>JAHHFK020005380.1:0-444149 GCA_024533555.2 Aedes koreicus
AATCTTTCGGCTCAGCAAAGGCAGTTCCCCACACGATGGAAATTCTCCTACTTGTTTCCAATTCACAAGAAAGGAGACAAACGGGATGTTGCCAATTATCGTGGAATTACCTCTTTGTGCGCATGCTCCAAGTTATTTGAGATAATTGTTAACGATTCCCTGTTTGCATGTTGTAAACAGTATATTGACACAGCGCAGCACGGCTTTTACCCAAAGCGATCCGTATCCACGAACTTGGTACAATTTACCTCTACGTGCCTGCGAAGCATGGATTCAGGATGGCAAGTTGATGCCGCATATATGGACTTAAAAGCTGCATTCGACACAGTGGATCACGAAATCCTTTTGGCTACACTGGAGAAACTTGGCGTCTCATCTAGGAGTGCGGATTGGTTCAGATCCTACTTGATCGACCGTTCAGTGCGCGTCAAGCTCGGCTCATCTGAATCGGAAGCATTCTCCAATAAGTCGGGAGTCCCGCAAGGTAGTAACCTTGGCCCGCTGCTCTTCTCAATTTTTTTGAATGATGTTTCGTTGCTATTACCCTCGGGATGCCGCTTGTTTTTCGCCGACGACGCAAAAATTTATAAAATAGTAAAATGTCTCTCAGACTGCTTGGATCTCCAGGACATGGTGGGAATCTTTGGGGATTGGTGCACAAGGAACTTGCTAAGCCTCAGCGTCGAAAAATGCAACGTTATTTCATATCACCGCAAACACCAGCCGATCACATTTGACTATGTGTTATCGGGACGCTGCCTAACCCGAGTACAGCACCTTAAGGATCTCGGTGTTATCCTTGATACCGGGCTCACCTTCCGATTACACTATAATAATCTTGTTGGCAGAGCCAATCGTCAACTGGGCTTTATTTTCAAAATTGCAGACGAATTCCGTGACCCACTGTGCCTCAAGTCCCTCTATTGCTCACTTGTACGGTCAATATTGGAAACAAATGCGGTCGTCTGGAGTCCTTTCCATGCCATTTGGATCGCCAGAATTGAAGCTGTTCAAAAAAATTTGTGAGATATGCTCTTCGATTTTTTGGTTGGCGTGATCCAAGAAACCTGCCGCCATTCGAGGAGCGGTGCCGTCTTCTACTGATCGAACCACTGGAGGTGAGACGATCAATTGCACAAGCAACGTTCGCAGCGAAACTACTTTCAGGAGACATCGACTGCCCGGCTTTGCTAACACAGCTGAATTTGTACGCACCCGAGCGACCACTTCGACAACGTGATTTTTTGCTCTTGGAACCACGGAACAGAAATTACGCTTTGCATGAGCCTATTCGTTCATTTTGTCAGCGGTTTAACGACTACTTTGACTTCTTTGACTTTAGTATTTCAATTGACGTGTTTCGCCAAAGACTTTTGAATATTTTCCGCACCTCTAATCGCTACCAACTAGATTAAGTTTTATTCATTGAGACATCAATTGTCAGTTGAATTTTACATGTTAAAATAAAATAAATAAAAATAAACCCAACAGCGGGAGATAATTTCTCACCCGTGTTAGGCAGTATTGGGAGAGGGACAAATCGCTAGAACTAGAAAAAAAAGCAATAGGTAGTATAAGAGCCCGACCGGTTGCATAACCTTTTGCCAGTCAAGGGGATTTCCTCCTCTTGCCTATACTGCATGGGGTAGTATGGTAAAGGGTTATGTGCCTGATCGGATACTACCGTTCAATAATGCCCTCCGCTCGTTTTCAAACTTGATCTTTCAATTTTCAAAGCCTGCCGTTGCCCTATACGGAACTATCAATACACTTTCTCTTCATGTCTATTTCGTTCTAGCAATAAATTACCGTCCACTCCTAGCGCTGCGCATGGAGATGATAAATTATCTACTTCAGACAAACTTCATCAAAGATCGTTACTTCCGCGCTTGGGAGAATACAAAAACAACAATCAATGTGTAAAGTATGCAAAGTTGCTTGAAAAGACATAGTCTGCACACCCACAGAGTTTCATTGGATTCTGAGAGGGTGCTGCCAAACACTGGATGAGTTGGCGTGAGATTCGTCTATATGTACTTGTTTCAAAAAATAATAGAGATAAAAATAGTCTTGTTTGCTTTCATTGCCATTGAAATGGGTGAAAGTAATTCTCTTCTAAAAGTAAAAAAAAGCACCTTTTACATATCGGCGTTATTTTTTAAATTTCCTTTAAAGGTAAAATATATTTTGATTGCCATTTTTATCACTAACTGGTGCTGTTAGAAGAGCTACAAGAGTCGCCGAGCATGTATATGTGAAAAATGGAAGTGATTGATATTGTTAATAATGTACAAGATAGGCCCTAATAACTTAGGCATGAAACGAAGACTGTATCTCGCACGAAAAGACGTATAATTTAAATGTTTCTTTGTTATTCTGTTTCTTATATTTTATTGTTCATGTGTACATATTAACATTTCGATTCTATTGCCTTTAGCTTTAATTATTGCCCTTCCAAAGTAACATTGAAGGTTTTATCGTAGTTTTTTAGCATTCTACAAGTTTAAATCTTGCTCTACAGAACCTCAATTGTTTCTCGGCTTAGTATTTTCGAAAAGGCATGACAAGCGGCACGCACCTGATTTTCAGGGATTTCATCTCATATCTTCTGTATGGTATTTTTGAATGTTTCAATACCCATTGGTTTGAGATCTCGAAAGTGAGCTTCCATGATTCCCCAAATAGAAATTTGCATCTGGTGAAGAAGCTGGCCATAATTCCTTAGGAATGAAGTCTTGCAAATTCTTGGTGCACCATGCTTGGGTAATCTTTTCTCCAAGGGACATTGCAGTATGCTTCTTCAAATGCTTTTCCAGGACCTCTTTTACGTAGTATGCTGCATTTATTTTTACACCCTTATCAATGAAAAGCAGTGGTAGACGACCTTCCGCAGAAATCGCTCCCCAAACCATGACCGTAGTATGATTTTGGAAGCGTTGAACTGCGCGAATTGAAGAAGGGATATCCTGAATACTCGCTGCATAGACCCTGCTATTTTGAGCGTTGAAACTTTGCTGCAATACGACATTTTTCTCATCCGAATACACAATCATGGAATCACCGTGCCGACGAAGTAATTCGCGACAATGAATGGCTCCATTAATTTTGCTTTTCTTGTACGGCACCAATCTTAAATCCTCTTTGAGAACTGATATGATAGTTTTCCTCAAGACGTCCATATCCTGAGCCAGTTTATATGAGAACGACAAGGATTTCGGCGAATTCGCTTACGCACCGCCTTTGCAAGCCGTTCGGTACGTACACTGCGAGGACGACCTGATTTTTTCTTTGGATCGATGGTTCCCCCTCGTCCTCCATCTTCTCAACGTCCGGTCGTGCGGCATATTCCTTCCTTCCGGGTCTCGGCCAGTATTTGGTTGGAACGCTTTCCCGCCAAATGCAACTGCAAAATCCGTTGTCTTTTGAAATCCATATTTTTCTTAGGCACTTCCTGTCGACGAAATCTAGCGAATCTAGCCAAAAATGTTGAGTGTCGTAGATCCGCTTCTCTCTGCGCAGCTGCCCACGTCCTCACAACTATTTGAAAAATTGATAATGGTCTCAACATCTATTGCCAAAAATGCTGGGAGCTCAAACAACTTTCATAGGCGTTCAAGAGATTAAAAATTAGAACATTTTACCTGCCACTGTCCGCAGTATGAGAGCCCACGCAAGCTCTACGATATTGGTTGCAGCATCAGAGATGCATTGCGTGACGAACCTTCCTCCATAGCAGCCCTGATTTGCTTTCTAAAAGACGCTCAACTTTATGACAGGATATAACCTTCCTAGAACCAGACACCCGATTTTCTCTGGCATGAGATGAATTAGATAATCCCACCCAACCAACAACCAACCAACGACCAGGAATAGAGGGTGTTCCAGTGCTGGGCTCTTCTTTGAATCATCGAATCTCTCGCTACCGGATTAAATATTGTAACACGAGCAGCCTGATACTAGATAATTTCAGTGTAAAAGATATTTTTCACTTGCCAGCAACTAAAAATTCTTAAAACTCTGAATTAAAACCAATAGATAAGTCCCTTCAGAGTCCCATTTATTTAGTAGAGGACTACCGATCAATGGCTTGTAGATGGTCAATTTTGGAGTCCGGCGAACTTTGTTCGATCGTAGCGTCTTTCGGAGTCCAAAGTAAAGACTGTTCCGAAAACTATAAATACACTTTCTTTCTCAAATAAAAAAGAACATACTGTTATTTTTGATTATTTTATTCTGAAACATAGTAAATCACCATGTTTTCTTTCCATCTTCATTTCAATTTATTTGATTTTAGGATAGGCGAGTTCTCTAACTTTTCCCTTAACACTACTCATAAGCTTCTGCACAGTGCTTTCTCCCACCATTTTCATCACTTTTGGCCAATCTTTCTTAAATTTTTCCACACTATCCGCTATTTTCAAGTGTTTTCTCAGCTTAGCCTTCGTCAAAGGCCAGAAAGTTTCGATATGGTGAATCTCTTGGCAGTTTGGTGGATTCATCTCCTTTGGTACATATACGACATTGTTCTTTTTGTATCACTCAAGTGCATATTTAGAGTAATGGCAGGAAGCAAAATCAGCCTGAAGATTGTAGGTTTGTTATGTTGTTTGATCAAGAGTAGCAACCTTTTTTATAGACACTCCTTCACGTAGATTTGACTATTCATTGTGTCTGTCGTAATGAATGGACGAGATATTTTTCCACATCCGCATATGCCCTGCCACACCATTACATTCTTACCGAATTTTCCGGTGTAAATGGCTTTCACTGATCCAGGAACATCCTTTCCCTTCGGCGAGGTATAAAACTGTGGTCCCGGCAGAGTTTTATAATCACCATTCGTTAACTTTTCAGCGACACAATCGGTCGTCGTGTTTTACGCTGCAATTAGTATCGTAGTTCTTTGGAAGTTACCGTCACGTACGCTCGTCGTCCATCATGCAAGATGGGAGGAAAAGGAAAACACGGAAAAAGAGAGAAGAAAAAGAAGTCCGAAGCGTCATCGGGCAATGAATCGCTCCAGAAGGAAAACGACCGTGAACGAAAACGACGAAACTCCATTCGCTCCAGAAGCGACCGCTCATCACACGGATGCCACTCGATTGGTGATGCCTCCATTCCTATTGCGCTCCGCCAAGCTGCTGGCCCGTCAAGACCCGCAGCTAACAGTACCCAAGACCAAGCTGCTGGATCAAGTCCAGTAAAAATAAAACTGCCACCGCTGGTAGTGAAAAACGTTCCGCTCAGTAAGCTCGTGAGCAATTTTGCATCGATGGGCATAGCCGCCGAGTTCAAGCTATCCCGAATCGGGATCAAAGTAATGCTCCGCACGAAAGCCGAATACGATTTGGTTCAATCGTTTTTAAAAGATTCTAAGGAGGATTTTTGTACGCATGACATTCCTGGTGAGAAACCCTTCAAGGCTGTCATCAGAGGACTTCCGAACTTCGACCCAAAACTAATCGAAGAGGAAATCAAGGACCGGTACAAGCTCGCCCCAACCGATGTCTTCCGGATGAAGAGGAGGAACGATAATGTTAAAAAGTACCCGGATAGCCTTTTCCTGGTGCATTTCAAGAAAGGGACGGTGACGCTCAATGCCCTGCAAGCCATCCGATCCCTTTTCTCCATCATCGTTCGCTGGGAACCAAATCGTGGCGGCCATCGTGACGTGACGCAGTGCCAGCTGTTGCCTCAATTTTGGCCATGGTACACGGAATTGCAACATGAACGCACGTTGCAGCAACTGTGCCCAGAACCATCAGACATATAACTGTCCAGTGGAGGAAACCGTGGCGTACATATGCGCCAATTGCGGAGGTGACCATCAGGGTTTTGATCGGCAGTGTCCAAAACGCGAAGTTTTCAAACAAATCCGCAAGCAGTCATCGTCAACCAACAAAGTGGGGCGGAAGAAGGAAGCTGCTCCGGTTTTCAAAGCGAGTGATTTTCCGTCACTCCCTGCTGGTAAACCCAGCCAATCAACCACACGGAAACAATCAGCTCCCCGTCAGGAAACTCCCGGTGCTTCCGGTGCTCCAACCCCCCCTGGATTCTGGAGACCACGAACACAAGGGCAAGCTCAAGGCAACAATCCCGACCTGTTCTCCGCAGACGAGCTGATGGAGATCTTCGTCAACACTAACTAATTGTTCTTCAAAGGCTGGTCCATGACTATTCACATACTATTTCTCCTGAACAACACGGTTTTATGCCCAAGCGCTCGACGGCGACCAACCTCACCGTATTTACATCGTTCGTCATCCGCGAAATGGAACGCGGTCATCAAGTAGACGCCATATACACAGATCTCTCTGCGGCCTTCGATAAAATGAACCATCAGATTGCAATTTCCAAATACGACAAAATGGGGGTTCACGATCAATTGTTGAACTGGCTCCGCTCAAACCTGACTCGTAGAACTATGTCTGTGAAGATCTCAGATTATGCCTCGTCCAGCTTCTCAGTAACATCTGGCGTTCCGCAAGGCAGCCACCTTGGTCCATTTATTTTCCTGTTATATATGAACGACGTGAACTTGGTCCTCAGATGCCTGAAATTATCCTACGCGGACGACCTAAAGCTGTACTACGTCATAAAATGTCCAGAAGACGCCGATTTTCTTCAACAGGAACTACAAGTGTTCGACGACTGGTGCCGGATCAACAGAATGTCCTTAAATGTATCCAAATGCTCGGCTATCTCCTTTGGCCGAAAACGTGCGATGTATCTCCACGAGTACATCCTTCGAGGAACACGCTTGAAACGTGAAACAACAGTCTAGGATCTGGGAGTAATGCTCGACTCCAAACTGTCATTCGAGAATCACATTGCCTATATTGTTTCTAAAGCCTCATCGCAGTTAGGATTCATCTTCCGCTTCGCAAAAAACTTCAAAGACGTTTATTGCCTGAAGGCACTATTTTGCTCTTTGGTTCGTCCTTTTTTGGAGTACTGTGCTGTCGTTTGGTCCCCTTTCTACCAAAATGCAGTCCAGAGGATCGAAGCCGTTCAGCGAAGGTTTATACGCTTTGCTTTGCGACATCTTCGTTGGCAAGACCCTCGCAGATTGCCAAGTTATGAAAGTCGGTGTAAGCTCATCAGCCTGGAATTGTTGGAAGGGAGGCGTATGGTGGCCAAAGCGTGTTTCGTTGGTGACCTCCTTCAGGGAAACATCGACTGTTCAACTTTACTTGGTCTCTTGAACATCAACACTCGACGACGAAACCTACGTTTACAATCTTTCTTTATAAACCGGCACTCAAGGACCAACTACGACAAACAGGAGCTTGTGCTAAGCATGTGTCGCGTTTTCAACAGCTGTTATAACGTGTTTAATTTTAATGTATCCCGTGATGTTAATAAGCGTTGTTTCCGAAGATGTATGTGTTAGTTATTGTATGTAATTAAGTTTTATCTAGTTGTCATTGGGATAAACATTTTTATCTGTTGACGAATAAATAAATAAATAAATAAATAAATAAAACATGACCGGTGCGCTTCGCCAGTGCCGTAGCAAGCTAGAGCAGATCAAAGTGCTCGGTAAGTTTATTATTCAATATGGCGTCTAAAGCGCTAACCATTGTCACCTGGAACGCTCGCTCTATAAGAACGAAAAAGATCGAGCCTACAATATCATCCGGCTGGATCGCACCAGCTCCAGGGGGGGTGGTATAGCGATCATCGTGAAGAAAGGGATCAAGTACCACATCTTGCCGCATATCCCAACATCCGTTATCGAGGCCCTTAGTACGGAAGTGGAAACGTCGACTGGAAGTATCCGGTTTTTCGCTGTTTACTGTTCTCGACAGTGTGCTGCCAGTAACGAAGTGTCAATCAAATTCAAGAACGACCTAACCGCCATCACACGTATTAGCTCTCGTTTCGTCATCGGTCGGCTGTTATTCGACCACTCCCAGCATGGTCTGTACACGGTGCAGTTTCCGGATGAACCGACATTCATCTCTCCGGCGGGAAATCCATTCACGCTGGACTTTTTCCTGACGAACATCACATTGTCAAAGCCGGTGGCGCACTACGAGCTCAGCTCCGACCACCAACCGGGGGTGCCTGATTGTTGTTGCCATTGATTCCCACACCCAACTTTTGATCCGCTTACGAAATGTTCATAGACGCCAGTTTCAGAGGACAGGTGATCTGGATAGGAAACAAGAAGCGGCCGATCTGAACCGACAGATTGCTTCCAGAATGGAATCGCTCCGAAACGAGAGTTTCGGACGTGTCATCCAAAATTTGGATGATCGCTCGAGACCATTCTGGAAGGTAGCCAAAGTCCTAAAGACGCATCCCAAACCCGTACCTCCTCTGAAGGTTGTCGATTCGATTCTACTGACCCCAGCGGAGAAAGCAAATGCGATCGGCAATCATATTGCCGCATCGCATTTGCTTGGCTCAAACATCCCAAGTCCACTTGAAGATCAGGTTGAGCAATGCGTCAATAATTTAGATGCCTCCCCTTGTGCCGTTCCTCCGGAGGATAGGATTACTATCGAACAGATTTGCTCAGCGCTGAAGAACACTAAAAACATGAAGGCTCCCGGGTTTGACGGAATCTTTAATTTGATCTTAAAGAAGCTTAACACCAAAGCCTACTCGCTCTTGAGTGCTGTCTTCAACAGATGCTTGAAACTGCACTACTTT
This sequence comes from Aedes koreicus, assembly GCA_024533555.2. Classification (NCBI taxonomy): domain Eukaryota; kingdom Metazoa; phylum Arthropoda; class Insecta; order Diptera; family Culicidae; genus Aedes; species Aedes koreicus. Next base: position 8,662 of record JAHHFK020005380.1, read on the forward strand.
CCAAGCATCTGGAAAGAAGCCAAAATCATTCCGATTCACAAACCCGGGAAAGATCCAACATCGTCTTCAAGCTACAGACCAATAAGCCTCCTCTCAGCGCTGAGCAAATTGTTCGAGAAGTTAATTCTTAATCGTTTGTTCAAGTGTTTCGAGGAAAATAACATTCTCCTGCCGGAACAGTTTGGGTTCCGGAAGGGGCATTTCACCACTCATCAGCTAGTTCGGGTGATGAACAACATCCGTAGTAACAAAGCTGTATCCAAGTCCACAGCCATGGCCTTGTTAGACGTCGAAAAGGCGTTTGACAATGTCTGGCACGACGGGCTTGTGTACAAGCTTTGTAACCTCAACTTCCCACCAAACCTTGTGAAAATCACTCGCAACTACCTTCAGCAAAGGTTGTTTAGGGTATCGTTGAACGGTTGTCTCTCAGAACGGTATTCGATCCCAGCAGGAGTGCAGCAAGGTAGCCTGCTAGGTCCACTGCTGTATAGCATCTACACATCTGACATTCCTCCCCTTGGTGATGGTTGCGTGTTTTTCCTGTTCGCAGATAGCCGTCAAGGGAAGGATGCCTCGCGAAATAACGAACAAACTTCAACGATGCCTTAACACCTTTGCCGATTATGCTGGAAAATGGAAAATTAAAATCAATGCCTCTAGAACTCAAGCAATTATGTTCCTCCACCGGCAATCACCCAAACTGAAACCTCCGCCAGCGTGTACAGTAATCATGGATGGCACAAGTGTTGAGTGGTCCGCCGAAGTAACGTATCTAGGTTTACTGTTTGACGAAAAACTTCTCTTCCGATCGCATGTTGAGAGAACGTTAGTCAAGTGCTCCGCCTTAGTTAGGTCGCTATATCCGCTGATTTGTCGAAGATCCCGCCTCTCAGGGGTGAACAAACTGGCTGTCTACAAACAAATCATTGCGCCTGCGATCTACGCAGCTCCGGTGTGGGAACAATGTGCACAAACTCACAGGAACAAGTTGCAAGTCGCGCAGAACCGAACGCTGAGGATGATTCTAAACCGTCCCTTCGACCTTCATCGGGAGGCGGATATCCTTAACATAAATTTGAAAATTAGTGATATTAAGAACAAATTTGTACATAAATGTAACATATCGGAACATGAGCTGATAAGCAATCTGTATATAGTAGGTTAGGTGGTTGTAGGTTGTATATCGTAGTTTTAAGTAGCTTCTTTTTAAACTAAAAACAAACCAATCCCACCAAGGTGGTAAATCGATAAACAAATCTGATAAGACTAGGAATTTTTAACTAATTATTATTTTATATTCAAAACCAAAGATGAAAAAACAAAACTGAATCACTTACACTAAGAATATGTTAAACCAACAAACATAAGAAATAAAGATCATTTTAAGTAAGTAAGAGTTTTATAATCAAGTTTTATGTAGGTTTCATCGTCCATGATAACACAGCTGGATTTTTTGTTTGGTCAGCAGTTTATCATACTGCTTTCGAGCCCTCGGCTTCACCGATTCAGCTTGTTTGGTGCTTCGTTTTGGCTTCTTCTGCTTCCGACGAGTCTGCAGGCTCATTCTCTTCTTGGCGTGCATGATATTAGTCGCCGAAATACTTAGCTTTTTCGCCACATCTCGGACTGATGTCGAAGGATGACGCTTGAAATAGTCCCTTACCTTTCTGTCGATTGTAGGGTCAGCGGGACCGGGTTTTCTACCCCGTCTCGGGGAATCTACGAAAGAGCACTGTTGTTGATACTTCCGTTAATTGGCAACATCATTTTTATTTGGATGTAAACAACAGGACGCAGCCAAAACTTCACGGGACCTTCATGGGCTTTAATCTCCTCGTGCCGTCGCCATGTAGAATTTTCGGACAGGAAGCTGTCCGAAATCCATTTTGACGTAGGTTTCATCGTCGATGAGCAGCCATCCTTGGTACTTCGCCAAAACCTGCTGGTACAATTTCCGAGCACGAGTTTTGGTGACGAAACTTTGCTTCAACGTTCTGTTTGGTTGCTTGCTGGCTGGATAACAACAATATCCTGCTCGCAAACGAATTCTTCGAACGGTACTGCGAGCAGCAGCGTATTTTTGTGCGATTTCATTATCTGATAGTCCAGGGTTTGCTCTGACGGTTCTCAACACCTTCTGGTTCAGCTTGCGGTCATATGTTCCACTACGACGCTTACCTTGAGGCACTCGATCCACGCTCTTTTGCTCCCTGAAACGTTTGAGCACATCATACACGGTTGATTTGGCGATTTTCAACGTTTTTTGCGATTTTTATTGCGGACCACGTTGGATTATCAACGTTGGTGTGCAGAATGTTTTCTCTCCTCTCGGCTTCCATCTGGAATTACTTTTGACTCACTGCACGAAACACCATGAAATTTATACCACAGAAAGTGGGTTTACAAACCGCTGTAAAAGAATTCTTGCAGCGGTCACTTTCCGTGCCGCTGCAACACAATAAGTGATTTCGGATTCTAACTGGACAGAACTTTAACAGAAGCTTATTGGGCTATGCAAAGCTACGATGCGTATTGAAACATATTCATTGAATATCTTGTAATATGAGATAATCTTTTGATGTTCTAGGGTATTCTAATAACCTTGGAGTTCAAAACATTAAATCTACAGCTGTAGTCTCAAATCAAGTTGAGTCTTCTGGAAGGTAAACCGATATAATGAAATATCTTGGGATGTGCAAGGACACCAAAACTGCCCTTGAATTTGGTTTTACAGTCGCAACAGTTCCTTTGTAACCACCACTCATTATCAGATTATCTTGGGGTGTTCAAGTTTATAAAAACCGACCGTGGGGTCAAAAAATGACAGGCACATTCAACACCGAATCAATCGAAAAATATTCCATGAATATTCTGAAACGTCCACAGACATCATAGGACAACTCTGTTAGTTTCAGGTCAACCAAAATGTTCTTCAAAACTTTTGGCCTACTCCCTGCGACTGAGATGCTGGAGTGGTGTGCGGCTAATTCTGTGGATTTTGTATCGAAGACATTGATCCACCCAGAATCTCTCCGTAACTCTCCATACCGATGCGAAACCTATTGAGCTATGATGGAGCGCTATTCGGAATTATCAACCAGCCGAAAAAGGCGATCGGCCGATCGGAGAGGAAATGAAGACACTTAAGATATATTGTAGTCGAACTGTAGTCCATTTTGATTTAACGGCTATGTATAAAGCTACGATAAATATTCAAAAATAAATGGATTACTTGTGTAGCGTCCACGACAATCGTTGGCATTCCTGTTAGTTTCAGGTCGTCCTATCGTGTTGTCCTTGAAGACATGAACCCACCAAATTGTCCTTAATTCCGATCGAATACGATCAAAACCTATTGAGCCATAATGGAGCGCTAAATTCGGAAGATCAAAGGAGAGGCGAGGACGTAAAGGAAATGATGAGGAAGTGGAAAAGAAAACTGACAAAAAATGTACCGGAAATGACTGTTTCGGCTCTGATGGTGGGCGTCAATCGCAAATGTCGCGCATTTTACTCAAACTGATCCAAAAATTGAACCGATGTTTGAAAGATGATATAAATACGTCTACTGAAATACTGTAAAAAATTGGTTCGATATAAGTGATTACCATGCAATCTACTTTTAACAAGGCATTATATTTAATAAGAACAACGATGTACTTCTTTAACAACAAAACAAAAACAGATCTGTTTCCTAGTTTGAAGTTCTTCACACTAGAGTTCGGTTATACTTCTGATACCCCCTAATGTACCACGATAAGGTGATCTACCAGCGTTACGGGCTAAATGTTACATCATTGGGAGATCTTCATCGGAAATGTGTTTGCGTTTCTAGACCATTACTTATTTTCACAATAATTGAATCGGCAGCATAACCCACATTTTTTTGGGCTTAACCCTTCTTCAAACCCACCCGACAAAATGCTAATCACTGCCATCATCATCCCCATGCTGCGTCCGTTTTGTATTCTAATCTATATCAATCAATTTAGCGAAACGGCTTTGCCCGACAAGTCAATCCCTTCTTTCTTCCAGTCCCTACCGTTTCCGGGAAATTCATCAACCAGCTGACGGGCAGCTCCTAAATATCACTCTAGAGCCCTGTGATCAATAGGGTTTGATTAGAATCTCGAACTGTCTAACGATAGAAATATTTATTACCGTCATCATCTCAACCATATCATTTGTATACTTGCCAATGAACACGTTTAAGCTCGTGCCGATTTTACTGATGGTTATCCGCGTTCCAACCAACCAAACACTCCCCTCCTATGTATCTCCAGCAAATCCCTACTCCTTCTCTTTTAGGCAAACACTATCAATCAGGCTGCACGTATCTCCACTGCCGCTGATTTATACCCATCGGAGTGGAGAATATAGAGCAATCAATTTGAAAATAATATCAATTTTCATGGAAATGAGCACACATTATTCGAATATCTCTCTCTTTCTCTCTCGTGCCAAACCTACAAATGCGAGCCGGCACTGCACAATTTTCGATGAGATCCCACCGTGCTAGACCCATCTAGTTCGGTTTGTACAAGTACCAGGACCACCGCAGATGGAATGATAGCTAAATTTCGGAAGCGATTTTCCATCGTCAGGTTCTTAGGTACAGAAAAGCTTCGACGAACGCCAAATGAAAAAAAAAATACCTACCGTTCGCATTGCTATCCTTGATTTCGATTTTTTTTTCTCAGGAACGAACCGCCCTCCCTAATTTACGTTTTTCTATTCGATTTTCTTCGTTTTGCATCAATGGGGAACAGAAAGAAAGAAAAAACACATCGTGCAAAAGATAATATATCGCGATAACGATTTGATCTTGATGCGCCTACCAACGAATTTAGCTGCCCCTTTCCGTTTTACATGAAGGTCTGCTACATCCGCAAGTGCTGAACGTAATGGAACGCTATCATCAACAGCTGGGAGGCTCACATCTCATTAGTATTCAACGTTTTATTTACTTTTACCGAAAACGAATAGCAGACATCAGACAGAATATTGAAATACTAGATGCAGGCAAACACTGAGGAGGGTTGCCTGGGGATGCGTTGGGATAGGTTTGGTGAGAATTTCCTTGCCATTCGAGGAAACCGACCAGCGCGAGATGGGGTGAAAGGCGTCTATTTTCCTTCACGTTTTGTCCTCCTTTTTTTTTTGCTTGAAGGGCAAGTGTTAACCGAGGAGGTTGAACAGGACGGATCCGAGATCTGTGATAGAGGCGACTGGCTTTCAATTCGAAAATCAAAGGTCAAATGGGAAGGACTAATTTTGCATGCCGAGTTGGTGTCTGCAGATGTACCAAGAGCGGAAAAGAACCGTTATCGAATGGTTCTTATTGGGGATATTTCCGAAGACCGACAGTCACACTTGAAATATGAAGATAATAAAAGCGATGCCTTGTGGGGCCATGTGATGAATGAAAAGTTATAAAATTCAATGAACTTTGGAGCCATTTGTTAGATAAATCGAAAAAAATGGTGAAAATGTATCGTTGAATCGATCTTCATTTCCGGAGATAACTAATATAAAAAATATATATCATAATGATGAAGTACACTCAAGCAGACCTGAGATCGTAGTTTGTCGCAGTTAATAGATAACTAACTGGTTAATTCGATGTTTTTGTTTAAATTGGTGAATAATTAGTGTCAAGGGAGGGTGCTGAAAAAGACGGGCCGGTTTTTTAATTAAATTTCAATCAATTACAAATATTTTAACCACAACTTCTAGATTACTTACAAATCGGTAGCCTTTGTTTTGCATACACCCTACGATATAACCATATAACCTCACTTCGCACGAGGCACAACCTACATATATATTATTAATAATTTTATCATGTACATATACAATTTAATTAACTTACTATTCTTTTCAGGACTTTCTTTTCAGGAATTATTTAAAATTTTAGTATTCACTGCAGAACTCCAACTTAAATTCTCAAAATCTCGCACTGTCTCGTAAGCTGTACCGCGTACTTCTTTCGCTTTTACTTGCCAATCACGAAAAAATCCGGAAACACCTATTGACAGGTCGTTCCTTTACCGATGACATCTGTCACTGCGTTCTGCAGCGACGCTTTGACACCTGTTGCCCTTGCAGCATAGACGTCGGTGGTCAGGGTTACCAGCTTACCGGCTTCTGCGCCAACAGCCTTCCCAGGGTGTGATCCGGAGTCCTCCAGAGCCTCACTGTAGTTTCTAAGGTCAAGCCGCGCTAACCTTGACACCGGTCGCACCAAAGTTTTCGTCCCCATCTGCACAACCGCCTGTCGGTGTCGGCCATCCGGGCTTGGGACAGTACGGACGATCCTTCCGCGTTCTCATCCATTTCGCTTCGTCGGTTCAGCTATCATGACCAAGTCTCCTGCTTCTAACGTTCGAGTCTCCTCGAACCACTTCGATTGCCGATGGATCACTGGTAGGTACCAGCCATCGTTTCTAGAATATGTCCAGCTGCCGCTGAATTAGCTCCCACGATCTCCCCAAGATTTGTCAGCGGACTAGTTCTCCAGACTGTGCTTGGACTGCTGCTACTGTTCTCTTTCCACGTTGTTTCATCCCATTTGAGCTCAGCAGCAAAAAGTGATTCGGCGTAATCGCTTCTGACTCCTCCGCTTCAAGTGACAAATACTTCAGAGGCTTTGAGTTTACCAATCTTTCAGCCTCCACGACCAGCGTCTGCAGTCCCTCATCGTCAAGTTTTCCCTCCGAATATGCTTCCTGCATGGCTGCCTTCACTGATTGAACCAAACGTTGCCACTCTCCGCCCACGTGTGGTGCTCCCGGTGGAATAAAGTTCCACATGGTGTTGGTGGTGGTGAATGTCGATTTTACGCTTATTTGATATCGCAGTACTCGATCGGCCCCCGGGAATCGCCCGTTGTCGGTGAAGAACCTTGGTGGCCCACGAATCGACGGACACAGTAGATGCAGGATTCAGTCGACAATGAATACGTGACTTCAAGGTGAACGGCGCGCACTGTTAGGCAGGTGAACAATGCGATTCATCGCTTCACGTTAGATCTTCCCAGTTTCACTATCAGTGACCCGAAGTAATCTACTCCGATGTAAGTAAGGCTCTTCGTGGTGGGCTAGCCGCGCCGGTGGAATCGCTGGCCTGACCTGGCAGATTTTACACAGCACGCAGTCTCAGCTAACTTTCTTGACCACCGATCGAAGTCTATGGATATTGTAGAACTGGCGGATCTAATTCACCACCGTTTCAGAATTTCCGTGCTGGCAACGTTGAGTCGGAGATCTAGTACCAGCAGCTCCGTAACTCGATGTTTCCTCGGGAGGATAATGGGGTGGCGAACGTTACACCCAACTTCTTCGGCAGAACCAATCCGACCTCTCTCGCGCAGCAGGCCGCTGTTGTGCAGCATCGGCATCAGTTGGAAAATTGTGCTATGTTTCCTGATGATCTCCTGCCCACTATCGTTAGGTGCTTTGTCGGTCAGCGCAACGACCTCATCTGGGTACGTTTCACGTTGTACCACTTTGAAGATGGTATCTTCTGCTGGTTGTAGTTCAGTATGCGATAACTGCCCTGTACGCACCGGCCGCTCCTTGATCGAATTGTTCAGGAATCGGAGCGCGTACGCTATTGCTCGTAGTAGTCGACTCCAGGAAGAGAACCGGGCAAAATCTATCGGAAGTTTGAAAGAACGGTGGTGAAAGATCGCTGCACGCATTTCTTCGCCTGTATCGGAAACTGGATCCCTCAGAAGAGGCCATTCATTCTCCGGAAGTCGTAGAAAATCGGGTCCCAGGAACCATTTGCTATTACGGTCGAAGTATGGCCCACTACCCTACTAGAATCTGTCCAAAACACCGTCTTGGATACGGGAATATTGTGCTCTGCTTTGACAAACTTCAACCATCGTACACCCAAAACACAGCCTTGCAACTCGAGTCGAGGAATTGACCAAGGCTTCAGTGGGGTGACCTTCGATCTAGCAGCGATTAGACAGCACTTCGAGTCTCCACCCTTTTTCAGCGTACGTAGATAAATCGCACAAGAGCATTGCCCAGTGAACAAGCAAACGGTGCAGTTCGTTCGGTCCGCTCTCCGTTGCTTTGGAAGTTTTTTACTAGTTGTTTCAAGTCTTCAGTTTTAATTTTTTCTAGATCGCGGGTGAAATCTAGTTCCTGAATAAGAAACCGTTGTGTGTTAAGCAGTGCAACATCGACATTAATTGCAATTATCAATATTGCCACGATCTAAAAGCCATATTGCTCCGAATCTATACGGCACGCACCTCAGCAGTCCATCGTGTGTAGCGTGCATTCGTCCATCCACCAACTACCACCGACCAGCAACATCATCATCATCGTCATCATTATCATCAAAGTTCAGCTCCACGTCTAGCCGGTACACGCGGCCACACATCGTCGCTCGACAGCAGCAGATCAGTGATACATTTAAGATAAGTTTTTTGTGTGTGATTGTGTGAGAGTGAGTGAGAGTGTGTGAGAGTGTGTGAGAGAGTGTGCTTAGCTTTAGTTTGTTTATCTGTGATTGATTGTAGATAATTGCGTTAGTGGTTGAAGCTCCCCCCACGAACGAGCCATGGATGATTTATCGGAAGATGAATCATCTATGGCGCAAAATGATGGGGTAGCTCATAAAAATACCCAATCACGTGTTTATCCAGATAGTTCAGCATGGACCAGCTGTAGGGTTGTCTTTATTCAGCCCAAAACGAAACCTCTTAATGTATATCAGATTTCGAACGATCTGACGAAGCGATTCTCGGCCGTGACCGAGATAATAAAAGTGAGACCGAATAAACTTCGGGTCGTTGTGTCCAACCTTAAGCAAGCTAACGAAATTGCTGTCTCTCAGTTTTTTTTACACTCGAGTATCGGGTGTATATCCCAGCTCGGGGTATTGAAATTGAAGGTGTGGTCACCGAAACGAGTGTGAACCCTGAGATCCTGCTGAAACAGGGGGTTGGTCGATTTAAGAACCACCTGCTTTCTCCAGTGAAGATACTGGATGTGATAAGACTTGGCACAGTATCGATCACTAAGGGTGAAAAGAAATTTACCCACTCAGACTCGTTTCGTGTGACTTTTTCTGGTTCAGCCCTCCCTCAACACGTCGAGTTGGGAAAACTTCGACTACCTGTGCGGTTGTTTGTACCTCGGGTCATGATCTGCGAAAAATGCAAGTAGATGGGACATACGACCTCCCATTGCAACAATAAGGCACACTGCTCTAATTGCGGGGAGAAATACGAGGATGGCGCCTGTGCAGACAGCACACCTAAATGTGCTTTCTGCAAGGGGACTCCTCCTCATGCTCTCTCGTCATGCCCGGCGTACAAACAACGTGGGGAAAAATTAGAACGTTCGCTTGAACAGCGTTCCAGGCAATCTTTTGCCGAAATGTTGAAAAAAGCCTCACCACCACCCAGTGCCAATACAAATCCCTTTGCTCCTCTGTCAGATGACGAGTCTGACTTTGATTCGGCTGAAGAGGGAACATCGTTCACTTTTCCGGAAGGTGCTTCAAGGAAGCGAAGACGCGTCCGCCCACGGAAAGTTGCTGATAAGAAGCCCGAGACCAGCTTGCCCATTTAAAAAATTTTACTGTGGAAGGTATCTTCAAGTACCTTGTTATGGCAATGCTTCCAACAGTGAAAACTTTTTGAAACAATTGACAATTAAGTGCCCCCTCCTTTCAGCTATCATCTCCTTCGATGGATAATTTTCCAAATGAGGTCGGGGATTTGATCACTGTTCTGCAGTGGAATTGTCGAAGTCTTATTCCTAAATTGGAATCATTCAAATTTTTAGCTCACAATATCGGTTGTGATACATTCGTTGTTTGTGAAACATGGCTCTCTTCCGAAATCGATCTTCCTTTTCATGATTTCAATATAATTCGTCTTGATCGTGAGGATTCACGTGGAGGAGGAGTACTTTTGGGGATCAAAAAGTGCTACTCCTTCTATAGAGTGAATTTTCCTCCTATTCCAGGTATTGAAGTTGTCGCATGTCAGGCTGTTATTAAAAATAAAAGCCTTTGCATTGCTTCCATTTATATTCCCCCTAGAGCCTCAATAAACCGAAAACAACTTTCAGATATTTGTTCGGTCCTTCCAGCTCAACGGTTGATAACGGGAGATTTTAACTGGTTTGGCTGGTCCATCCTCAGTTGGCAGTAGATTAGACCTCACACTTTGTTCGAATTCATTATCGTTGGATTGCACATGGGATGTGATTCAAGATCCCCACGGTAGTGATCACTTGTCCGTAAACATTTCGATTGCCACCGGGTTTAATCCGCCGGAATCCATCAACGTCGCGTATGATCTTACCCGTTACATCGATTGGACAAAGTTTAGGACAGCAGTAGATGAAACCGTAACGACGGTAGAAGAGCTTCCACCGCTGGAGGAATACAACTTCCTCCTCAACCTGATCTTAGACTGCGCGCTTCAAGCTCAAACTCGACCAGTTCCAGGAACGTCATTTTGTAGGAAACCTCCTTCTCCATGGTGCGATCAGCAATGCACCGAGGTTTACCGTAAAAAGTCCGACGCGTTTCAAGTTTTCCGTAGACGTGGAACACCTGAGCACATCAAAGTATACATGGCTCTCGAAGGCGAACTTAAGAGCCTCATCAAGGCAAAAAAACGCGGATACTGGCGAAGATTGGTGGACGGGCGGTGGACTGGCGAAGATTGGTGGATCGACGCGAAACGTCGATGAGTACTTTTTGGAACACGGCGCGAAGATTGCGTAGCCGAACTACGAACAACGAGTGCGAAGAGTACTCGGACCAATGGATCCTCAAGTTCACGCAAAAAGTTTGCCCAGATTATGTGCAGATATGTATCATTCCTCGTGAAACCGAAAATTCCATAGATGAGATCAGCCAACCTTTTTCAATGGTAGAGTTCTCTCTCGCACTCTTTTCGTGTGGCAATACGGCTCCAGGGGCTGATAGAATCAAGTTCAACTTGCTTAAGAACCTCCCAGACGTCGCTAAGATGCGCATGTTGAACTTTTTAATCAGTTTCTGGAGCTCAACATTGTACCGGATGATTGGAGATGAGTGAGAGTTATTGCCATTCAAAAACCTGGTAAGCCCGCGTCCGACCACAACTCCTATCGACCCATCGCGATGTTATCTCGAAAATGGGTTGAGACAAACAACCTGCTTTCAGATACCCAATATGGTTTCCGTAGGGGTAAGAGAACGAAGTAGTGTCTCGCGTTGCTTTCCACAGATATTCAGTTAGCTTTTGCTAAAAAAGAGCAAATGGCTTCTGTTTTCTTGGATATCAAGGGGGCTTTTAATTCAGTATCTGTTGAAGTTCTTTCAGATAAACTCCACGCTTGTGGCTTTTCACCATTAATGAATATTTTTTTGTACAATTTGCAGTATGAGCTTCTCTCATGGAAACTCTACAGCTTCCCGATTTAGCTACATGGGTCTTCCCCAGGGATCCTGTTTAAGCCTTCTTTCGTATAATTTTTATGTCAAAGACATTGACGGTTGTCTAAGTGACAACTGTACGTTGAGACAACTTGCAGATGACGGCGTAGTGGCTGTCACGGGATCCAATGGGGTCGATCTGCAAGGACCCTTACAGGATACCTTAGACAATTTGTCTACGTGGGCTCTCGAGCTAGGTATCCAATTATCTACGGAGAACACTGAGTTGGTAGTCTGGAACGTATTCATTAAACTGGAACGTATTCAGTATCGGTGTCTTCGTATCGCGTTAGGTTGCATGCATTCGACTCATACCATGAGTCTTGAATTGCTGGCTGGCATGTTACCACTCTCGGATCGGTTTACAGAATTATCTCTCCGGCTCCTCACCAGGTGTGAAGTCATGAACCCTCAGGTAATCGAAAACTTTGAGAAGCTCCTTGAGTTGAATCCTCAAACTCGCTTCATGACTTTGTACCATTGGTACATAACACAGGATGTCAGCCCTTCGCCGAATATTCCCAATCGTGTTTGCTCCTCCGACTTCGGCAGTTTGGTTTATTTTGATTTATCCATGAAGCAGGAGCTTCGTGGAATTCCAGAGCATCATCGTTCTATGATTGCCCCTGTGATTTTTGCTGCAAAGTTTTTGGCCAAGTTGATTCCACTAAAACGTTCTTCACTGACGGATCATTGATAGAGGAGTCAGCAGGCTTTGGTATATTCAATGAAATTTATAGCGCCAATCGTAAACTTCAAGCTCCTTGTTTCGTATATGTCTTTGAATAAGCGGCAATACACTTTACGCTAGAAATAGTTGCCTCATTAACACCGAATCAGTACTTCATTTTCACGGATTGTCTCAGTTCTATAGAGGCTATTCGCTCATTGAGGCCGGTAAAGCACTCCTCGTATTTTCTCATGAAAATACAGGAGCTTCTAAGTGCTTATTTACCATCACCTTTGTATGGGTCCCATCTCATTGTTCAATTCCGGGCAATGAGAAAGCGGACTCGCATGCAAAGGTGGGCGCTATGGAAGGCGATATTTATGATCGACAAATCGCCTTCAATGAATTTTTTCCTATTTTTCGTCAACAGTCACTCGTCAGCTGGAGATTTGGGGCGATGGCAACATTCTATAATCCCAAAGGTGTCGAAGAAATCTTGGTTTAGGGGGATGGATGTGGGTCGAGACTCCATTCGTGTGATGTCTCGCCTCATGTCCAATCATTATTCTTTGAACGCTCATTTATACCGTGTTGGGCTGAGCGACAGCAATCTCTGTGAATGTGGACAAGGTTACCAGGACGTAGATAACATTATTTGGTTTTGTGCTTAGCATTGTGAAGTCAGATCGGAGCTTTATGATTCCCTCCGGGCTCGAGGTAGACAACCCAATGTACCGGTTCGAGATATTTTGGCTGTGCGTGATTTGGAGTACATGAAACTCATTTATGTGTTTTTAACTAACATTAGCCTTAGATTTTAGTTAGTTTAACCTGTATGTTAACTGTAAGTTTTTTTTTATCTGTGTATGTGTATTTTCAAAACATGTTCAAGTCAAAAGAAAGCCATAAATTGTAATGTTATAAGTGTTAAGACAATTAAGAATTTAAAATTAATATGTTATGTAAAGCATACTTCTAATTCTCACCCTCTTTCCCATCCGTAATTTTTAATTCCTATTTACCTCGAGACAGCCGCGGGTAATCAGTTCTACCACCCCCCAACTTTAGTTTTAAGATAATGATGTATAAAAATATGAAAACTTGGCTCTATAAAGTTGATTCTATTGAGCCTGTACAAATAAATGATTAATAAAATAAATAAAAAAAATCGCACAAGAATACGCTATCTCGCTTGAGTCGACGAAAACATGGAGCTTTAAGTCGTGGTAGGTGTTCTGATCAGCGTTGTGGAAGTAACACCGAGAAATTCGTATCTCTGCACCCATCTGTGCCACTTTGCGTAGATGTCCTCGCTGACTTGCTCATCCCACGCAGTGCCTGCTCGCCACAATTCTTGGATCAAAACCTTTCCGTGTATTGTGAATGGCGAGAGCAGCCCTAATATTTTACTTGGCTACGGCTCGGGGAGATGTTCCTGCCAAATTCAAGTTTATGTTTGCAGATAAATTTGCACGTAAATACATAATTTGGCAAGGCATCTGTAACTGCGGGAGGACGACCAAGGTTTTCATCACTGATAAGACATTTAATTCAGAGCTGTACAGAACAGAATGTCTCCAAAAGCAAATATTGCCATTCATCAGATCCCACAACGAACCTGTCATGTTTTGGCTAGATCTTGCAAGCTGTCATTTCAGTTAAACAGTGCTACAGTGGTATGAAACCAACGGGATTCAGTTTGTACCGAAAGAACTCAACCCACCAAACTGAATTGGGTCCGGGGGGGTGGGGTTAGGAGAGGGGTGTGGGGCGGGGGATTAAAAAAACTGCATACAATCAATTGCGCTGCTGTGTGTTGGTGATTTTTCCTCAAGCGAGCTCAGGTCCAAAGTGTCGTCGTTCGCGGGTATTGTGGGGGAAGATAGTGTGTATTGTTTAGCAACCGTGTAAAATTAGAGGTCATAAGTGAGTTTATTTTTCTTATTGAGTCTGTTTCCTGCAACCAAGTGCCAATATCTAGAACTAGATTTTAGAGGAAAATACCACAACTGTGCCAAAGTGAATTTTGATTCGGTGTGCAGGCTTAGTTTGTAAATTAATCGGTGCAAGAAGAGTGTATTAGAAATAGATATCATGTTACAAACGGAAGGTTTCCGACACGTCGGCGACGGTCGAGTTGATGTGGACGAGTGCCGACGGCAGCAGCTGCGGGTCCAGCAGGACTTGGCCATCTAGGACATCGAGGAGAGCTGGTTTGCAAAGCAACAAATAATTTTTCTCTACCATATTTTGAAGACAATATCCTGTTTTATTTTGTCTATTTTGTTTTGTTTTGTTTTTCGTTATGCTTGTCTATTTTCAGTCACATTGGAGTGGTCTATTGCTTTTAGCGGATAGTGTAGGTATGTACTTTCAGCGTATCGTTAACCAAAACGAACCCTGCTGCTAACATTTCCCAAACTATCCAACATCCCAGTGATTTCTCGTGGAAGTGCAGAGGATTTCTCGACTTCCTTCAAAGCGAGTATCACGTCAACACGTTCCTCCCTATTCCCTACTTGACCAGCATTCGGGCACGGCCGGCGCCGGTATTGCTTTATAATGGGTCACCAGTTTTTACACATTGAAGATGTATGTTTGTCCCAAACATCATCTGTTGGTTCTTTGTGCAAATACTGCTAACGGAATTGCATTCGTGGGCGGTCAATCATGCTCATGCTCATGCTCATGCTCAAAGAACTCAACCCACCAAACTGTCCCCAGCTCAGACCGATAGAGAGATTTTAGGCTAGTATGAAGAGGAAGCTGAAGGGGAATGGCAGTGTCGTCAAAAGCATCAATGAATTGAGAACTAAGTGGAATAAGATTGCCAAAACGATGGATGAGAACAATGTGCTCTGGTTGATGCAACGTATTCCGGGAAAAAATCCGCAAATTTCTTCGAAATCAAGATGATTAATTTCTTTTGTATATTCCATCTGAAGTTCACATAAAATTTAAAATTTTAGTTTAAACACAATACTATTTTATTAATGTATAACCGAAATGTGCGCAATAGTCTACGTTCCAATTCTAACTGAGCCACACCTTATTGCCTTAGTTTGGAATCACCAGTTTTTACACATTGATGATGTATGTATGTCCCATATATCATCTGTTCGTCCTTTATGTACTAACAGCTGGTTTTACAATAACTAAGTAGCAACCTCTGGCGGTATTGCTCAATATTAGGTTTCTTGTGAAAACCACAAGGTGGTATTATATTATTACTTTCACGTAGGTATGTCAACTGGATCCGAAGCGTGATTTGAAATCATCTATAATCTAGCACTTACGATGGATTTTGACTCACTTGGTTGTTTGGTGGTAAATGAATGACAAATTGTCGAAGGAGGTTAAAATTAACCGTTTACCATTGTTTATTAATCTCAGTGAAAAAAAATTATAATTCTACTTTTTCATGATGCTCACACTTTTTTAAGTTGAAAAAAAAAAACAGAGAATTTCAATTAATTTTTACAACGTCTTTCAAACGCGCATTAAAGCAAATATTTTACTTAAAATGTATCCATTTTTACTTGTTTTCCAATGCTTGATACATGTGCATGACTTTTAATTGATAGTTGAACAACTATCAGCTTGTACATTGTTGTATTTTTTTAATTCATACGCCTCACGTCACGTGTGGTTTTTATATTTTTTCCTGGTATATCTCTGATCATGAACTAAATATTACTAGATAAGATACATAAAATCTGAAAAAAAAATTAAGTAATTTTTACACCAAGAGGAAAAAACCAGCTGGGTAAGAACATCTATCAGTACTTACTGTAGTTGATTTACATTGTTTTGCAGAAGACACTGGACGATTTTCCAGTACTTACCTGAAATGAGAGGAAAATATTTTGGTTAATGATAGAATATTTCTTCAGTTAAGCAGGTATAGTTAAAATCGATTTTATTTTATTCAACCGATCAGACCGATTTAAATTATCTTTTTCGAACCAACAGTCCTGCGGCTCGAAGTCACTACACTACCCAAGCTACACATGTTGTTAAATAGTAGCTAATAATACATTTAAGCGACACATTTGAGGTAGTTTTTCAAGTAAAAATGACTCTTAATCCAACGTCTACACTACCGAAAAAGCGCAAGAGGTTTGGATTATAAAAAATCTTTCGGATGTTGGATGAAAAAACATAAAGCACTCTAAGAAGTCTTCTTGATGTAATATTTAACATAACTTAAACTATACAGTTAGTATCAATTAAACTGCATTGCTATACGATTGTATAACGAAACATTATTTATACATTAACGTAACCGAAGCTTACATCACACTAACAACTAACTAACAACATCACAATCAAACGAAGCAAAGACATTTGATTCGTTAACTATGTTATGAAATCATTTCAACAACTGTTCTCTAGAAAACGTATCCAACATCCATATGGAAACCTTTAATTAAATATATTTATATAAAAAAAAATACTGACATCAAATTGTCTAGGACTTATCTAGGACATCATTATCCAAATTTAAAGTGCGGTTCAAAATGTATAGTGCAACATATCAATTGGCTCCGTAAAAAGTGGAACCGTCTTGTACCACTCTAGAACATCCTTGAAGTAGAGACAGGAGGCTAGGTCCGACCAAAAAATTGTAGGAACGTTGTGTGTTTTGAGAAACGGAAGCAGTCGTTTTTTCAGGCATTCATTCATGTATACTTGACCATTTACAGTTGAAGTTGTCACGAAAGGCTTGCTCCGTTTACCACACGAACAAATCCCCTGCCAAATTATGAATTTCTTGGGGAACTTTGACACTTGCTGTTTCCTGAGAGACTCTGGAACATCGAACTTGTCTTTCGGCGTCACATACTGGTTGCCGGGAGTTTGTTTAAAGTCCGCTTTTACGTGTGTTTCATCGTCCATCGTCTCGTCAACATTTGTGTGTAAAGCTTACGCGCACGTGTTTTAGCTGTCCTATTCTATTTTTCATTGCGGTTTGGAGCTTTCTGAACTTTGAATGAACGGAACCCGGCTCGTTTCTTGGATTTCTGCACGAAACTTTTGGTCAAGTGCAGCTTTTTCACGACATCCCGAACGGAACAGTTGGGTTTGCGTTTAAAGGCAGCAACCAGTCGCTGTGATCCTTCACACAGTATGGAACACTTTTTCTACCACTCACCTTCTTCCGATCGACAGTTAAACGTTCCCCGTAACGTTTAATGACACAAGACACTGTAGACTGGTGAATTTTCAACATCTTTCCGATGGCTCGGTGCGTAAGAAGTGGGTTGTCGAGGTGCGCGTGCAAAATGTTCTCGCGCACTTGCTGTTCCTTCGACTCCATTTTCGAAACTTCGACAAATCTCACAATGAAACTCACGCAGTATAAACAATACACGCTGAGGTCATTTCACCCAAAATTTCGTTGAAATCAACCCAAAGGGCGAAATGTTACAGGTTATTGAAAGTGATGCAATTTAACTGTGGAAACCCTTTATTCAACGGATGAGAGAAAATCCAGCCTTGCCATTCATCAGACATTGGATAATTAAATTTTTTTTGAATCCCAGGTTTGTCATCATCTGAAGTTGATGCATAACTTATTGATGTTGGACAGAATTTGTTAATAATATTAATTACTCTTAATTTATTGTTTAATCAAGTACCTAACAGATATATCAATAACTCAAACAGTTGGTTTAAGAACAAATAACGAATTCATAAATACAAGAAACCATGAATTTTTTTTGGAGGTGCTGCTCTCCTTGGCTCTTTATAGAGCAACGCCAATAAATATCGATAAATTTTCGTGTTTAAATGTCCATCGATTTATCTTTGGCGACAAGAACCGCCACAACGTTTATTTTTAGTTTTTACGTAAGTTCTGTATTAATTACTGATTGGTGGTATCATAATTTTGTGTTGTGTGCATGAGTGCCGGAAAATGCATGAGCAGCTCAATCATATGGTTTGATTCTGGAGTTCACATTTGAAATGTTTCTCACAAGTAGGCTCGATAAATGCTATTTGAGAAGGAACAAAAGAACACTTTTCCTAACAATTCAACAACCTTGAACTTATTACCGAGCTGATCAAGAGGTTTTGCTCGTGACAAATGATTAAACGCCACTCGACGGTATTTCAATATTCTTCTCTGCCGATAAACTTTTGCGTTAGCCTGAATAGGTACTCGAAGATTCCGTGAGAAAACGTAATTTAACTAACTCGGCAACTCCCCTTCAACGGACAACGACAAAACATCACTCACCCTTGATGACAGTTTCCACTGAACGAAAATGAAAACCGTTTTTTTTTTTGTGGCTCGGTGCCGCCCAACCACTTTTACGACTTTTGGCCCTATACAATTAGGGAAGGAACCGTGAAAGTAAGTACAGAAATAGTCGCGTATTTCGCCGGTTTCCAGCTAGCGGTTACAAGGCTTCAGCTTG
The DNA here is from genome assembly GCA_024533555.2 of Aedes koreicus. Lineage (NCBI taxonomy): Eukaryota > Metazoa > Arthropoda > Insecta > Diptera > Culicidae > Aedes > Aedes koreicus. The sequence goes on from JAHHFK020005380.1 coordinate 27,220, forward strand.
TCGCTTTTTCCATAACCGATTAAAGGTCAAAATTCAGATTCAATTGCCATGGCTCTCTGGTGGGACGTGCCAGTGCGGGAATATTACACTTTAATGTTCAAATACCTTCCGACCAAAACGAAAGAACGCGTTGAAAGCGAAAAATCGGAAACCTGCCCCTAAGCGGAAAATTTGGTTATGCCACGCCAAGATTTATGGCGACGGCGACGACGACAGCACTGATGGGGTGAGAATGTCAAGTACAGGCTTGTTTCACCTTCCTTGTTCGAAACATGTTGGTCGCAAGCGACGTACACCTCCTGTACATGGACTATGGGAAGCGACAGCCCATAGATACACTTTCGAACTCGACGCAAATGAACCACAGAAATCAACAACAATTACCGCTCCAACGTTCCGTTCTAAGTTGTAGGAAAACTTGAGGCAGGGTTCTAAGTCGCCAAACAGTTGAAGTTAAAGTTCTCAACCTGAATACTCCAAGCATCATCAACTGAAAACTGAAATCAATTCTAGAAAGAATTAATTTTTATGAATTCATTCAATTATTAAGACCCTGGTAGAAATGGGGTTATAGGGGTTATAGGCTGTAGGACAAAAGGTCGAATGGACAAAATGTCAAATGGACAAACTGACGAGTAAACAAAAGGTCGAATAATCCGAAAAAGGGTCTAAAGTTAAAGTTATTAAGAAAATGCGAACGCAAATAACAACAATAATTGAGAACATATTGAAAGCAGATCCCTTAAGTAAATTAATATTTATTTTTTTGTATAAGCTGATTTTTATCAAGATTCCGTTATCATTATTTTTCACTGCTCGTTTTTTCTTGTTATGATTAAATAGTTGAACGCAGTCGAATGTTATTCACATTTCAAGGCTGACTTTTGAATTAATAGATTTAGTTTTTCATTAGAAATTGATAAACTTGAATCATGGGTCTCATTCATAGTTGTGCTGAAATTGGCATTTTAAAATTAATTTTAATTATTTTTGCTTTCTAACATCAAACTTCGTATTTAAAAAGCAAAAAAAATATTGCTCTTGCTGTTTTACGTGGAAAACGTTGTTTCGTTGAATATTACTCAAAAATACTCGTTTTATAGTGAAACATTATTTTCTATTGAATCTAATGTAATTTCATGATCAAAATTGAGAGACTGTCAATCCTTTTAAATTCAATATTATAATTACTGAAATGATCAAATTTATTAAAATTTGTGTGCCAGAAACACAAAAATGCTTCTTCGGAGTGGCTGCTCTTTTTGAATAATTGAATTGCAACGAATGTTTATCCTTGCATCAATGTCAATGCTAGAACTTGTATGCCTAACAAAAAATGAAGCCATCGTTTATAGTTATTTAATTGGTTCATCAAAAATAATGTGGTTACTTTGGTACTGTTGGAATATTAATATAATCTTGATGTGACGATAATTTTCATACATGTTCCTCATTTGTACAAAGGCCTTCAAAAAGATGAGAGTTGTAGAACAGCATTCGTTCCATCCAACCTTTCTTTCAACCGACCTTTTGAACATTGGACGTTACGGCCATACGAAATTTTTTGCATTGTTACTTTTGTTACCCTTCTCTTCATGCCGAAATAAATTCGTAGAAACTTTAATCGTTAGATGACTACGATATTTACTTCATTAAAACGTTAAATTACAGTTGTATATTTTAGTAACTAGCTGAACCCGGAGCGAGCGCTGCTACGCTTGCGACTAAATGAAGGAAAATTTAATATAACTGGCTCGTTTGTGGTTGTTTTTCGGCATGAATTTTTTTTTCTTGACTAAACAGGGGTTCAAACTTCTATCAGAACATGCTTCTTACCCGAGAAATATACACTTTGTGTTTAGGTAACCTGGATAATTCTCATGTTTGGTAGAAGTTTGTATTTTATTTGTATTCTCATGTGTTTCATTTGTTTCTCAAACCATCATACAATCATTGCCTTCAAAACCTCCCACATGCCAAATTTGGTTCCATTTGCTTGATTACTTCTCGAGTTATGCAGACATTTGTGTCTCATTTGTATGAGAGCCCCCCTTGCTGAGAGAGGAGAGGTCTCAAACAATCATAAAAACCTTTTCCAGCCCCAAAAACCCCTGTATACATATTTTCACGCTGATCGGTTCAGAACTTTCCGAGTCTATAAGGGTCAGATAGACAGACAGAAAACCAAATTCTGCCTTGAACAACTCCCATATGCCAAACGTGGTTTCATTTGCTTGGTTAAATCTCGAGTTATGCAGAAATTTGAGTTTAATTTATATGGAAGTAACCCCTTTCAAAAGGGGGAGGGGTTTTGAACTGCCATAGAAATATTTATTGCCTCCCAAAACCTCAACATGCCAAATTTGGTTTCATTTGCTTGATTGGCTCTCGAGTTATGTTAAAAATTGTGTTTCATTTGTATGGGAGTCTTCCCTTCTAAAAGGTGAAGGGGTTTTAAACCACCATAGAAATATTTCTCTCCTTCAAAAACCTCCACCTGCCAAACTTGGTTTCGTATGCTTGATTAGTTAGCTTAAGTTATGCAGAAATTTGTGTTTTATTTGTATGGGAGCCCCGTTTTCAGAAAGAGGAGGGGTTTCAAGTCACCTTAGAAACCTTTCTTGCCTTTAAAAACCTCCACATGCCAAATTTGGTTCCAGTAACTTGATAAGTTCTCGAGTTATTCAGAAATTTGCGTTTCATATGTATATGAGCCCTCCATTCAGAAAGGAGATGGGTCTCGAGTCCAATTTGGAACATTTCTTGCCTTCGAAAACCTCTACCTGCCAAATGTGGTTCCATTTACTTGAGTAGTTCTCGAGTTATGCAGAAAATTATGTTGCATTTGTATGGAACCCCCCATTCCAGGGGACGGAGGAGTCTCAAACAACCATAAAAACATTTCTCTCCTCCAAAAACCTCCACATGCAAAATTTGGTTACATATGCTTAATTAGTTCTCAAGTTATGCAGAAATTTGTGTTTCTTTTGTATGGGAGCCCCCTCTCATAGAGGGCGGGGGGGTCTCAAACAACCATAAAAACATTTCTTGCCTTTAAAAACCTCTACTTGCCATATTTGATTCCATTTACTTGATTAGTTCTCGATTTATGCAGAAAAATGTATTTCATTTGTATGGGAGACCCCCCCCCCCTCCCTAACATTGAGAGGAGGAGTTTTCTACCCTAGAAACATTTATTGCCTCCCAAATTCTCACATATTCAAATTTGGATCCATTTGCTCTATTAGTTCTCGAGTTATGCAGAAATTTTAGTTTTATTGTTATAGGAGCCCTCCCCACCACCCCCCCCCCTTCTAAAAAGTTGAGTCTCAAACCATCATAGAAACATTTCTGGCTTCCAGAAAACTCCACATGTTAAATTTGGTTCCATTTGCTTGATTAGTTCTTGAGTTATGTAGCAACATCAGTTTCATTTGTATGAGAGCCTCCCCTTCCAGAAAGAAGAGGGGTCTCAAGCCACCATAGAAACATATTTTGCTTCTCAAAACTCTTACATGCTAAATTTGGTTTTCTATGCTTGATTAGATCTCGAGTTATGCAGAAATATGTGTTTCATTTGTATGGGAGCCCCCACTTTCAGAGAAGGAAGGGGTCTCTAACTGTCATAAGAACCTTCTCCGGTCCCAAAAACCCCTCCATACAAAATTTCACGCCGATCGATTCAGTAGTGTCCGAGTCTATAAGGTTCAGACAGACAGACAGACAGACAGGCAGACAGAAATTCATTTTTATACAAAATGGTCCGATTTTCATACAAAATGGTCATGTTTGGAGGCTTGTCTTACACTTTCCCCCACTGAAATTTTGGCAATAGCCTAGAAATAACCTGAATTTTCATCTTTAATAAATTCATAATCTTTCATTCGACACTTCAGGAACTACAGATACCACCTACGACAAAATAATAAGACCTCCTTTTGATATCCATAGTTTTGGCCATGTTGATGAGTGTGAATTACAATCTATAGTTTGATGATATTAAAATGACCCGTGCCTCAATAATCAAAATTCAGATCCTTCAAATTCGAGCATCCTTTATGTAAATCAAAAAAAGGTCTTATTGTTTTGTCGTCTGTTACTTTTAAAGTGGTGAATGAAAAATGTTGGATTTAAGGCAGATGAGAATTTAGGCTATGTAACACGTCCAGTTTTTGAGAAAAATGTGATTAAAATTCACAAAAACACGTATTTCCGTAGTAATATGATCTACCTCATCAACAACCAGAATAATAACATGCGGTTCCTCAGACTCCGAAGGTAAAAAATCTGGATCATCCTGAAAGCTTTTCTCAGATTCGCCTGGTTCCGAATCCAACTCATCAGCACGTCCAGCAATATTTGGAGATATTGGAACTGGCATTGCTTCGGAGTGCAATGTTGGCCTTGATGGGTATTCGATTTTATGTGATTGGTTGGATTAGTCCACACCATAGGTTTGGCAAAATGGGGTGTTTTAAGCCTTTGTGCGTACCTTTCATCCAACCAAGCAATGTTCGGTAGCATGAGCAACAGGAGTATGTTGGAACCCATGGAAACTCACGATTTGGAAGCTCCTTGTCAAAATACAGCTGATATGCTGTCTCCAACAAAGGTGTAAACCCCTTTCTCTGTTCCTTCAATATCACGTCTCCACAAATGCAACAAAATTTTTGCGGATCGTTCAGACAAATTCGCGACATTTTTACAAAAATAAAAAAACGCGTCCGTAACACTCAAATAGCTAGCTTTGAATGAATAAAAAATGATTGTGCAAGGCTGAAGAGAGTCAACATGAGCATTAATTGACGCCAAAGCAAGACAGCAATAATGACACAAATTTTGTGCCGCAAATACGCCAATAGACCTTTTCGACATTTAATCGTCTTTCTTTGTCTAACATGCGGGGATTAATGCACGGTTTGGTTTCCCACAACTTCGTTGACTTCTCACTCGCACTGCTTCGATTCAAATCTTGCAGTAGTGTGCGCAAATTAAACGTCAAAAAGCTCTATAAAATGCCGCATTAAGCTACGTGCTTGAGGATTCTTGCTTTCTTTTTTAACATATCTTTTCCTTATTCTCTCGAGCAATAGTGACTAACACAGAGTCTTTTGTCTCTGTCTATTCTTTTGTTTTTTGAGTGTTTGCGTGTTTTAATGCTGTCTTGCTCACTCCTATCCTAACTTAAAAATACGGCACTGCTGAATAGAGTATTTAATGAGGCGTTTCTGAAGGGCTCTGTGCAGCTGACTTTTGAATTAATGAATGAACTTTGAAGGTCTTCAGTTCCCAAACTGCTGTAAGAAGCAACATCAATATACTCAATATACTCAAAGAGGCACAGCTAAAGGGATCGTTCATAAATAACGTTATGCTTTGAGAGGAGGTGGGGGGGGGGGGGGGGGTTTAAAAAGTGACGATGCATACAAAATTTTTCAAAAATCCATACAAAAAATGTGATAAAGAAAGGAGGGGGTTAAAAATCTGTATTTTTGAGCGACGTAATTAATGGACGGGTCTTGATTTTCATGAAAACTCGTAATTTTGTGAATGTAAACCCGGTTTTTACATCAACCTTACGTGTTACGAAAAATCCGTGTTCACGAATGAATTCAGGGAGGTCCATTTCATAAAATCCAAGCCCAACATTCAAAGGGTGGAGCTGAAATTCATGTTTTCAAAATAGAAAATCTTGATTTTTATGAAAATTCGTAATTTTGTGAATGAAATCCCGGTTTATTTCATTAATCTTACGTGTTACGAAAAATCTGTGATAACGAATGGATTCAGGGAGGTTTATTTCATAAAATCCAAACCCAACATTCAAAGGGCGGAGCGAAAATTCATGTTTTCAAAATAGGAAATCTTGATTTTCATGAAAATTCGTAATTTTGTGAATGAAAACCCGGTTTATTTCATCAATCTTACGTGTTGCGAAAAATCTGTGTTCACGAATGGATTCAGGGAGGTCCATTCCATAAAATCCAAGTCCAACTTGCAAAGGGCAGAGCCAATATTCTGGTTGTTGCTTAGGTAGATCATATTACTACGGAAGTACGTGTTTTTGTGAGTTTAAATCACATTTTTCTCAAAAACTGGACGTGTTACAGCATTTCTGAGCCCATATTTGGATTCAGCGTAGCAAAATCTATAAAATCCAACCAGAAATGCCGACGGGAGCGAAAAAAGTTCCGATTTTGCCGACTAGTGTTCCACCCCCGGCCTTGTTCTGATTGGTAAAGTTACGTACCCTAGCTTAAAATGCTGAAAAAAAAATCGAATTCCTCCTTAAACAAATTTTCGTCGGCATCTTTGAACCAGGTTCATACCACGAACTCCAAGGTAACTAGATCAATCTTTTTCAACTAAGCCATTCTGACACGTGAGGTACAGATTTATAAGATTCCTCTCAAAGCATACCTGTATTCTTAATTCTAAAAAGAGACTTAATTGGATAAAGAATCCAGGGAAAATGAATGGGATAAAACAAGGAGCATATGATGTACTATATTCATTGGTCAAATAAACTTCGTTTTATACCTATACGATTAATTGCAGCAATTGCATCCATCCAGATAATTTTTAAACATACAAACTAGCATATCTGAATAAGAATTTTTTGCTGAAATCTCAGCAAAATTGTTGATCAGCAGGGTACTGCTGTGAACAAACTTTTTTTTTTTTTCGCTGACATGTCAGTTAAATTTCAATTCCCGTGCGCTCGGCTATGTGGATTTCGGCAAAAGATACGAAAGAAGCTGAGCTCAACTAAGAGTGCAGTGTTTGAAATGCCTCGCTTATGTTTATTTATTGAAAAACATGTTGTTATTACACTTATATTAATGACAAATAATTTTGTCGACTGCATTTGAATTGCATCAAACGTACACTTCCATGGCAAAACTGATCAAATCTACGGCCCATGAAGAAATGTTTTCGGTGCTAATGAAGCGTCAATGTAAAACTTGTTGAACAATTGCATTAGTAGATGGAAGAAACGATTACATATTTGAATTGTAATCTGTTGTCCCTTTCTCACCTTTGGGTTCTTTGACCCAGATTATGATAAGGAGTGCCCCAGCAGCGCTTTGAAGTTGAACGCTTGTCAACCAATTGCCAAAATCCATTGATCAAAAGAAGGATTCAGTTCATTGATGGATTTTCCCTCCCACAAAAATAACGTTCCTTTTCATTTTCTCACAATCAAAATATCTCGGCTTTGCACTCTACCTTTCTCAAACCTCAGAAACAAAATCCACTAGGGACAGCAACGGCAATAGAAAGAGAGACATTTCTCCAAAAACTTTATTTTTTCAGCTTTTATGTGTTGAGCAAATGGGATCCAAATCGTTCCCGGTTTACAGGAATCATCGGTTTAGCGAGGAGGGATGGCAACAATCACGGTACTCCATTGAAGTGAGCTGAATTTTGGCCAAAGGACCAATCCAATAGCTTGCGAAAGAAAATACTTCGCACCGCGTAATTCGTGCAATGCCTGTATATTCCTAGCTGGGAGCAACGAATGCTTCGTCAGGACAAGCTCCTACTTTTCGACCAGAGGGGAAGTCAAGCGGAAAACGAGGCAATACTTTCCTTTGTACATCAAACGCCACGTTGGTTGAGTCCCGGTTGGCTGCGAAGGGTGGCACGACACACAAGCTCCTGGGGCTCATGAACATATGTATGTATTTAGGCATGTATATGCAGCCGGGACTTGGCTCTGGTCACATGTGGGAAAACGCAAGTCAAAGTTCAACGTTCAACGTTTCGCACTCAACCCTGTAGGCAGAGTTGTAGCGATCCACCTTCTGAGAGGGCCCTGTGCTTGGGCCTAGATCGTCGTAGCGCGATAAACTTTTCGTGGTTTTCTCCTGTGAGCAGCCTACGCGGTTTAACATTTGCTGTTGTTGATTGTGAGTTTAAGCCAACAAACCAATGCATATGTATGTGGCTGCGTGCGTGTTCATAAATTATATGTTTAATATTAATAGGGTTTTCTGTCTACCTGTTTACAGAGAATTAATCTTACGTTTGGCAAAACAAATACAATGGATTGGGAAAATATTGCCCTAACTTTCAGCCATGCTGACTACCGAGAAACAGTAGGACTACTCAGTAAAATGCTGTATTTGCTGTATTACTTCTCTGAAGTTGTGCTCTCCGTGTGAGGAGCTGTGTTTATTGCCTTTCATGACTTGTTACACTAATATGGCTGCTGTTGAATAGTTTGCTGGAACTATTGGCGGTCAAATGCTTTACGTTGCGGAAAATTACTGATAAGTCAAATAACTTCAGGCTTGAAATGTGGAATTTTCTTATTTAATTATCAACTAGAGACAGATGGGTAGAGATTGGATTGTTGATTCTATTAGGAACAGGCTGTCTATTATATCCTTTGAACATCATTCTATAGTTTTGAAAGGTCAACATATGGCTTCAATCATGTGAATGAAGAGATATTTTCTCTGAAACTTGAAAACATCCACTTCACGTTAAAAGTAACAAAAAGTGTGATTATAAAATAACAAATTCTTAGCATTGTGTATTTATTTTTCCTAAATTTAATCAAACGTGTCCATAACCTGTCTCGTTCTTTTCGTACACTTCTCCATTGTATTTTACTAAGCTTAACCAAACTCCTGCCAACATGCGATATCAATTCAAAGCTCCCCTTTTGTAACGTTTATTGTTCCGGAGCGTAGCCAATATGCAAAGCTTGAGCTAAAGCAGCAGTGAGCTAACTGGCATTAATACCGCACCTCCCTCACCGCTATCACCATCGAATGGATGTTAACATCCACCAAACTCAAGAGGGTGGGAGAGGGTTATTGTTAGCCGTTTCCTCTTCATCCCCTCGCCCAAACACTTCAATGACTGACGGGTTCCGTTGTATATGGCTTACACCCTATACGAAATGAATAAACATAGCGACTGAATGGGAACCGGAACGGGCAGTTCGTTCTGGCTCCTTTGTTGCTCCCTATAGTAAATAGAATATGGTGGAAAACGCCGTGACCGCATCGCACCGTGCTCTGGTCTATATTGCAATTTTATTTTTTCTGGTCACGTATTATTGGAACGCTTCAAAAGATGGCAATCGGACACCATGCGAAAGGCGGGTATGAATAATCCCATGTCTGACTGCGAAGACAAGATGGAGTAATTAGAAACAAGCGTGGTTCAACTACCATATTCAATGTTTAGTGTTCAATTTTCGGTACTTTTTACTGATAATTTTTAAGAAACCTATGCTAGATCCTTTGATGGCACGAGTCTCAGAAACTATTCCCATTTCGTACAGAAGATTTCAACCACTTTTCTGCTGCAGTGCAGCAAACATAAACTTGAAGGTTTGCATGCGTAATCTTTACAGTTCCTTATAATTATGCGAATTTTAGAATGGTGTTGAAAATTAGCATAGTAACAAGAAATATAACTTGATTTGATTTATTTTATTGATTATGTTATACTGCCATTGATTTTAGAAAGGTAACTTTCCATTGCAGTGGAATAATCTGGAAAACGATTTGATCAGGATTCTATTATTGTTTGTGATCATCAAGCTCCTGTATGAAGGGCCAAAAACGGTTGGGCGGCCCGTGAGCAGAGACATCTACGCCACACTGAAAGTTAATTTTAGTTTATATTACGAAATCGAAGGTAGAAGTAATGAATATCTTCGTTGTTTTCAGCAGCGAAACTGATTTGTTCTTTTTATGAAGATACATTCGTAATTAATGGCACACGCGCAACTGTCAAAAGCACGAAGCATTTGTTGACACAGCAACAACACTCGTGCATTGTACGAAAAGAATACACAGAGCTATGAATATGTTATATTGTTTTGTATCAATTTAAAAGAAACGTCTCTCTGATGGTTGCATGAATGACTGAGAGATCTACTTTATCGACTCGAAATGTAATTGACAAAAAAGCGCAACCACGTGGAGTTGTCCAGCGTCTTTTTTTTAAAGTTTCTGAAATGGAATTCGATCCTGTTTTTTTTTTTTGGAAAGAGCTGATTCCACCCTCGGTTGATCTCACTATGCCATGGTGACTCGTGAGGTGATAATTGAATAATGAGTATGAAGTTATAACTCTCGACAGCGCTTCAATTTGTATTTTGAGATAAATAAATTATTCCCAACCATCCCAGCAACAACATCAGCAAAGCAGCGATTGGCCGGTCTTCACGAAATCCATTTCGTGCATTATACAAAACGGTGTAATGATAGCATTTCACAAGATAAAAAGCAATATGAATGTTTCATACAATAAACGAGACATTTGTTCTATGTACAAAATCCATGATTGCGAAGCGAGTGAAAGCTAATTTACGAAAATAAATTTTCAGTGCAAATCCGCAAATGTAGGGAAGAGAATCTCCTTCCAAAAGCAAATTCACACTCACAGCACTAAAATCGAGTCCTCGTTTGACAGAATAAACCCAATAGATGAGTTCGAAGAGCCCGCCCTCGTTCCGCGAAATGTTAACAATAGGGAGAAGGCAGTCCCATGCTCCCTATCCAAATCGTTTTATTGGGTGCCTTGATGGTCCCTCCCTTTCCCCGTTATATGTTATTTAATATTTAGTATATTTTGTACACAAGACATTAAAATATCATTATCGACAAAAAAGCCGTCAAAGGGTGTCCACAGTTAAATTGCATCACTTTCTATAAGCTGTAACATTTCGCCCTTTGGGTTGATTTCAACGAAATTTTGGGTGAAATGACCTCAGCGTGTATTGTTTACACTGCGTGAGTTTCATTGTGAAATGTGTCGTAGTTTCGAAAATGGAGTCGAAGGAACAGCAAGTGCGCGAGAACATTTTGCACACGCACCTCGACAACCTACTTCTTTCGCACCGAGCCATCGGAAAGATGTTGAAAATTCACCAGTCTACAGTGTCTCGTGTCAAAAACCGATTCGGGGAACGTTTAACTGTCGATCGGAAGAAGGTGAGTGGTAGAAAAAGTGTTCCGTACTGTGTGAAGGATCACAAGCGAGTGGTTGCTGCCTTTAAACGCAAACCCAACAGTTCCGTTCGGGATGTCGCGAAAAAGCTGCACTCGACCAAAAGTTTCGTGCAAAAAGCCAAGAAACGAGCCGAGCTCCGTTCATTCAAAAATCAGAAAGCTCCAAACGGCAATGAAAAACAGAATAGGACAGCTAAGACACGTGCGCGTAAGCTGTTGACGAAACCACACATGTAAAAGCGGACTTTGAACAAATTCCCGGCAACCTGTATGTGACTGCGAAAGACAAGTTCGATGTTCCAGAGTCTCTCAGGAAACAGCAAGTGTCAAAGTTCCCCAAGAAATTCATGATTTGGCAGGGGATTTGTTCGTGTGGTAAACGGAGCACGCCTTTCGTGACAACTTCAACTGTAAATGGTCAAGTATACATGAATGAATGCCTGAAAAAACGACTGCTTCCGTTTCTCAAAACACACAACGTTCCTACGATGTTTTGGCCGGACCTAGCCTCTTGTCACTACTCCAAGGATGTTCTAGAGTGGTACAAGACGAACGGTGTCAATTTCGTGCCGAAGGATCTTAATCCCCCAAACTCTCCAGAGTTGCGGCCAATTGAAAAACATTGAGCTATAATGAGGCACGAACTTCGTAAGCATCCTAAAGTTGACTCTACAGAACAGGAAATGTTGAAGTCATGGTTGAAAGCGGAAAAAAATGTCGGTACAAGCCTTGTACAAAATCTTGTGCGTGGTATTAAGAAGAAAGTTCGGGCTTTTGGATTTGGTAAAGAAATAGCATTAAAGCCTAAAAATACCTTAACCAAGTTTATAATTTTTTTTTATTCCCTGAATATTTCATGACAATCGGTTGAGAGACTTGTTTTTGAGGACGAGTTTAAAGTTATACAATTTAATAGTGGACAGCCTTTATATTTAAATTTCAAACTTGAATGATACATCCAATGGATTGTTACTGAAAAATAAATAAAAATTAGATATATATCTTGCTAGTCCTGGACGAGATGAAAACAGAATAGATCATTCCAAATATCAAATAGGGAAGCGGAACCTATGTTCACCATAGTACATATATTCATCACATTCTGCAGTCATCCAACTTTAAACGTAAAAAGATGTTTAATTTCTCCAATAAACGGACGCAGTAACCAAAAATATATAATCCTGGCAAATAAAATTTGGTCTTGAATATAATTAAAAGCTACAAAAACGTTTTGGAGACTTAAATTTCGTAAATATAATGAGCAGTCAGATTTTCAACACAATTTCTCACCTTTGCTCTAAAAATTCGTCGTATTGATCTAACCGTACTAGGGAATATACCCGAGCCAGACTCCAAGTTTTCTCTTTAATTGCACTTTATCCTCACACATTTTCGTTGCGTAATTGCACAAACCATAAAAATCACACTTCACTTATTACACTAGCCACACGAGAATCTACGAATACGTGATAAAATACGAGAAAACTATGGGATTAATTTTCACAATAATTTAAATACGCTTGCACCTATTCTGAACCGTGTTTACAATCGACGTAATCGCTTGATGTTGCCAAACTATTTTATTATGACTCTTATTCGAATGAAATGGGTTTGGCAGTACATTAATATCACCTGTTTTGTGGGAGTGCTACAAATCGCCCAAAGTTAAACTATTTTATTTTACCATAGATTAAATAAATAATAACATGCTTCTTATTGTAGATTTTTTCAATATTTACCAAGATATAAAATCCCACATTTAATAATATTTTTCCATCTCTGTTGAATTTGGCGGCACTGCTCACATACTGTATAGCATACACATCAACACGCACACTAGTTCAATTCATAGAGCATTCTATGCCCAACGTTATGGTGAGTCTTGTTGTTAATATTCTCATGGAAGAATAACAAACAAACCTGTTCATTTTGTCTTGGTTATATGCAGGCTATCCAACACAATTAAAGTGCTGTCAAATGATCTACTTCATGCGAGAAATTTAACTTTGGGTGTAGTAGTGGAGAGCGTTAACTTGTTTATATTTTTTCATGATTAAAATCAGTACGATTAACATATGTACACAGATGGGATTAATGTTTTTCGTGATATTATTAAAATAGGTACATAGCAGTGGCAACTTTTCCGTATTAAATTGGAAGAAAATTATCAGAATCGAATGTTTTGTGCGTTGCTAAACGATTAACGGTAAGTGGACGAATAAATTGTGAATAACTTGTGTACTTAGTGTTCGGTATTCAGTGCATATTCACCGATTTCCACTGGAGGTCTGCTTATTGAGCTCAAGATAGGTACCGCTTCCCTATCAAATTTCAGTAGGAGATTTTATTTTATAAGACATGGATTATTTTTTCTTTATACTGTTCTAGTAACATTTCAAAGAAAGCAATTGGAGTGATAGAAAAGTCTGGTTTGATGATTTCTGAAATTTGTATTTTTGTATATTTGTAAACATCCATCTAACCAATTGGGGTCTTAATGAATAAAATTAATTAAAACAACAAAAACTTAAACTCTACGTAACACGTTTCTTTGGCAAAATGCGCTGGCAGGCTCGTTGAAGTCGAATAGTTCAGCAACCTCGTTAAATCGTGACGACATAAACCTTACCGGATCGTGTTGTCCATAGCGACTATTTCTCGACTCAAGATGAAGAAAGTTACGTCTTCTGAGATGCCTTACTGGTGCATACAGGCTGAGTTCAGAGAGAATGGCAGAAGAATCGATTTCATTAGTCAGCACCTTTGCCACAAAAAACAATTGAGCATAAAAACGCCGTTTATCCAATGTTTCGATTCCCAGCAACTTGCAACAGTGCTCATGAGGTGGCAAGTTTACCGTGTCACGCCAGGGAAGACACCCCAAGGCCCGACGAACGAATCTTTTTTGAACTGCCTCTATGCGGTCGATCCAAATACTGCTATGCAGGCACCAGACAACAACAGCGGATTCCAGGATCGAACGTACTAGTGCGCAGTAAAGAGATTTCATGCACATCGGGTCTCGAAATCTGTCGGCGATTTTGAAGATGAACCCCAGGTGCTTGTTTGCCCTAGAAATTACATCCTCGTAATGCATCCGCTATCCAGTATTACGCCCAAATCTTTGACTTTGAAGACGCGTTCAAGGGTTTGACCAAACAAACTGTAGCAAAAGTTGATTGGCTGAGGTTTTCTACAAAACGTAAAGATATTACATTTAGTAACGCACAAGGTTAAAAGGTTTCGGTTGCTCCAATCGTCAAATAAATCCAGCAAATGCTGCAACTTCTGGCAATCCTCGAGACATGATATTATCATGAATATTTTCACGTCGTCCGCAAAGAAGAGCCGCGTACCAGGTGGCAGAATAGTCGCAACATCGTTAATGAAGACTGAGAACAATATCGGACCAAGGTTGCTTCCTTGTGGCACACCAGAGCATGCAGTGAAAGATTCGGACTGCAACGTCCCAATCCTAACGCACACAGATCTGTCAGTAAGATATGATTTGAACCATCTCGCAAAGGCTGCAGATACTCCCATTTTCTCTAGCTTATGAAGAAGAATATCATGGTTCACACGATCAAAGGCGGCTTTAAAGTCAGTATACACAGCATCCACTTGCAGGCCAACGGCCATCGAGTGAATACACAGGGAAGCAAACTGGGTTAAATTAGTTGCGACAGATCTTTTTGGGTAGAATCCATGCTGGTCACTAGATATGTAATTCTTACAGGATGCGAAGAGTGCGTTTTTTACAACTATCTCAAATATTTTAGAGCAGGCACTTAACGACGTTATTCCGCGGTAATTTTCAATGTTGCATTTGTCCCCTTTTCTGTGAATCGGCGTGAGACTCGAGATTTTCCATCTAGTAGGGAACGTTCCATATTGCAATGAAAGATTGAACAGCTTGATTAAAGGCTCCAATAGTCCATCCGAACAGTTTTTCACCAAGGTCGGCGGGATTCCGTCAGGTCCGGGACAAGCAGAATGCTTTAAATTGCGAATAGCATCACGAACATATTCAGCAGTAATCTCAAACATTCCAAAGTCAAAGCTATCTAACGGAGTGTCACGTAAGGCAGCATCGATGTGTTGCGGTGTGGCGATTCTAGGAGAGAACGCAGTTTTAAAGTGCGGGGCAAAAAGCTCGCATTTGGAAGAGGCTGTATTAGCAGAATAGTCCACAAAATACACAGAGCTTGGCAATCCATCTTCTTTACGTTTTGAGCGGACAAAAGACCAGAACTTCCTAGGATTCCTACGCATCTATATAGCGCCCGTACAGGAAGCGATTATATCGCTTATATTCATTGCTAGCTAGCACGAATCGACGCCTCGACGTGTTCGAGCGGTGTTGATTATATTTTCGGAGAGCAGCTCGTCTGTGACGCTTCAGTTTCTGGAGGTGCCTATTACCCCAAGCCGGCTTAGTTGGGGTTCGTTGAAGAGGGACATGTGCTTCAACAACTTGCCGTATCTCTGCGTTGAACATATCGACAACGTCGTCCAAATCCCACTGTGAGTCTAAAAACTGCCAATCAATCGATGATACTGCTTCATTTAACACATTGTAGTCAACCCGTCGAAAATCAAACTTAGGGATTTCCTCAACTACCTCAAAGCATAGTGGAACGATTTCGGACACGGAAATGTCAATGGCTGGATGTGCCGGGTCTATTGCAACGAGTGAATCGGCTGCCTCCTCTACGCAGCAATTTGGCAGGGTGATTTCGTTGGTAAGGATTAAATCAAGGATGCGGGAGTTCACATTCTCTACGCCATTCACTTGTGTCAAACCATGGAAACAGAATGCATCATACAGTGCACAACCAGATGAAGTCAACCGCGATCTGCTTGTGTCGATGTCAAAAGAGGAGCCGTCCTCCGATATAACCCGTTGCTACTCCGGATGGTTGTAGTCCCCGAACTGGAGAGCTATATCATTAGGTCTTAAGAACGATAGCACGGAACCAATGTAATCAACATGTTGCCGAATGAGGTTTACATCGTCTCGACGATCAGGTGGCAAATACAACACCCCGATACTAGCAAATGAACTTTCGAACTTAACTTTTACCCAAAGCTGCTCAAGGGCATCGCTAACAGGCGCTGCATCAATGCAACAACAATGCTTACGAGAGACGGCAATCAAAACTCCTCCACCACGCAATTTTCGACTATTTAATCTGCTTCAGTCTGTCCGGAATACCGTGAATGAGCTTCCAAACAACTTCGTTGACAGAATGTTATCATCAAGCCACGTTTCCGTTAGCACTATTACGTCATACTCCAAACCAACAGTAGCAAGAAAGAATGAATCGATCTTCGTGTGCAGGCCACGGACGTTCTTGAAATAGATGCGTAACTTTCGTGTTTTCAGGCGCCTTGGTTCACCAGTCGCTGTGCTGCCGAATGATGAACGCTGACATACGGTGTTCGGAACCAAAAATAGGCTGCAATCGGAGGACGGATCAGGTCTTGCCTGGGAATTAACGGAATTGTACCTGAATTTGCGTTCTGGAAAACCCTTTCCCCACACCCACACGTAGGGCCGGGAGGGACGGCTGCAGGTCGCTGGCGGAAATGGCTCGACTACGGCGGGGGGACCGAGGGCTTCCATAATGCGATCTTCGGTGCGTCTCGGCATTCCGCTAACACTAGTTGTTCCTTGAGGTGCTGTTTTCAAACTCCCGTGAAATTAGCTGGAATCGGAGAGCGAATCAGGTCTTGTCGGGCTAGTAGGAAAGTCGTACTTGCCTGTGGTTGCGTTTTGGAAGACCGTTTCCCCACACCCACACGTAGGGCCGGGACGGCTGCATGTCGCTTTCTGGAATGGCACGACTACGGTGGGGGGATCGCCATAGGTAAGATAGGCCGTAATAAATGGCTTATCTTACCATAATGCCACTTAACACATTATTAAAATATAATCCTACATTGTTTATAAGCACATGCCAGTCTTTTATGAATATAGTAGTTGAAATTCGGAAGGGCAATTTTAAATTAAATATTATGCTGAAATGCTGAAAAACAAATTGAGCCTTTGATGCCTGTCATGTTGCTCCAGGCTCCAGGCTCTTACATGGTTTTGGACTGCAAAGATGATTCCAAAGCGCGCAGAAAATTATTGATAAAATGAGAATGGGAAATAAACAATGGCAGCAGGGTAAATGCACCCTTCTTTTTGGGGAAATGCTCCTTAAACTTTGGAAAAATGCTCCTTAGATGCGTTTGCCCGGTATAATGCAATCGGAGGTATTAACCTTCTGGTTAGCGCTTGCCGGTTGTTTTGACGGGTCTTAAGTGTCTTCAAGATTGTATAGCGGAGCTTTGTTCTGCAATCTTCGAGGTAGTATTGACGGATTTAAATTTCATTTTGAAGAGTCTTAATTTCATTTTGAAGAGTCTTAATTTTGTTTTGACGACTCTTAAATTCAGAAACTTAAAACCCGTCAAAACTATACAATCTTAAAGAAACTGAAAACCCGTCAAAACAACCGGCAAGCGCTAAACAGAATGTTAATACCTCCGATTGCATTATACTGGGCAAACGCATCTAAGGAGCATTTTTCCAAAGTTCAAGGAGCATTTCCCCAAAAAGAAGGGTGCATTTACCCTTTGCCAATATACAATATGATTTATAGGTATAAGATCTTCAGTCGCACCCCCTCACTTAGCTATTGTCAGATTGACAACATTGCCTACGCCACCCTAATAAATTTCGTATGGTTAGTTTTCTTAACGACCTATTTGGGGTATCTTCCAAACCATTAAAGAAATGGTTGGAAGACTCGTGATATCGTTCGTTTAAGGTAATTTTGAATTAGGGCAACCAGCGTCTCCATGTTTCAGCTGGCAGTCTTTTATGATCATATTATAACTCGTGGAGGCGTGAGGTAGGAACTTGTGAGGACAAGAGGTCGGTCGCAACTTCCTTCGAAGTTGTCAACTCACTATTTGAAGCACTGAAATATAATTACAACTTGATACCATAATTTGAAACTTTTCAATTTGCTAACATCACAGGGTTTGTTGTCAAGATTTTCGCATTAAAAAAAATGATATTCAACATATATTTTTTTTAATCATACTATTATTTTGGCTGATTATTCGATAACTGGTATTAGAATGTGTTATCAATTTGGCATAATCCTTTGATCGGGTGATACCTTCCCTAGCATAGTAAAAAAACAAACTAGTATCACATAAGTAACAAATTTTGTTATCCTGCATATCATTTTGAACTTAGCTATTATCAAATAACAAATTTTGTCATCAACCTTGGCTAGGTTTGTTATCATTTGTTATCATTTCAAACAATATTTTGGGGAACGTTACTAATTGAATGCAAAACTTCAAATGTTACGGGCATATTTTGGATATGCACCAATGCTTTTCACCACAAATATTATTTCAGTTATTATTGTTTAAATTTGATATGACATTGTCGACAATATTTCAAATTGTTGAAATAAATTTGCTCTAATCATAAGATTTGTTATCAGAATGTACTCGGTGAAAATAAAATTAGTTTATATTTTGATATTCAACGAGTATTCATTTGTTATTTTGGTTGTAGTTCTGGCTGTTTATTCAGCCTAAATGATAAAATAATCAGTGATCAAAATTAACAATCTGATATAGGAATTTGTTGTCAATATGGTATAAACCTTTGCTTGGGTCTATTGCACAGGAATACATGTTCATACACGTACATTCTGATGTCATCTTCATATATGATAAGCCCTACATGAACACTATCATGTATTAATTGGACATATAAAAAGCATTCACACTTCCGGAATTAAAACAAGAAACTATCTTTTAAAAATTACGTTTTTAGAAAAGAAATAATAGTTGTTGCAGAATATAAAAGAAATGTAGAACGATCTCATCTCATCTGATGTTTTGTTTCTTCATTATTCTGTCCCATTTGTCCGCATGTCTATGTGTTGGCTGTCATCTTCATTGAGGTGTGCCTCAAGTTATGCTGATTTCGAAGATCTTGAATGTCAAAATAATAGCGATATTATTAGGAATTAAATTGCGACACACACATATATTCGGCAAAATTCGCCCGTTCAACCAATCATCTTCAAACTTTCAGGGAGTAATACAAAACATGTTATAAATAGTTTCCCATGTTTGTTTTATTCAATTTCAATTCCATATCCAAATGCACGAACCGTCTTCTTTACACTACTCATAAGGTCCTGTACAACATTTGGACCAACTTTTTTTGCGTGGCAATCAATTTTTTCTTCATATCTTCCTCCGATTTCACTTCCTTAGGATGCTTCCAACGTGCCTGCTTCATGATGGCCCAGTATTTTTCAATTGGCCGCAGTTCCTGTATTATATCATATATTTTTTGGCAAACTTTGACATCTTCTGTTTTCAAACGTCCTCAGGGACATCGGATTTAAGAGGAGCAGTGAAATAGTGGAGCCCAGGAAGCTTCCGGAAGTCTGCTTTTACATACGTCTCATCATCCATAACGAGGCAATGTGGTTTCGTCAACATCTGGGTGTAGAGCTTCCGTGCAGTTGTTTTACCTACCGTATTCTGCCGTTCATCGCGATTAGGTGCCTTTTGGACTTTGTACGTGTGTAGTCCTTCACGTTTTTTCGCATCTTGCTCGAAATTTTTGGTAAGATTCAGTTTCTTCGCCACATCTCGAACTGAACTGTTGGGATTCCTCTTGAAAGCTTGATCTACCCGCTTGTGATCCTTAACACGAGTAGTGACGTGGAGATCCATTTTTGCCACTTTTTTTCTTTCCGGTCGATGGTCAAACGTTCGTGGTACCGATTTAAAACACGAGACACCGTAGAATGTACCATTCCCAGCTTCCTGCTGATGGCAAGATGAGAAAGATCCGGATATTCAAGGTACGTGCGCAAAATTTCTTTGCCCCGCTGCTGTTCTTCCGACTCCATCTTCGCAACGATTGCACATCTGCTAGTAAAACTTACATAGCGTAAACAAATACACCCAACGGGTAAAAAGTTACAGCCATTTAAAAGCGGTGCAATTTGATTACGTACAACCTTTATGAATGGTTCAATTGTTCCTTATGATGCTGATCGTTTTTCTGTAAAGGTATAAATGGAACACTTAACTTTCTCTTCATTCCTTCGTTTTATTAATTTAGTTTTTCTCTCTCTCTCACACACACACACTCAAACCTAAACCAACCCCCCCCCCCCCCCACAGGGACACATAGTGGCGAAGGTCAAGGAGAGATGGTCGATATGTCCACTTAGCCTGCACCAGCCACCAAAGGGGACGGGGCAAGTGCCCGGGTGCTAAGGGTATACCAAAAAGCCAAACGTAGTGCAGGTAATCCAACTCAACCTGAACCATTGTGAGGTCGCCCAGCAACTGCTGTGTCTTACAGTTCCCGAGTCGGCATCGGATATCGTCATAATATCCGACCCATACCGCATCCCAGCCTGCATCGCAGACAGGTCCAATATGGCGGCGTTATGGACGACGGGCTCTTAAGGTGTGGCCCATTTACTATTGGAACAAACATTTTTGATTATTACAGCAATCCTAGTGGTCAGATTTGTAAACTATGATATGTTATTTATTCCCTATAAGAATAACAACATCAGAAGTTTTCTTTCGTTGTGCAGTTCGAACGTGTTTCAGAGAAATACAAAATGAAAGAAGAAAGAAGAAAAATAATTGTACGCAATCATTTGGAAAACCCTTCGTGGTGTGGGACAAAACTTGCTAAAGTGTAGGGTTTTCCCCGAAATACCGTGTGGCGTGTTTTGAAAAAGTACAGAGAAACTTTTTCGATGGATCGCAAGCCTCAAAGCAAGCGTCGAGCGGGTACTGTCAACCGTCAACTCAGATCGCGATTTGGCCAAAAAGTTTCGCACCGCACGCAGTACCGTGCAACAGAGTCGTCTCCGGGAAGGGTTCAAGTAATACCGTCCCTGTAGACAACCAAATAGGGATCAAAAGCAAAACAATGTGTACGCACAGGCTTATGTGCCTAAGAGTGGTTAGTGCTTACTTACTAAATAAAATTTCCAGAAAAGTTTTATATTTCAAAAACTAAAATTGTTGATGATCTCTCATTTTCTATTGCACAGATATAAAGAATTATTTATGGGCCCAGTAGAAAGCAAGCGTTATCGGAGAATTCAAGTTTCATTTTTCTTTTCTCTCTCTGGTTTTTTTTTTGTAGATTTATTAAGCTTCCGTTTTTGGGCATTAATCATAATCATATGAAATTTATTCCGGCTAATTCTTTGCTGAAATTTTCTTTGTTATTCTGCTTGGCTGCCCGGTGATCAACTTTCTTTCATTATATCACTTTGGAAATGTTTGCCATTTCAGAGTTTCAATCATCTGACATCACAGCAGAAGAGACAAATAGTTGCATCTAATTTGTATGTGTATACTATTACAACATCGTATTATTTTCATCATATCATCATTATATATATAAGTATAATCATATTAAAAATATTTACTAAAAGATTAATAATAATAATTAAATTTCATTTGCTTCAAGGTTACAAGGAAATAGATTCCAGATAGTACAGATATTTTATTTCGTTGTATCTAAAGGTGTTTTTCTATGAATTTAAATCATTGAATTTCATTAAAATTAATAAATGCTCTTCAATTCTGCTGATTATGTATATCTATATGTCATGAATACATACATATTTTTTTGATTCATGTATAATTAAATGGTTTATGTTTTATTTAATTGCAATAAGACCTTCACATTCCAGAGTTATATTCATCTGCCACTGATTGAGCTGTAAAGATGCACCAAGCTGCATATAATTATCATATGCCTATTATTACTATTTTAACTATTTCATCATATTATTTTATTTATATCCATATTTAAATTACAGGATGACGAATTCCAACCATGGCATATTTTAATTAAATATAATAGTATATTTCATTGCTCTATTACATACTGCATATGTTGCATATTATGACATATTATGTACATTATATATAATAAATACTGGGTTGGGAGGGAGCATCAGGGTATCATTCAAGCTGAAACTGGACGAAGGTTTGATTGACTGCCTGAGTCTAGGAGGGAACGAGCATTATCATTTTCTTTATCCTACCGATTCGATTGTGATGCTGCGAATTCTACTCCAACAGTTTCAGTGAGAGTGACGCGCCCTTCTTAACAAGCCATCCTGTAGAAAGCTTAATAAGTATTGCGAATTGGGTTATTCGAATTGTTGGATCGTATCGTTGGAAGGAGATTCTTAATTTCCCGTGGATTTCGCGTGAGTGTCTCTGCTTACGGGTCCACCCCTCCGTTTTTGGCCCTTCATACAGCGATATTGTGAATTCAGATTGGTGGCTCAATTTGATCTTGCTATTAAGTGGAGCTGCATCCAAGCCAAGGGCATGAAGGGATGGTGGCTACTATACATACACATACATACAAGAGTGGTTAGTGCTTACCTAACGGTATTACGTGTCGCGGTCTGCGTCCTAACGGGGATGATGCCAATAGGCATTGTAATAAAAGAGGAGGCGGGGTGCTTCGAACACCGTGGAAAAAGAGGTATTCGAAAGACCACTAGAGCCGCATCTATGGTTGGGTGGCGGAGGGAATGGAAAAACCCCACAAAAGCGGGGGGCCGACCATCAACGGACGTCCGGGGGGGGGGGTGGCGCGCGGGGAGGGATTCACTAGCGACCGGGGCGGTGGGTGGTGATATAAAAATAAAGGCGCCCCCCCCGCGGGAGTTGAGGAAACCATGGAATATGTGTTCTTCACATGTCCTCGCTTCGACGGCGTGAGATCCGGCATGATAGCCGTAAACGGTAACGAAACGACTTCAGCCAACCTGGACCAGAGAATGTGCCAAGACCTGGACATCTGGGACGCGGTATGCATGGCAGCCTCCCAGATTGTCCTCGATCTTCAACAAAAATGGCGACACGACCAACGGCAGGTCGCAGGGATCACATAACTACTGAAGCCCTAAGTAGTTAGACATAGTGGGTGCTTAACAAGCACTATAGCCCCTTCCCCGAAATAAAACCAAAAGGTGATTCCGGGGAGGGCTCAGGGCCGGGTGGGTTTTTTGGTGGGTCGAGGAGTTGGCACCCTCATTCCCACACCCTGAGCTCTTAAAGAGTCTGGTTGCAGTTTTTCCATTCTTTCACCGATTTCTTGTAATTTTTGTTCTATCTGGCCTCTCTACCCTATAAATATGTTTCACACATTTGATACTTTTCACTACATTGAGTTCCTCTTAATCGAACCTAACTTGTGTTGAAAAATTACTATCATTTTGTTGCTCTCTAACTAAAACATGGCTTTTAATGTCATTGATTCCTCTTCCTTCCTGTCTCACTTCGTTCTTTAACTACCAGGTTATTTTTTTATTTCTTCTATTTCTGTTAGAATCTGCCAGCATGAACCGTAGTTTTCGATTGCTAATTTCTTATAAATTAATATCCGGTTTATGCTTTTCCGTTTCCAAAAGCACTTTTTGGATTATTATTGTAAAGACGTACGGGGATAATGGGTATCATTATTCATTCCCTTTTGCTTTGAACCATTCTTATTACGCTTAAACACTTTTAACAGTAAGTTGTACTATACATTTTGAGGTGTTGGATTACGAGAAAGCGACCTATCTACGTTGGGGGACGATCTGCAAGACGCTTTGCGACTAGAGAGCAAATAAAGTTTTGTTTGCAACTGTTGATTGTTGATCGAGAGTATTTACCAGTCAAAAGCTATTTCTAATAGGGCATGTTGGAAACACATACATTCAGACTGAAATACAGGGATACGAGTAACACGTGAGTCGGATAACACGTAAAAAGAAAGGGTCCGCATGATACCATGGCAAAAGGTCAGAATTGAACCAACCCACAACGCTCACATTGAAAACCGCGAATTAAAATCTCTAAAAGCGAAAAATCAAGTGTAAGGTAGTTTTTTTTAATATCTTTATTATAGTGGCTTTCAGCCTCCTGGGCTGGTTCGCCACTTATGAAAGGTAGTTTCAAAGAGACTTAAAAAAACAAAAATGTTAACTTGAATTAATAATGTGCTGTTCCAGAAAAAAAACTAGCTGTTATGAAGAATAAAAGTGCCAGAGTGCTCCAAAACAACATTTGGCTCTGCCAAACATACCCGACGACAGAGAACCGTCAAAGTATGTATGCTATATAAGAGCTATGGAAGCTAAAACTATGCTATATACGATTCTCAGGGTATCGACATTGGTGAGAAACAACTGGTGGTCCGAATAAGAACAGGTTTTGAATCGAACCAGCTACCCCTAAAAAAAAAAAATAAAAAAAAATACCCGTCTATAATTGCCCCCCCCCGGTTTTTTCAAACTTGATCTTTCAATTTTCAAAGCCTGCCGTTGCCCTAGACGGAACTATCAATACACTTTCTCTTCATGTCTATTTCGTTCTAGCAATAATTACTGTCCACTCCTAGCGCTTCGCATGGAGATGATAAATTATCTACTTCTGACAAACTTCATCAAAGATCGTTACTTCCGCGCTTGGGAGAATACAAAAACAACAATCAATGTGAATAAACAATAAACAATAAACAATAAACAATAAACAATAAACAATAAACAATAAACAATAAACAATAAACAATAAACAATAAACAATAAACAATAAACAATAAACAATAAACAATAAACAATAAACAATAAACAATAAACAATAAACAATAAACAATAAACAATAAACAATAAACAATAAACAATAAACAATAAACAATAAACAATAAACAATAAACAATAAACAATAAACAATAAACAATAAACAATAAACAATAAACAATAAACAATAAACAATAAACAATAAACAATAAACAATAAACAATAAACAATAAACAATAAACAATAAACAATAAACAATAAACAATAAACAATAAACAATAAACAATAAACAATAAACAATAAACAATAAACAATAAACAATAAACAATAAACAATAAACAATAAACAATAAACAATAAACAATAAACAATAAACAATAAACAATAAACAATAAACAATAAACAATAAACAATAAACAATAAACAATAAACAATAAACAATAAACAATAAACAATAAACAATAAACAATAAACAATAAACAATAAACAATAAACAATAAACAATAAAAACAATAAACAATAAACAATAAACAATAAACAATAAACAATAAACAATAAACAATAAACAATAAACAATAAACAATAAACAATAAACAATAAACAATAAACAATAAACAATAAACAATAAACAATAAACAATAAACAATAAACAATAAACAATAAACAATAAACAATAAACAATAAACAATAAACAATAAACAATAAACAATAAACAATAAACAATAAACAATAAACAATAAACAATAAACAATAAACAATAAACAATAAACAATAAACAATAAACAATAAACAATAAACAATAAACAATAAACAATAAACAATAAACAATAAACAATAAACAATAAACAATAAACAATAAACAATAAACAATAAACAATAAACAATAAACAATAAACAATAAACAATAAACAATAAACAATAAACAATAAACAATAAACAATAAACAATAAACAATAAACAATAAACAATAAACAATAAACAATAAACAATAAACAATAAACAATAAACAAAAAAAAAAAAGAAGATGTTTACGACAAGGTCGTGTTTTCATTTAACATTGAATTGGAACGTGAGATTCGAAAAGCGGGCAAAGACACGAGTCAATCAATCTTCAATATTTCGGTATAACTGAAACATAACTGAATTAGGGTCATACATTTTTCAGCGGCAATCGTGAATATGACTTGAATACATATTTGATAATTAATTGTCTAATGTCAGTGTTTAGAATCTATCATTTATCGTTCAATAAGACACGAACAAAACATACCTGACCATTTTTTTTTACTTTTAACATTTTCCGTTTACATCGACATATGTTTACTACTTGAAATATAGAAGACCTGTTGTTGTTACATTAATAAAACATAATATCACAAGATCACACAAAATATCACACATAAACCAACAAGACCAAGCTGAAACATATCAAACACAGGTATGATACATCAATTAGTCACTTAATCGAATCTAGATTAGAGTTGCATCAAAGGTACACTCTCATGATAAAACTAATCAAATTACACTGGTTATAGATCTTAAGCATAACACATGAGAAGAAAAACATTGTCTAGAGGCTACCTAGCTCATTTGTTAATTTTAGTTGTACTTTATACCGCAAAATGTATTGAGGGCACTGTCAAAATATTGTCGCTCATGATTTGAAAAAGACGGGAGAGTTTACTACGATTAAGGTTCGTGAAACTATGCATCAGAATAATTGTTGACGAATGATGATGAGTTCACTACCTCTTCACTGAATAATGAAACAATATTATTAAAATTGATTAAAACGGATAACTCAAATGTCCTAAGCACGTATGAGCCAAAAAACATAATTGAATGTTATTAAAAAGAAAATGCGCCAGTTTCATGATTTGTCAAGGGGGTCAGCAATCCTCACAACTTTTCTGCTCTCACATACTTCTCAAAAAAGTAACATGAGTTATCAAAAGAAAAAAAAAACACCATATTAGATGATTACCTTTGCCTTCACGCACTGTTTAAGAACCCCTTCAAATCGTTTTTTGAATCATATTTGCCGGAGTATGTGACTGACAACTTTTTCACTTTAAAACAACCCTTCCTAGCCGCTTGTCAGCCCAGCGTGTACCTTTTTGATAGCTCAAATAGCACTCGAATACCGCAATACCCACTTCCTTTCCATTAGACAACCATTTACAAGTTGTACATCTGTTACACACCGACACTGAGAAACAGTTCACCTTTGTACATACAATGGCCGTCGTTTCCGGTATTGCAAAAGAACTGAACGGCAAAATAAAACTCAACACAGATGAGGCGGCAATTCGTAAGGACGAAGAATGCCAGCAAGAAGAAGTGTGATTTCCTCAACCCGGGGTTGAAAACACGCTTTCTCACCAGCAAGCACTTCAGCCAACGAGTTTGTGGCACTCTTCAACGAGTTGTGTGGAGCTACAAATATATAGCACACCTCTGCGTCCAAAAGCAGCACACTGTAGGATGTCAGGTGGACAAAAAATTGGAATTTGTTGTTTGAATCATTTTTCTTCCAATTAGGTTCATCATAGAACATATTATTGCATAGCATAAACCCCCTGAATATGATAGGAAATTCAATATGTTTTTTGCCTTTATCCGTTGCTGTCCGGCAGCAATATGTTTTAATAACTGGCTCGTAGAATTAAAAAAAAATCGTGTCTTTCTCACATCACAGAGCTGTGTACTTGTAAATGGTGGGGATGAGGAAGGAATTTTAGTTCCACACTTACTTAAGAGGGACCATAAGTGTCGCGGAAGGTATGACATTATTATTAACTGGAAGGTTGGCGATAGGTTGCATCCAAACTGGCATAAATTATGATTTAGACTTATTAAATGAAGCTGGGAAACGGTTTATGTGGCAGCTACCCACTATGCAAAAAATTACTTTAAAAAATATCGGAAAACTTCGCGACACAGTCTAAAAATGCATATCATTTAATCTAATCTAATCTAATCTAATACAAACGCAGCCAGTACGAGAAAGCATCCTGGAAATAATTGGGTTAGATGACGCCCAATTATTTTTTTGTCAATATTGATGCTTGCAGCACATCAAAGAAATGATACAAGCGTCAAAGCGGCCAGGCCTACTGCGTTGCATTAACCGCAAAAGATGATTCTGTAAAATGAGTTGGATTCAAAAGAATAGATTTGAACCACAACGCAATTTGTGAATCTACAGGGGAGGAAGGATGCGTGGACATACCGTACCATACGCTCCGAGGTAAGAATAATAAAATCATATTTAAATAAATAATGAAAATCCGAGTAATGAAAAATATGGTAATGATTATAATAAAAATGTAAAATCAATATGCAATGTCATATAGAATAGTATATAAAATATAGTGAAGGGAATATCCCTTCGTAACGTAACGTAGTAACGTAATATGATAATAATAATTACACATGTCTGCACATTGTTGTCCTGCTGCAAAAGTAGAAGGATTTACGTATTTATTATGAACCTAAAAGTTTATACAATATATCATAGCTACGAGAAAAAAGTTGAAAGTTATTTAACAAAACTTGAAAACTCCATGGATGACCTGAAATTATACATACAGAATAGTTCATCTAAAATGTCGATGTGCTGTTCCGATTCCTTGCACCATTTTACTCATTTGTAGTGGATCTCATAGTTTTAAATGATGACATCCACTGGTTGGTCACTGATCTAATCTAATCTAATTCAATACAAACGTAGCAAAATAGAACAGCATTTATTAATATAAAAATTAAATAAAATAATATTCGCTGATCTAAATTAATAGAAAAATACTTAATGATACGAGGCAATAAAATATCTATACAACCTGGAATCACCTTCCTTGAAACCTTGGCGCAGTTAAAATTTCATTATTATTGCTATTATTATTTTCCAAATGAAAATAATAATGATATGCAATTAATTATAAGATGCAGCTATATATCTCAACCAGTAAGTAATGAATGTATACTGATACGTTAAGGTCAAACTATGCAATAATATGAAAAAAAAACCACCCGAGCACCCAACGATGACTTCAATTGATGCTGGAGCCAACCTTCAACCTAAACATGAATTCATGTATGTGAAAACTTGTATGTATCCTATTAATAATATCAATGAATAAATATAATATTTAGATATTTAAAACGCAAATATATTAACATGTTTATAACAGTTGAAATTTTACATCCTGAAAATTTAATATGATTTCAAATAATACACAATGATATGATGAAAATAATATAATGAAATAATAAATAACATCCATTTTTTTTTTAAATAAAGATCATGTGTGTACAAAATACAAAATCTGACGTACACTAGTCTGTGACTGAAAAAGGTATGCTTTATATCCCGAAGGTCCTGGAAAAGCTGAAAAACAGAGTAGATCATTATAACTATCACAGATAAAACCTCAATCAAAAGATGCATTGATGTTTTTTTTCTTCTGAAAAACAACAGACTACTCCAAAAGACATCCCTTAAAAAGCCTTCCGTATACACCTCCTGTTACATTCCAAGGACAGCAGTATAAGTTATCGAAGAGCCCGTTTTGACAACTTCTGAAACAAATGGCTTATCCGATCACAAAACCAATAACCAAATTTATTTAAATATAGTCTTCTACTGCTAACCGTCACATGCCAGTCCTTTATGAAAATAGCAGTTGAAATTCAGAAACGCTGAAATGCTCAAAAACAAATGGAGCCTTTAATTGATCCATTTGTTCTCAAACTAAATGGTTTTGGAATGCAAAGATGATTCCAAAGCGTGCTGAAACCATCAATTAAACGAGAATGAAAAATATACAATATGATTAAGAGGAAAACGAGCCTCAGTCGCCTCCTCTCACCTCTATACTGTCAAATTGGCAACCTTGCCCATGCCACGCCAACCAGCGTCTTCACGTTTCAGCTGGCAATCCTCTGCTATCGCACAACTCACAGATGCGTGAGATAGGAACCTGTGAGGACCTGTGTGACTTCCACATACTCCTTCCATATTATCAACTCACCATTTGAAGCACACCAAAAATATAATTTTCATACACAAAAACTATTCTCAAAAAAAAAAAAAAACCAAACACAAAACAAATGGGAGTAGGACACAAAAGGATAAAATGGAAAGAGCTCACCCGGATTTTCAGAACATTCCGTTGCTGTGGACCATGAATCAAACATCTCCGAGTGACGCGGCTGAACACGAGCTCCTCCTGCCGCAAAGCTGTATTTCTGGAATTCCGTCTCCAGCGGGGACACTTTGTTTCCACACCAGGCGAGAGCCTCGTGGTAGACCACATTTAACGCTTTGGTGACCGAATCTTCATCAAAATAAAAACGTTTAACACTACTCATCAATTCCACTATCAAATTTTCTCGAAAAAAAAAGTAACAAGCAGCTAAGCACACACGTCAGTCTCCGAGCGTGACCTACTTCGATCCTCCTTATCACCCAAGTCACATTAATAAAGACCTTCATTATCAATTTTTTTTCGGTTGGTTAAGAAATTATTGTCAAAATTCATTAAAAAAAAGATCAGGGTCACAAAGAACAAAGAGAGTGTTCCAGTATTGAAATTCTGAAATATCACTTCGCCTTTTAAGCGACTGGAATTGGAATACTAGCAAAATTGAAACTAAAACCTATTCACATTCAAATTCGGACACTAAGATAGTGTCAGCTAAACAAATCTCGATGCACGAAGTTAGTTGTTTGTGTGATTTGGATAAATATTTAAAACTCCCACGAATACCCGTTTCATTGATCTTTTTTTTTTTTTTTTAATAATCGTTTATTTGTACAGGCTCAATCGAATCAACTTTACAGAGCCAAATTTTCATATTTATATACATCATTTATCTTAAAACTAAAGTTAGGAGGATAGAGCCGATTACTCGCGGCCGTCTCGAGGTTAATAGGAATTACAAATTACGGATGGGAAAGAGGGTGGGAATTTAAGGTATGGTTTACATAACACATTAAATTTAAATTCTAAATTATCTAAAAACTTATAACTATACAATTTATGGTTTACTTTTGACTTGAACATTTTTTGAAAAAGAAAAAAAAAAAAACACACATACACTGATAAAAAAAAACTTATAGTAAACATACAGGTTAAACTAACTACAATCTAAGGCTAATGTTAGTCAAAAACACATAAATGAGTTTCATGTACTCCAAATCACGTACAGCCAAAATATCTCGAATTGGCACATTGGGTTGTCTACCTCGAGCCCGTAGGGAATCATAAAGCTCCGATCTGACTCCACGATGTTCAGCACAAGACCAAATAACGTGATCTGCGTCCTGATAGCTTTGTCCACACTCGCAGAGATTGCTGTCGCTCAGCCCAACCCGGTATAAATGAGCGTTCAAAGAATAATGATTGGACATGAGGCGAGACATGACACGAATGAAGTCTCGACCCACATCCATCCCCTTAAACCAGGATTTCTTCGACACCTTTGGGATGATAGAATGTTGCCATCGCCCCAAATCTCCTTTACTCCATTTATACTGCCAGCTGACAAGTGACTGTTGACGAAAAATAGGAAAAAATTCGTTGAAGGCGATTTGTCGATCACAAATATCGCCTTTCATAGCTTTCTCATTGCCCGGAATTGAACAATGAGATGGGACCCATACAAAGGTGATGATAAAATAACGCGAAGATAAAGCACTTAGAAGCTCCTGTATTTTCATGAGAAAATACGAGGAGTGCTTTACCGGCCTCAATGAGCGAATAGCCTCTATAGAACTGAGACTATCCGTGAAAATGAAGTACTGATCCGGTGTTAATGAGGCAATGATTTCTAGCGTAAAGTGTATTGCCGCAAATTCGGCAACATATACGGAACAAGGAGCTTGAAGTTTACGATTGGCGCTATAAATTTCATTAAATATACCAAAGCCTGCTGACTCCTCTGTCAAAGATCCGTCAGTGAAGAACGATTTAGTGGAATCAACTTGGCCAAACTTTGCAGCAAATATTACCGGAGCAATCATAGGACGATGATGCTCTGGGATTCCATGAAGCTCTTGCTTCATGGATAAATCAAAATGAACCGAATTGTCGAAATCGGAGAAGCAAACACGATTGGAAATGTTCGGCGAAGGGCTGACATCCTGTGTTATGTACAAATGGTACAAGGTCATGAAGCGGGTTTGAGTATTCAACTCAAGGAGCTTCTCAAAATTTTCGATCACCTGGGGGTTCATAACTTCACACCTGGTGAGGAGCCGGAGAGATAATTCTGAAAACCGATCCGAGAGTGGCAACATGCCAGCCAGCACTTCAAGACTCATGGTGTGAGTCGAGTGCATGCAACCTAACACGATACGAAGACACCGATACTGAATACGTTCCAGTTTAATGAAGTGCGACCGAGCCGCTGACTGAAAACAAAAACTACCGTATTCCATAACCGACAAAATCGTTGTCCGGTACAACGTTAGAAGATCTTGCGGATGCGCTCCCCACCAGGTCCCGGTAATTGTGCAGAGAAAATTGACCCTCTGCTGGCACTTTCGCTTCAGATACTCAATATGGGATCTCCAGGTGCACTTAGAATCGAACCAGACCCCAAGATATTTAAATGACATAGAATGAGTTATCGGCTTACCCCAAATTTGAAGCTTCGGTTGTGCTGGGTTATGCTTCCTAGAAAAAACTACCAACTCGGTTTTCTCCGTAGAGAATTCGATACCTAGCTCGAGAGCCCAAGTAGACAAATTGTCTAAGGTATCCTGTAAGGGTCCTTGCAGATCGACCCCATTGGGTCCCGTGACAGACACTACGCCGTCATCTGCAAGTTGTCTCAACGTACAGTTGTCACTTAGACAACCGTCAATGTCTTTGACATAAAAATTATACAAAAGAGGGCTTAAACATGATCCCTGGGGGAGACCCATGTAGCTAAATCGAGAAGCTGTAGAGGTTCCATGAGAAAAGCTCATATGTTTCTCTGACAGCAAATTGTACAAAAAGTTATTCATTAATGGAGAAAAACCACAAGCGTGGAGTTTATCTGAAAGAACTTCAACAGATACTGAATCAAAAGCCCCCTTGATATCCAAGAATACAGAAGCCATTTGCTCTTTTTTAGCAAAAGCTAACTGAATATCCGTGGAAAGCAACGCGAGACAGTCGTTCGTTCCCTTACCCCTACGGAAACCATATTGAGTATCTGAAAGCAGGTTGTTCGTCTGAACCCATTTGTCCAGACGGAAGAGGATCATTTTCTCCAACAACTTTCGAATGCAGGATAACATCGCGATGGGTCGATAGGAGTTGTGGTCGGACGCGGGTTTGCCAGGTTTTTGAATGGCGATAACTCTCACCCGCCTCCAATCTTCCGGTACAATGTTGAGCTCCAAAAACTGATTAAACAAGTTCAACATGCGCCTCTTTGCGACGTCTGGAAGGTTCTTAAGCAAGTTGAACTTGATTCTATCAGCACCTGGAGCCGTATTGCCACACGAAAGGAGCGCGAGAGAGAGTTCTACCATTGAAAAAGGTTGGCTGATCTCATCTATCGGATTCTCGGTTTCGCGAGGAATGATCCGTGCCGGCACAGAATCTGGACAAACTTTTCACGCGAACTTGAGGATCCATTGATCCGAGTACTCCTCGCTCTCGTTGTTCGTAGTTCGGTTACGCAATCTTCGCGCCGTGTTCCAAAGAGTACTCATCGACGTCTCGCGCGATAGCCCGTCCACGAATCTTCGCCAGTATCCGCGTTTCTTGGCCTTGATGAGGCTCTTAAGTTCACGTTCAAGAGCCGTGTATACTTCGAAGTGCTCAGGTGTTCCACGTCTACGGAAAACTTTAAACGCGTCGGACTTTTTACGGTAAACCTCGGTGCATTACTGATCCCACCATGGAGAAGGAGGTTTCCTGCGAAATGACGTCCCTGGAACTGGTCGAGTTTGAGCTTGAAGCGCGCTGTCTAAGATCAGGTTGGAGAGGAAGTTATATTCGTCTAGCGGTGAAAGCCTTTCTACCGTCGTTACGGCTTCATCTACTGCTGTCCTGAACTTTGTCCAATCGATGTGACGGGTAAGATCATACGTGACGTTGACAGATTTCGACGGATTGAACCCGGTGGCAACCGAAATTTTTATGGGCAAGTGATCACTACCGTGGGGATCTTGAATCACATTCCATGTGCAATCCAACGATAATGAATTCGAACAAAGTGTGAGGTCTAATCTACTGCCAACTGAGGATGTTCCAGCCAAACGTGTTACTTCTCCATTGTTAAGAACTGTCATATTGAAGTTGTCACAGAGGTCATATAATAAGGAAGACCGGTTGTCGTCGTACAGTTCTCCCCAGCCTGTACCGTGAGAGTTAAAATCTCCCATGATCAACCGTGGAGCAGGAAGAACCGAACAAATATCTGAAAGTTGTTTTCGGTTTATTGAGGCTCTAGGAGGAATATAAACGGAAGCAATGCAAAGGCTTTTATTTTTAATAACAGCCTGACATGCGACAACTTCAATACCTGGAATAGGAGGAAAATTCACTCTATAGAAGGAGTAGCACTTTTTGATCCCCAGAAGTACTCCTCCTCCACGTGAGTCCTCACGATCAAGACGAATAATATTGAAATCATGAAACGGAAGATCGATTTCGGAAGAGAGCCATGTTTCACAAAGAGCGAAAGCATCACAACCGGTATTGTGAGTTAAAAATTTGAATGATTCCAATTTAGGAATCAAACTTCGACAATTCCACTGTAGAACAGTGATCAAATCCCCGACCTCATTTGGAAAATTATCCATCGAAGGAGATGATAGCTGCAAGGAGGGGCCACTTAATTGTCAATTGCTTTAAAAAAGTCTTCACTGTTGGAAGCATTGCCAAAACAATGCTTTTGAGAGGGTCAGAAATTTCGAGGTACTTGAAGATACCTTCGACAATGTTATCAAATGAGAACAGCCCAGTCGAGGAAGGGGCTTCTGTTCTTAAAATTGGGGCATCAGGGGTTTTGGATGTCCCCGGGAGAGATGGAAAGTCCTGGGTGTAGTTAGTACTACGAAAACCAGGAGGAATTGGATTTTCCTTTTTCCCACCTTTTTTTGAAGTAGGCATGCTGGCCTCGGGCTTCTTTTCAGCAACTTTCCGTGGGCGGACGCGTCTTCGCTTCCTTGAAGCACCTTCCGGAAAAGTGAACGATGTTCCCTCTTCAGCCGAATCAAAGTCAGACTCGTCATCTGACAGAGGAGCAAAGGGATTTGTATTGGCATTGGGTGATGGGGAGGCCTTTTTCACCATTTTGGCGATGATTGCCTGGAACGCTGTTTTAGCGAGCGTTCTATTTTTTCCCCGTGTTGTTTGTACGCCGGGCACGAAGAGAGAGCATGAGGAGGAGTTCCCTTACAGAAAGCGCATTTTGGTGTGCTGTCTGCACAGGCGCCATCCTCATGTTTCTCCCCGCAGTTGGAGCAGCGTGCCTTATTGCCGCAATGGGAGGTCGTATGTCCCATCTGCTTGCATTTTTGGCAGATCATGACCCGAGGTACAAACAACCGCACAGGTAGTCGAAGTTTTCCCAACTCGACGTATTGAGGGAGGGCTGAACCAGAGAAGGTCACACGAAACGAGTCTGAGTTGGTAAATTTCTTTTTACCCTCACTGATCGATACTGTGCCTAGTTTTTGCACATCCAGTATCTTGACTGAAGGAAGCAGAGGGTTCTTAAAGCGACCAACCCCCTGCTTCAACAGGATCTCAGGGGTCAAACTCGCTTCGGTGACCACCCCTTCAATCTCAATACCTCGAGCTGGGATGTACACTAAATATTCCAGTGTAAAAAACTGAGAGACAGCAATTTCGTTAGCTTGTTTAAGGTTGGACACAACAACTTTTAATTTATTGGGTCTCACCTTAATTATCTCGGTCACGGCCGAGAATCGTTTCGTCAGATCGTTTGAAATCTGGTAAATATTGAGAGGTTTCGTTTTGGGCCGAAAATAGACAACCCAAGGACCAGCTGAACTATCTGGATAAGCACGCGATCGGGTAACTTTAAGAGCTACCCCATCATTTGGCGGCATGGATGAATCATCTTCCGACAAAGCATCCATGTCGCACCCGTGGGAGCTTATGACGCTCAACCGCTAACGTAATTATCTACAATCAATCACAGATAAACAAACTAAACCTAAGATAAACAAACTAAACCTAAGCACACTCTCTCACACACTCTCACACACTCTCACTCACTCTCCACACTCTCACACACAATACGATTAAAATTAATTCAGAAGAGCGAGAAACAAAAACTTATCTTATATTTATCACTGATCTACTGCAGCCGGGCGACGAATGTGCTGCTGTCGAACGACGATCCGTGGCCGCGTGTGCCGGCTATACGTTGAGCTGAACGATGATGATAATGATGACGATGATGATGTTGCTGATCGGTGGTGGTTAGCAGATGATCGACTGCACGCTACACACGATGGACTGCTGGTGTGCGTGCCGTATAGATGCGGAGCAATATGGCGTTTAGGTCGTGACAATATCGCTAATTGCAATTAATCACGTTGTTGCACTGTTTAACACTCAACGTTTTCTACTTCAGAAAACTAAGACTCGATTTCACTCGCGACTCAGAAAAAAAATAGCGCTGAAGGCTTGAAACAACTTGTGAAAAGCTTCCAAAGCAACGGAAAGCTGACCGAACGAACTGTTCCGTTCGCTTGTTCACTGGGCAATGATTTCATTGATCTTAGTAAGCATGGTTTTTGGAATTTGTTTTTGAATTTCTACGCTAACCGCCCAAACACAATGATAACGGAAACGGAACGGAAAACCGCAAGTTTGACAGTTGTTGCAAATGACTTCGATATGTCCAATTAGAATCAGCTTGGATTTAGCCTGGTTTCTTTCCGACAAGCAGGCTTACTCTTTTCGGGCTTTGCCGTTTTCCGTTGCCGCTATCATTGTGTTTAGGCCATAACTGCTACATTTAGTTGCAAAAGGTGTGTTAAAGTTTTTTCCCTCCCCTTTGCTGGAGGGAACAACGACGCTTAAATGACTCGATGGAATCTCTACATTTGCCTTTTAGTCTACATGTAATTCCTCCCATTAGTTTTACTTAACTTTCCTTTGAACTCATCCAGTGAATTTCTCCATTTATTAGGTTATGCACCTCTCGTTCATTATTATCCCTATTTGGCATGATATTAGTACTGTCAATACGTGCTTAAGTTAACTTTATTTATATTGAAATGATAAGATATGCTTGGTATTACATACAATACTTGCATAATCGAAACCCCTTTGGCAACTAAGGACCATGCATTAATGACGTAGCATTCTAATAGGAGCTGAAGTAAGTCGCTAGTATTTTGGATAAACCAATCATTATAGAGAGGGAAACCATACGCTGCGTCAATTTTGCATCCCTTACTAGGCAATTATAATCAGTCATTAAAGCGTGCCTCTAAAAAGAGTTGAAATACTAACACCAACTCTAAGTGGAGGAGCCGGGAGGGTCTATTAAGTTGCGGACTAACAAATATTAATACTAACACAGAACCTGAAGCCAACGTCCAGCATCTTCAATCTTCGATCTTCCTGCTTCTTTTTTTTTTTTTTTTTTTTTCTCTTCTAATTTTTTTTGTACTCCCTATTAATATTTGTTTTTTTTTTATACCCTGTACGCGCCGAACGCGTGCAACAGAGATTGACACGAGCTCCGTCTCAACACATCCTTAAATATCCCACAAGACGACAACAGCAAAGTAATGGGTGGAGCGAATGACGCGAAGCGACGAGCGACCGATCGTTTGTTTTTGTATGGAGAGAAATATATATAAGTAATCCATTGTATCTAATGAAAGTCAGTCTGTAATAAATCGTCAAAGAAAACGGATCAAAGGGAATAATTTTCTTAAGCAAACCGAACTGTGGTGGCCAATCGAAAGGTGGATCGTATGGCATTTTCTTCCTTTCTCTCCAACCGTGTGTGAGGAAGCAACGAGTGTGTGTTTGTGAGCATCATCGACCCGGCGTTGACGGCTGGACAGCGGACGTGTTGCGACTTGTTCGGCGTTGATTTTTCTTGCGCACGTCTCGATCATTCGAGACGAACGGTGTGTGGTGCTGCAGTGGCAAAAGGATCGATGATAAAGTGAAACCGCCTTTGCTGAATTATTACCCAGGGGTGTCTGCCAAGAAGAGTTGTTAGAATTTTCCTCCATTGGCATTCGGCGTCACTCCTGGCGTAATCCGTGCAAGCAAGCGGCGACGAAGTTCGGCGATTTGGCCGTGGTCCTTCGACGAGTTTGTGTTGGTGGCTGTGAGGTGCACGGCTGTCAACTGTTCGAGTGTGTTTCTTGGCGACTGTGGTGTACGAGGCGGCTGGTGGTGCTAGCTGGTAACAGACGTGCACGGTCGTTGGCATCGAGTAGCTGGTAGCTGCAACGAGTGCAGCAATCGGTATTTGCTTCGTCGAGCTGGTGACTGTCAAGCGAGCGGCGGTCGGTGGCTCAATCACCAGGTAAGTGCAACCTTCAACGAGAACAAGAGGTGTAAAACTTGAAGCCCCAACAAAAGGATGTTTATTTACCAACTGAACAGATGAGAGTATGGCAAAGAAATCCACGAATAATGGCATCTCAAATAAGCAATCGCTCGGGATTTACAGGACGAATAGAATAAACTGGAGGAATGTCAAAGAAGAAGCAATTAAAATTTGCAACTTGGAATGTGAGGGGATGTGCATCTGAAGATTAACGAGATCGGGTAGATGAAGTACTGATTCAACAAGGAACAACAACAAGATAGCACATCCTAAAGTTCGATAACCCGAAACCAATTAATATGCAATACTATACTATCATATCATAACAAAAACAAAAATAAAAAATGTAATTTGCCTCTATAGCAGGTTGAAAAACTACTTGATGTGATATTTCCACAATGGAACTGAATCTTAGCCTCGGGTCTTGCCCAAGAATCCCCACTGAGCCCTTGTGGCACTAAAAGCTGGGCCAGTTCAGCGCAAGATAGTAAGAATCCAATTATTCAGCTGACAAAATCGAAAATTGGATTTTATCTAGAACGGCTGTTGCAGGCTGAAGCATATTTGTGCGTGGGGCGTAGGGGGGGAGAGCGGTTCTTTTGCTTGTTTTTCTTTGTTTTGTGTGGGTAGCGGGGGCAGCGGGTGATAATTGTTATCATTAATACATATATACGTATGTAGATTCCAAGATTCCTCTGTGCGGGTGTTTGCTCCTTGTCGCAGTGGGGCTGTGGTGGTTGTGGGATTGGCATTGGTTGTTTTCATCCCCTTTTCTTCCCGTTTTTGGTCAGGGGTACCACCAAACGGGCGGCGGGCGCAAGGAGGGGGCGACCTTCGACGCTGTAGATCCCATCCGGAAAAAACGTACCAGTTTTTGGGTTGAGTGGGAGGGTGGCAAGTTCGGCGGGTGGGGTAAAGACTGTATTCGATGAAATTTGGACACACGCAATTGTTCGTAACTTTTTAGCGTGTGGGTAAAAATTATTGAAATTTTAACTGAATGTATATCATTGTGTTGTGTCAATTGTGTAATGAGTTTCGTGAAAATCGGTCGAGTGATTTCAGTGATGGCTTCAAATGAAGAAATAGTGCGCCAACAAATTTTGGGCACTCACTTTGAAAACCCAAACGCTTCTCATCGATGGATCGGAAAACAGCTCGGAATCGCACATTCAACCGTATCTCATGTGATCAAAACGTTCAAGGACCGTAAGACAACCAAGCGGAAAAATTGTAGTGGCAAAAAACGTGGCACATCAAATCCGGAGAAGGTCAGGATGGTATTGAACCAATTTAAGCGTTATCCCAACATTTCGATCAGGGATGTTGCGAAAAAGGCGAAAGTTTCAGTTTGTTTTGTGCAGAAAACAATAAAACGTTCTGGATTACATGTGACAAGGTCCAGAAGGCACCGAGCCGGAGCGATAAACAGAACTCGGTGGCCAAAACTCGTGCAAGAAAACTGTGGCTCACAAAACCGTTCTGCATTGTGATGGACGATGAGACCTACATTAAAGCCGACACCAAACAAATGCCAGGACAGGAACACTACGTCACCACCTCTAAGTTGGCCGTTCCGGAGAGTGTACGGAAGAAGAAACTGTCGAAATTCGCCATAAAATTCCTTGTCTGGCAAGCGATCTGCGGATGTGGCAAAATGAGTCAGCCTTTCATCACCTCTGGGACCGTCAACGGACAAATCTACAAGGACGAATGCCTCCAAAAACGACTTCTGCCCTTCTTGAGATCTCACGATGGCCCGACACTGTTTTGGCCGGATTTAGCATCTTGCCACTATGCCCGGCCCGTCTTAGACTGGTACAAAGATAATAATGTAGTTTTTGTACCAAATGACGTCAACCCTCCAAACACTCCGGAACTTCGCCCAATTGAAAAATTTTGGGCAATCATGAAGGCAAAGCTCGTTAAAACTCCAAAACTGATAGAAAATGAACTTGAACTAAAGAAAGTGTGGTTAGAAGTAAGTAAGCAAGTCGGTCCTATCATTGCCCAAAATTTGATGAAAGGGGTCAAGGCAAAGGTGCGGGCATTTGGGTTGGAAGAAGAGGTTCAATAAACCAATTATGTCAAAACCTAACCATTTAGTAGTACTTTATTTCCAGAAAGTTTGAAAAGAATCGGGCTCAAGGAAAATTTTTGGTGACCTATTTTGTGTGTCCGAATTTCATCGAATACAGTCTTTAGCAGTTACGTTTACCACTACGCCACCGCGTAGTGCTTATGCAGTTGGTTCAGTTATATTCCCTCCGTTTAAAAAAAGAGCACGGAAAAAAAAAATTATAATATAATAAAAATCGGGGGGAAAAACCCCGCGGGGGGGCCCCCAAAAAAGGTTTTAAAATGTTAAAATTTTTTTTTTTGTTTTGAAAGGATTCTGAAGGGTGGTGGTTTAACCTCTATAGTTTTTTGTTTCCGGGGGGCTTTTTAGGTTTTCAAAAAAACCAGAAGCTTGTTTTAAGTCCTTGATAATCAGACTCGCATCGGAGACAACACCATTGATCTCCATATCTTGCGAAGGGACATACTTCTACACAATTTTCGATATGGAATATTTCATGGTCAGCAATCTTATTAGCTTTTTCACAATTCAGCGCTTCTACTCGCAGCTTATTAAACATCTCCTTATGTAGGACGCAGCATGGAGCTTTATTATGTACAGGGATACCAAAACACAGTCACGAAAATACCCTGCATCAATCAATTAAATAAAATGCTAATAAAAGAAATGTGTTGCAAATACCATGCAGAATAAAAAAAAAAAGCATATCACTAGTGACAAAAATCGGGCCTACCACGATTTCAAAACTATCATCGTTGCTCCCCTCCACGGGGAGACACAGACGCACACGCTGTGAGGCAAACTTTCACTACAATAGTTATTCACTTGGCTTGAAGAGCTATTCAGTGATAGCCGGCGACGTTTTTTTTTTATCTCTTTATTTATTCCAAATTTTACATTATTTTACAGGACTTGTAAGACCCAAACTGATATTAAAGGGCGATACGGTCAAAATTTGGTCAATATCAACTTGACGTATTTCTTTCAATTTTGCATTTAAAAAACCTGAACACCCCTCATTTTGAAGGTGTGTGTGTGTAGAATGTTGCTCCTTTTTTGATTTTGGAATTCACTCTTCAGTTGTCAAAATGCCGTCCAAGCAAGAAGAGCAGCGTATCAAAATTTTGCTCGCGCATCGCGAAAATCCGAGCTACTCGCACGC
This sequence comes from Aedes koreicus, assembly GCA_024533555.2. Classification (NCBI taxonomy): domain Eukaryota; kingdom Metazoa; phylum Arthropoda; class Insecta; order Diptera; family Culicidae; genus Aedes; species Aedes koreicus. Next base: position 68,658 of record JAHHFK020005380.1, read on the forward strand.
AAAGTTGGCAAAATCGCTAAAAGTTTCCAAATCAACCGTTACAAATGTAATTAAAGTGTTTGGGGAACGTTTGTCGACAGCCAGGAAGTCTGGATCGGGGGTAAATCGAAAACCGGAAGCCGCTGAGACGACAAAGAGAGTTGCCGGTAGTTTCAAGCGAAACCCTAACCTATCTCTCCGAGATGCCGCAAATAAGCTGGGTGTATCGTCTACAACCGTGCATCGAGCCAAAAAACGAGCCGGACTATCGACTTACAAGAAGGTAGTGACTCCAAATCGCGATGATAAACAAAATACGACGGCCAAAGCGCGATCCCGGAGGCTGTACACGACGATGCTGACGAAGTTTGACTGCGTGGTAATGGACGACGAAACCTACGTCAAAGCCGACTACAAGCAGCTTCCGGGACAGGAGTTTTATACGGCAAAAGGAAGGGGAAAGGTAGCAGATATTTTCAAGCACACGAAACTGTCAAAGTTCGCAAAGAAATATCTGGTTTGGCAAGCCATCTGTACCTGTGGCTTGAAAAGCAGCATTTTCATAGCTTCCGGGACTGTCAACCAAGAAATTTACGTGAAAGAGTGTTTGAATAAACGTCTGCTGCCTTTCTTAAAGAAACACGGTTGTTCCGTACTGTTTTGGCCGGATTTGGCATCTTGCCATTACGGTAAAAAGGCCATGGAGTGGCTCGCCGCCAACAACGTGCAGGTGGTTCCCAAGGACAAGAACCCTCCCAACACGCCAGAGCTCCGCCCAATTGAGAAATACTGGGCTATTGTCAAGCGGAACCTAAAGAAGACCAAAAAAACTGCTAAGGACGAGCAGCAGTTCAAGGCAAACTGGCTTTCTGCGGCGAAGAAGGTGGACAAGGTGGCTGTACAAAATCTGATGGCAGGGGTCAAGCGTAAGGCCCGGCAATTCGGATTTGGAAAAACGGAAGCCTAACTGAATATTTTTCCTGAATTTTATACTAATTGAACTTCAAAAAGAAATTTAATTTGATTATTTAAATAAACGATTTCACCGATTTACACGCGTTTTCCCTTGACCAAATTTTGACCGTATCACCCTTTATGGGCGATCTCAAACTGCTCAAAATTTTTTTTGAGCTATTTCCGCATTTGTGAGCAAAATTTTTTTGACTTTCTTTTAGGCGGGGATGGGGTTTTGGGTTTTTTTTTTTTTTTTTTTGGGTGGGTTGCAGGAAGGTTGGCAACCCGGTTCTAATTTTTTTTTTTTATTTTTATAATCATGACAGAGAAGCGTTTTTTAGATGTTTAAAACCTCGCCAATTGGATTTAACAACAGCCCGCTTGCTTGTTGTTGTGATATAGCTGGTTTGAAATCGATGATTTATTGCGTTGATAAAACTGTTTATGCTGTACTTTACTGTATGCTGTACTCCACCACTTCAGCACTCAGACTTTGTGGTGTGTTTCCTTCTCGGGGACTTATGACCTATGGCAATGCGTTTTACTAACCAGAAAACCCACACGAGGAAAAAACACTTGTAAACGGATGCATGATGAGGCATGTCACTTCTTGACCGGCTCAGCGCTTGACTTGAGAAAACTTCTTTTTTTTTTTGTGCAGATGTTCGACATCTTACTGTTTTCCCACATGGGTGCGATCTCAAGCACATACCTTGTGATCAAAAGTTCCGGTAATTTGAAAAAAAAACGCATTTATTTCAATTTTTAATTGATATCTTTATTATCGCCTATCAAAGTACTCGCCATTAGAGGCAACACACATATGCCAGCGCTTTATCCAATCATCCATACATTTTTTATAGGCCGATGAATGTATGGCTTTCAGTTCTTCCAGCGAATTCTTTTTTATCGCATCAATCGATTCAAAACGCCTACCTCTGAGCGGAATTTTCAGTTTTGGGAAGAGAAATAAGTCGCACGGGGCAAGGTCTGGTGAATATGGTGCTTGTTTGATGGTATTGGTGGAGTTCTTGGCCAAAAATTCACAAATAGTGAGCGCGGTGTGTGATGGAGCATTATCGTGGTGTAAAATCCACGAATTATTGCGCCACAATTCTGGCCTCTTCTTTCGAATTGCCTCACGCAAACGTCTCATAACTTGTAAATAATACTCTTTGTTAACCGTTCAACCTTCTGGAAGGAATTCAGAATGGACGACACCGCGAAAATCAAAGAAAACGGTCAGTAAAACTTTAATTTTGGAGCGACTTTGTTTTGGTTTCGGCTCATCTTCGGCGCGCCATTCGGACGATTGTTGACTTGTGAGCATATCAAATTCATATACCCACGTTTCATCACCAGTTATGATGCGTTCCATGAATGTAGGATCGCTATCTGCGTTCGCAATCATCTGTTTAGCGACCTCAACTCGATGCTGTTTTTGCAAAAAATTCAGCTCTTTTGTACAGGAGAGAAGAGGGGGTGCGGCAGAAAATAATGCGAAAATTTGTTTTATTTCTTTCAAATCCCATTTTCAACTAATTCAAGCAATAATATCAACATTTTTGAGTGCAGTTATCTTTATAAAGTCCTTTGAAACAAATTCATTCAATATGTCCTCCATTTTTATTAATAACATCCTCGAGCCGACGCCGGAAGCCAGAGCATGCCTTAAAGACGTAATCCTCCAATTGACTGCCATGTGCGTGTTATGGTTGACTTCAGGGCTTTCACACTAGGGTGTGATGTTTTGCAGGCTCGTGCTTCAAAATATGCCCAAATCGAATAATCCAACGGATTAAGATCTGGACTGCTAGGGGGCCACAAATCCTTCGGCCAAAACTTCATGTTATCGTTCAACCATTGTTGGGTTCAATTGGACGTGTGACACGGTGCTCCATCTTGCTGTAGGACAACGTTTTGGTCCTCGGAGAAGTTGGCCTTCACCCAGGAAAGCACTTGGTCCTCTAAAATACCGATATGCACTTCGGTATTGATTTTAACTCCAGCATCAATGAAAACAGGCGGCATTTTCAAACCGTTGGACGCCACCAAGCCAAACATCATGACACCAGCCGGGTGTGTGGTTTGAAATTTGAATTTCACTTTTTCCGGAACGTTCTCCATTTTCTGCGGTGAAATGAACCGGCCCGTGCGGCTGTTGGCCACAGCATCGATGCTGAAAAGCTTTTGGTCGGAGAACAGGATCATCATTTTTTCCTTCTTCAAGAAGGAAAGCAATCTCTTCGAACGAGTCACTCGTAGTTCCTTGACCCGGTCCGTAATCAAGTGACGTTTCACTCTGGCTCTGGAAGATATATCGATCTTGAACTGGTAGTGCGCTTTGCGTCATCAGTGGAGAACCTGTTATTACTAGATTTCATATACCATGCCTCACTGAGGCTCGAATTAAAGGAACACATATCATAAGGTAAAAAGTAACAATGAGCGGCTCTCTTTGTTTACTTTCTCTTTCGTTAATTACTAGATCGCCTTCACGTTTTTCATTGTGCTATTTGCAGAATATGCTGGGCAGCAGCACTGTCTCTCCACCGTTTTTTGTTGTTGCATATGTCTAGGGTTTTTTTTTCATTAGGGTGAACCTACAATTGAGAGATTCTCTCCGGGTCTGCTCTCTTTCATTCATATTACAATCACCTTTACGTTTTTCATTCTAATATTTGTAGAGTATGCTAGCCAGCACTGTTGTGTTTCGATCTGTACTAAAGAATCCCTCGAAAGTTTTATAACGGCGCTGTAATGAATGAAAGAAAGCGAGCCCGGAGAGAATCTCTCACTTGTAGATTCGCCCTAATGAAAAAAAAAAAACCCCCAGATGTGTTTATGTATCACAAACAACTTTCAAAAGAGGGGAATTTAAGTTATCAGGGAAGTGCGTTTGATTGAAATTAATGTTGTCTCAGAGCACCTGTGCATTACATTTTCTTCGTTTCCACAATAAAATGCCGCTTACATACAAGCCCACCTATTGAAATCTCCCATAGTGCATGGTGCAGTGAGGTCTGCACAAGAAGCGTTGATGCTGCCAAAGAAAGTGGCAATTTCATTCCAGCATACGCCATGGGGCTTCTTCCACTTTCAATCAAACCAACAGTTTTGTAGTGGTTGGATTGTATGACAAAGGAAATTTCAGGGAAACGCAAAACTAGAGAAAAGGAAGGAGTTTTCTTCAGCTTTTTAGATAAAATTTCAATTTAACTTTAAACCTGAGAAACTTTCACCGAGAATGAAACTAAGCTATTCAAATCTGTTGAACGAGCCTCTTTAGAAATAGTGTCAAGACGATGTTAAGACGAGTCTGAGTTGCAGTGTTATTGTTTTAAAATTTATGGGAAGTTCAGACGATCCCGTGACAAAAGACGTCTTAAGCGGTTTTTCGCAAATATTATCGACGTACGCTGGATGGAATGCTGGATTGGTATCAACAAATCACAAAGGAAAAATAATGAATTTTGTTGAATTTTTTTTAATGATTATTTCCAATCGTTTTACTGCAAGGCAAAGCAATTGTTAACAACGTAATTGTTTGCAATCTGCTTTACAGCATACAACATGGTTTGGTATCTTCCATACAACAGACTTGATTCCATGCGAAACCTGGCTCAAATTTACATGAAAGATCCTATTAATTTATGCCAAATCTATTATTCCCTTTATGGAATTACGATGCATTTAGATAAAATAGAAAATTAAATGTTTCTTTCAAACATTCTTCCTAGAAAAATCAGTTAGCATTAAAAAAACTTTAATCAATTAGAAGCACTTCCGGACATTTGATGAGAAGGATTGATGAAACAAATGAACAGCGAATGCTGTTTATGCGATATTTTTTATTATCATTATTAATCCTAAGGCTTGCTTCATTTAGAATTGGAACAAACTTTTGCTCATATTGTGGCGCTCCTGGTGGACGGATTTGGAAGTTCTTGGCGCCCACGTGTCGGGAATTTTGTCAGCTTCACGTATGTATTTTTGACATTCCGTACTTTGTAAAGAATCAACATGGAAGCCGAAAGAAGGGAAAAAATTGTGCACAGTTATTTGGAAAATCCATTGTGGTCTGCATCTAGGCTAGCTAAACAGCTGAAATTGCCCAGAAATACCGTATGGCCCGTTATCAAACGGTATAAGGAAACATTGACGACGATTCGGAAGCCTCAAGCCAATCGTCGGAGTGGAACTGTCGACCGGAAACTGCGTGGTAAGATTTTGAAGACGATTAAGAGGAATCCCAATCTGTCGGACCGTGATTTGGCCAGAAAATTCGGTGCTGCCCATAGTACCGTGAGGAGAACTCGACTCCGGGAAGGAATCAAGTCGTATCGAGCTAGCAAACAGCCAAATCGGACCATAAAACAGAATAGTGTGGCCAAAATCCGTGCTCGGAAGCTATACGACCAGGTGCTGACCAAGTTCGACGGGTGTCTTCTGATGGACTATGAAACCTATGTCAAGGCTGACTTCGGGCAAATCCCAGGTCAAAAATTTTACTTGGCAACGGCTCGGGGGGATGTTCCAGTCAAATTTAATTTATTTTTTGCCAACAAATTTGCACGAAAATTCATGATTAGGCAGGGCATTTGCAGCTGTGGCAAAAAAACGAAAGTTTTCGTTACAAATAAGACAATGACGTCGGAACTATACCAAAAAGAGTGTCTCCAAAAACGAATTTTGCCGTTCACTCGATCCCACGACCATCCCGTAATGTTTTGGCCAGATTTGGCAAGCTGTCATTACAGCAAAGTCGTTCAAGAATGGTATGCAGAGAAAGGGGTCCAGGTTATTCCGAAAAACCTTAACCCACCCAACTGCCCCCAGTTCCGCCCTATTGAGAAATACTGGGCAATCATGAAGAGGAGACTCAAGGCAAAGGGAAAGGTTGTCAAAGACATCAATCAGATGAAGACCTGGTGGAATAAGATAGCTATAACGATGGACGAAGAAGGTGTGCGCCGCCTAATGAGCAGTGTTACAGGAAAAAATCGAGAATTCCTTCAAAACCGTGACGAATAATTTTATCCGTATTTTTTCTTAAAAGTATGAAGAAAACGCTACATTTGTATAAAAAAAGATCTTGAATTCAATAACAAATAACTGAAATACAGGCAATTGTTTTTGTTCCAATTTTATCTGAAGCAAGCTTTATAAAAACAATAGAAAAGTATTTATAACCCTATTGGTATTAAATGAGATTTTTAGTTTAAGTTTTTTTTTTGACGATTGTTGTATACAATAAATTTACAGTAATAAAGAATGGATATACAGATTGAGATATACAGCAGACGATGAAGTTCGTTTTTTTTCCGCCCCGTAGTTTCGAGAAATTTTCACGGTTGGTTATTTAAGAATTAAATTTTTCTCCTTAATATTATTTTTAACGCAGTTTTAATCGAGTTTTTATCTAAGTTTCTAACTCTACTTCTGAAACCAATATCTTTCTTTGAGTGACTTCAATCTCCTAAACTTGCGATGGCAACTGGACGACTCGAACATCGCCTCCGAACACGAACAATCTCTCAATGAAACCATGTTTTCTACTGGCATACGGCAAGTGAACAATTTTGTGAAAATCAATGGAATACTTCTTGATCTAGTATTCGTAAATTTATCGGAGCTTCTGGATCTAGTTTAACCCTCTAGTAAGTCTAGTACCCGTGTTTACAATCACCCGCAACCTGATCACGCCAAAGCCTTTTGGGATCCCATTCTGCAGATGGGAACAATTGAAGAGGCACTGGAAGCTTCTTACGACAAGGTAGTCTACAGTCTAAAACGAATTCAAGTCTCGAAAAAGACATTTGTTCAACTCTGCGTTCAACCAACCATGGTGAACCTCAGAGCTACGACACCTTCGAAATATACTCAAGAAAGCACGACACCGGTTCTTTCTTTCATAATCTGACAGTGACTGAATAATGCTTCGTAACCATCGTACAAGTTCAGCAATCCACAAACGATGATTACATCTAGCTTCGTGTTAAGCAGATCCCAGCAAGTTTCTGGGAATTTGTGCAGAAACAGAAATCATATGCTTGCATCCCTTGCAACTTTAGCTATAACGAAGACCATGCTAGCTCAAAATCGGAAGCCACCAATTTTTTCGCATAACCTTATGCGTGATAATGTTTGCACCATTGCGCGATGTTAAAATTTCACTAATTCTCGAAAAATTCGGTTTTGATTTATTTTTATTTATTCAAAAAGGGAGATGTTTCTGAGAGTCTTAAGCTGTGTTAGTCATCGATCGAGTTTCCACTTGCTGCAACTACGGCCTCCACATGCTTCCGGAAAGCAGAAGGATCCAAATAGTGTAGCCTGGATCCATTTCTCTTCCGGTACGGGTCAATGTTTGTCTGAATCTTGCTGTACTCGGGTGGCGTTTAGAACCGCTATTGGCCTTCATAACGCGCCATACTGAGTTATCCAGCGGATTGAGATCGGGGCTGGATGGCGGCCACATATCCTTCACCCAGAACGGCAGGTGATCCTGCAACCACTTCTGAGTGCTGTTCGAGGTATGGCACGGAGCCCCATCTTGTTTTTTTTTTAATTCTACGTCGGCCTATTTTCTCACATGGTGACAATCACCGACGCCAGGAAGACGACTCCACTACCTGGACCCTACCTAACAACTCATGAATATGAGCCGGGACCAACGGCTTTACATCCCTTCCGAAGGAAGACGTGACCAAGATTTTTTCGCCACAGAAAAACCACCGACGTCGACTGGGATTGAACCCAGACCCACTGGGGTGCCAAGTAGCAGTCACGCTTACCACTACACCACCGACGCCGGCAATCCCCATCTTGTTGAAATAGAACATTTGGCTTTGGGCCGTACTGCTTTTTGATCCAAGGAAGAACAAACTTACTTAAAATCCCGATGTAGACCGCCGTGTTTACTTTGTCACATTCTGGAATGAACACCATGTTCTCTTTTTTTTGCCACCAATCCAAATGCCATAACCTAGCAGGATGCTTGGTCAGATACACGTTTTTATGCTTGCCGTACACGTCTATTTCCGGGAGAGAACTTATATAGCGATCGGTTCCGAAATTTGATACGGGATTGACGGTAAACATGCTCTCGGTGAACAGGATTATAGGATCTTTTCACTTGAGGAAGTTCAAGACTTTCTTACTACGGTGCTTGGTAATGATGTGAGTTAGTTCCGTGCACTCGACTTCGCCCCGCTATCTTCCTTTACGAACTTCCATGCCGTAAAGTCGCTGATCTCGTATTCCTTCGCCATTTTCTTCACTGAACGCGCTGGATTTGCCCGAATCTTCCTCACCTCGGATTACCGGTGGCCACCATCGCGGATGGTTGTCCTTTCTTTTCTCAGTCCAAGACCCTTGTCATTGTCCATTGGGACACTAACATGGTGATTGAAATGTGTTTTTGCGACATGTGTGCGTGGGACAAATCACGAATACGCTGCCACTTCGTCATAGTGCAATTGTCAAACTAAGGAAATCGACTTCCTTTACTCGCAGCATACTATGATATGAATCATAGCTTACGTGCATGCAAAGAAAACCAAAACATTGTATGCACAGGTGAAGCGGAGACCTTATTTGTACGATGGTGCAAACATTATCACGCATACGGTATTCTTCGGGAGTGTGTTCAGTAGATTATCACATATTTGACGTTTTGCTTATTTTGCCCTTATTCCATCGCATATAATCGACCTTTCTATCATTCATTTCTCATCGAATGAAGTGTCAATCAACTTATCTATCTATGAGAAATCTATGAGAAATAATTCTTAACTAAACGACCAGCCATCCAAAATACCTAGTTCACTTGAGATTTTCAGCCGAAAACTCCAACTTGCTAGATGGCTAGGATTTCAATATCCAGCAGGAAGTTCATATGCACACTAGCGCCACGTAGCAAGATAATTGTGAACTTAACGAACCATCATCCAGAAGGCCTAGTTCACTCGAGCATCTTTGTCAAAAAGGCTAACGTTCTAGTTGGCCAGGATATTGAGATCCAGCAGGAATTTCATATGCACACTAGCGCTGCCACTGAACAACGTTGCTGAAGGTAATAACTTTCTGTAAGCTTAATATCACGGATATTCCAAAATGGAACCAGTTAGGTCAAACCCCATAAGCTACGGGTTTTCATTAGCGCAGTTTCAACCTTGGCGAACAGTCGATTGTTCCGAAACTTTGGAAGTTATGATGAGAGCTCACTTCCGGGGTCAACTTCTCTTTTTGCTGAAACGCAGGACTTGGATTAGGTGGGGCGCTTCTGGTATGGGTATCTTATAATTATAGTTGTGTTATTGTAATTTTTTTTCTTGTTGGAATGGGCACTGAGTTCCTTTCAACCTTTAAAATCAGCTGGGAGAGATGACATTTTCCCAGCACTGCTCCAGAAAGGAACATATTTGCTTACTCCATTGCTGACTTAATTGTTCAGAGCCAGTGTTACTCTAAGTTATATACCAAAAGCTTGGAGAAAGGTTCAGGTTGTCTTTATTCCAAAAGCGGGAAAAAGAGATAAGACGACCCCTAAAGCCTTTAGACCTATCAGTCTTTCCTCTGTCCTACTAAAGACAATGGAAACAAATTGTGGACGACTTTATTAAGTCAACAAGCTTAACATAGTCTCGCTTGAGCAAAAACCAATTTGCCTACCAATCAGTAAAATCTACAATAACGGCGCTACAATCGCTAGTTAATAAAATCGAGAAATCGCTTCAAGCCAAAGAAATAGCTTTGGTAACTTTTCTTGATATTGAAGGAGCATTCGACAATGCATCCTATAGCTCAATGCACTCCGCAATGGAAGCAAGGGGCCTGGATAACTGGATTATAGCGATGCTAAAAGACCGAGAAATTTATGCTGACCTTGGAGGTGCGCAACTAACTATTAGATCGATTAAGGGCTGCCCTCAAGGACGAGTCCTATAGCCCTTATTGTGGTTCTTAGTAGTAGACGATCTCTTTAATAGACTAGCAGAGCTAGGGTACGAGGTTATTGTTTTGCTGACGATTTAGCTATAATAATAATTCGCGGGAAGTTTGATGAGACGATATCTAGTCGGTTACAAACTGCTCTCAATATAACTGTAAAATGGTGTAGAATAGAAGGCTTAAATCTAACGGCTTAATCAGGGGTCACTATTTTAATCAGTTGTTAGGAAATAGGTCTATAACTCCTACATTTTCCAAATTATTTCATTTTTAATGATACAATTATAAGCTTTATCTATTGGGCCAATGATTCGATGAATGAATCATGATTGATTACCAATTTAATACTGTCATTTTGAAGATTTAAAATACACCATCTAGAATCAGTTTCTGACCTGCTGAAGAAGTTCGCTCAAATGTTGCCTTTGTGTATTTTGCATTCGCATCGCGTGTACCGGAGAGCATGTCTTCATCAGCTCTCTCCCACAACTAGGTTTGTTGCCAGAATGTGATGTTGAACATTGAGTTAAATTTATTACATATTTAGATAATTTGAAATCGCTATTTATTTCATGTTTCTTCCAGTCATTGGAAGTTGATCTATACTTATGATTATATTGTCCATCATCTAGCACTATCATTTTCAATAAAAAATATGTTTTGGAGCTGTCCAATAGTACCCAACGAAAAATAATGCTTCGCTGTTGAGCTGCAGCTATGGCATCACTGTTGATTTTGAGAGAGCCCATGTTTCCTCTCTTCTTTGTTAACCATGGATATAGCGCACCGGTAATGTAACGTGAAGCCTGCTGTCTCTTGCATTTGTTTGTTTTTAAAAGAAGCATCCCGTTTGTCGTCACAGTCGCTTTGGCTAACATTTGCGTGAGAGTAAATGAAATAAGAAATACACATTGCCAATCTAAAAATCAATGACAAACTAAAAGTTTGGTCGTGTATGTCTGTCTCAGAACCTGCTAGGAGACGAGTTTGTGGTCGTAGCAATCGACATGTTTTGGTTGATTGTTTTCGAGAGCGGTTGGGTAAAACGAAGGAGCGGGTTGAGGAAATTGACGTTTGCAGCAAATCGTCAACTGGCATATTTCATTTTGCCTTTGCACACATGCACAGAATCGCACTCATACAATATTGTTAGTTTATGTACAGATTGAGGAGCTGAAGAAGACATTTTTTTAATCGGAAAGCAATCCGCCTGTGTTTAAGAAGTCCCTAAAATTGGGAACTTTATTCTATTTATTTATTGCTATGAAATTTTCTGAGCCTAATCCTCGTTGCGAGGGGGTGTTCCGGAAGACCAAAGGGAGAGGAGGGGTTAATGTCTAAAAATTGGCGGTTCTAACTATAGATTACATACAGCTTCATCGAATGTCTCGGGGGGGGGCTAACTTGCCTGAAACACACCCGCTCCCTACTATTCTTTTTTAAAAAAGAAAAAAAAAAATTAAAAAAACCCTTCTCTTCAAAGGGGGTTTAGTTTGGGGTGCGGGAAAAAATTAATATCCTGGGGGTTTTTTTGGAAAAACTGAATTGGAACCCTCATCTTGACAAGGTTATTACTGAGGGTACAAACGCCCTATGGGTATGTAGTAAAGCAGTGGGTAAAACATGGGGACTTCGACCAAAAACTGTCTATTGGATTTATTCTGCAATAGTTCGTCCGAACATCACATATGCTTCGCTTATATGGTGGCCTAACCTTGATGAGGTAACCACCCAAGTGAAACTAGGTACACTACAGAGACTTGCCTGTGTATCAATAACTGGAGCAATGAAAGGTACACCATCAGTTGCTTTGGATGCCCTTCTCAACATGTTACCTTTACATCAATTTGTAAAGCAGCAGGCAGTGAAAAGTGCCCTGCAATTCAAAAGATACAATGAGATTTTAGATGGTGATCTGGTAGGACATTTAAAGATCCTTAAGATTTTCAAGTTAAACTCAGATGTTAAAACAATAGAAGACTGGATGACAACAAAGACAAATACGACGTTCCCTTTAAAGTGGTTAAATCAAGCCGCTATGTATGGGAGTCTGGTGGACCTAGTTTGCGTCCAGGCTCCATTGTGACACGGATGAGTCGAAAATGGGAGAAAATACTGGAGCCGGGGTTTATGGCCCTGGAATCGGGAAAGCTATACCAATCGAACATAGTCCAACGGTATTTCAAGCAGAAATCCATGCCATTATTGAATGTGTAAATATTTGTTTAACGAGGAAATACAGATTTGCAAAAATCTGCATTTTTTCCGATAGTCAAGCAGCTCTCAATGCACTTAAAGCTTTCACTTGTAAATCTAAGCTAGTGTGGGAATGCATTCTTTCCTTAAGATAATTGGCCAGTAGGAACGAAGTTACTTTATACTGGGTGCCCGGCCAATGTGGAATTGAAGGCAATGAAAAAGCTGACAGCCTAGCAATATAAGGTTCAGCATCAAATTTAATTGATCCGGAACCATTCTGTGGAGTCCCAGAGTGTGCTCTGACGACTGAAATAAAAAATTGGGAAATGTCCATGGTAGAATCAAACTGAAACGCTACGGATACATGCAAACAAGCCAAGAGATTTATAAAACCAAGTGCTGTAAAAGCCCGGATCTTACTAAATCTTAGTAAAAAAGACCTTCGGGTAATTACTGGTCTGTTAACTGGTCACTTCCCGAGTAGGTATCACCTAAACAAAATTGGAAGAATTCATTCTACAGAATGTCGTTTTTGCCAATTTGAAACTGAAAGTGCAGAACATATACTCTGCAATTGTGGAGCATTATTCAATCAAAGGATGTCAATATTTGGAAAGGGGTTACTAGAGCCCCCCGAAATTTGGCAAAACGATCCTGGTACGGTATTAGACTTTATAAAACAAGTCGAGCCTAACTGGGATCAGGGGCTATGTCAGCCAATGTCCATCACACCTTAATTGTGACAGGATATTTGACTTGCACCAAATCAAATATGGGTCATACAACAATAATCCTAATAAATGGATGCAGTTGTGTTTTGGCTCTACAGAAAAGAAAAAAAAAACCTTGTTGAAACAACCTTACCTACTTAGATAAAAAAAAAAACCGGGGTTGGTTTTTTTTTCCAACAAAACAAGTTAGCAACCAAAAAAAAAAAAAAAAATTTTTTTTTTAAAGGGGGGGCGGTCCAAAAATTTTTTGTTTAATATCATTTTGTTTTTTTCTTTTTTTTTTTTATAAAAAAAACCCACACCCCCTCATTTTGAAGGTGTGTGTGTGTAGAATGTTGCTCCTATTTTGATTTTGGAATTCACTCTTCAGTTGTCAAAATGCCGTCCAAGCAAGAAGAGCAGCGTATCAAAATTTTGCTCGCGCATCGCGAAAATCCGAGCTACTCGCACGCAAAGTTGGCAAAATCGCTAAAAGTTGCCAAATCAACCGTTACAAATGTAATTAAAGTGTTTGGGGAACGTTTGTCGACAGTCAGGAAGTCTGGATCGGGGGGAAATCAAAAACCGGAAGCCGCTGAGACGACAAAGAGAGTTGCCGGTAGTTTCAAGCGAAACCCTAACCTATCTCTCCGAGATGCCGCAAATAAGCTGGGTGTATCGTCTACAACCGTGCATCGAGCCAAAAAACGAGCCGGACTATCGACTTACAAGAAGGTAGTGACTCCAAATCGCGATGATAAACAAAATACGACGGCCAAAGCGCGATCCCGGAGGCTGTGCACGACGATGCTGACGAAGTTTGACTGCGTGGTAATGGACGACGAAACCTACGTCAAAGCCGACAACAAGCAGCTTCTGGGACAGGAGTTTTATACGGCAAAAGGAAGGGGGAAAGGTAGCAGATATTTTCAAGCACACGAAACTGTCAAAGTTCGCAAAGAAATATCTGGTTTGGCAAGCCATCTGTACCTGTGGCTTGAAAAGTAGCATTTTCATAGCTTCCGGGACTGTCAACCAAGAAATTTACGTGAAAGAGTGTTTGAATAAACGTCTGCTGCCTTTCCTGAAGAAACACGGTTGTTCCGTAATGTTTTGGCCGGATTTGGCATCTTGCCATTACGGTAAAAAGGCCATGGAGTGGTACGCCGCCAACAACGTGCAGGTGGTTCCCAAGGACAAGAACCCTCCCAACACGCCAGAGCTCCGCCCAATTGAGAAATACTGGGCTATTGTCAAGCGGAACCGAAAGAAGACCAAAAAAACTGCTAAGGACGAGCAGCAGTTCAAGGCAAACTGGCTTTCTGCGGCGAAGAAGGTGGACAAGGTGGCTGTACAAAATCTGATGGCAGGGGTGAAGCGTAAGGCCCGGCAATTCGGATTTGGAAAAGCGGAAGCCTAACTGAATATTTTTCCTGAATTTTATACTAATTGAACTTGAAAAAGAAATTTAATTTGATTTTTTAAATAAACGATTTCACCGATTTACACGCGTTTTCCCTTGACCAAATTTTGACCGTATCACCCTTTATGTCCAATATAAAACGCAGAAAATTACTGCTGTGGTAGGCTTTTTGAAATTTCGGATTTGTGGTGGTTTTTTTCTTTTGTTGATTGTTTTTTTTTTTTTGTTTTGTGTTTTTTTTTGTGTGTTTGTTTTGTGTGTTTTTTTTTTGTGTTTTTTTTTTTTTTTTTTTTTTTTTTTTTTTTTTTTTTTTTTTTTTTTTTTTTTTTTTTTTTTTTTTTTTATTGTTTTTTTTCCCATTTATCTTTAACTCCTTCCAGTTAAATCTTCCTATTTCTAACTCGGTAGCAATAAATATTAGGTCAGCAAAAATAAAAGCAGATTGCTGTTATAAAATCAGCATCAAGTAGAAAATTGTGACCAGGGCAACAGTAAATTAAAATGTATAAATGTTAGTTTTGTAAAATTTCAATAGATTTAATAAACTTTTTCAGGATACCTAAAATCAAGATTTTAGTGAAATGCTGCTATCGCTGAAAACGAACGAAAACGTGCTTAAACGTTAACCACAGAACGCTACACTTTAATATTTTACAACATTTGTCGCATTTCAGGATCAACCGAATGATGATCATATATTACAGCTACGAATGGTTGTAGTATTTTTCATTTACATAAATATATACACCATTATATAAATAATTCATGGGAATGGGAGGGACCATCAGGGCGCCCGATTGAAGCACTCTGGAATGCCAACTCCCCATTGCTAACAGTTTGTGAATAGAGGGCGGGCTCTTCTCCCCGCCCATTGGGGCATCCTCATGTTAGATAGCTTGCTCTTTTGACTAATTGTTCAGTCTTGTTGTTGGAAGGAGATTCTTTATATCCCTGTGGATTGCATATCGATCCACCCAACCCCTTTTTGGCCCTTCATACAACGGCATGATTAGGATAATCAGTGGTTATTAAAGCTTGATCAAGTCTAACAGAGAGGAGAGCCAATTGCTGTCGGACTTAGTTTCCGTGCTACAATGGGTGGTAGTACATATCATACATCATCATACATCAAATTTGACAGAAACCGCGTTATTTGCGTTATTTGAAACCGCACTATTGGGGGGATTTCTGTTTGCTATACACACACAAATGTTGAAAAACCACACTACTGCATCATAGCCAATGAGACATTCGTAAAATTTGACATGAAGCAAATTCCGGGAAACCACTGTGATGAAAAACAATCTCGATTTGCCATAGTTCATTCAAGATACAGCAAGAGTTGAAATTTCCCTAAAAAATGATGATTTGACAAGCGATATGTTCAACGGAGCAAGCTTTTCATAACAACTGCAACCGTACATTGCCAAGTCCTTAAGAAACTAATGCTTCCGTTCATCAAATCATACAACGTTCCTATGGCGTTTTGAGTCAATGTCTTTAACCAAATAATAATAGAATGGCAGGTGAGCCAGCTGAATGACAGAAGTTAATTTAAAAAAAGTCCCAATCTATTACATGGCTATTAACATCATTTATTCGCGTTGGACTTCGCTTTCGGATTTTTTTTTTTTTTGTAGCTTTGTCGCATCAGGGGTCGGAGTCAACATAAGATTTTTTTTCAGTGCTTAGTTTAGCTGGATCCTGGATTGATTCTTTTACCTTCGCGTCGACGTTCATATTGTTTACTTTTAAATTGACGTTTTGAAAAGGGTGACTCTACAACAAGAGTTGCGAAATCTTAGTTTGGACAAGTGGCTAGAAAAATCCTAAACCTTCACAGAAAACACGAATTCGGTTGGGGTGAAGCAACAAACGGTTACGAATGTCATCAGCAAGTTTCAACAAACCAAAACAGTTCAGAGGAAGCCAACCAAGCAGACGAAAAGGGAAACACGCAACAAAAAAGATGAGAAACAAGTTGTGAAAGTATACAAGAGGAAGTTCAACATGCCAGATATGTTGCCGAAGAAGTGGATGTAGCTTAGTCAACTGTACAGGACAGTAAAGTGAGATGTAGACTGAGTCATTCAAAGCCCAGAAGAAACCTTGTGAAAGATGACTTTTCAGAAATCCCTGGTAATAAATTCTACACTACGAAGTACAGGGCAAGCGTAGAGTTTAGAGTTAAAGAACAGAAGATAGAAAAATTTGCGAAAAAATATCTTGTTTGACAAGCGGTGCCGCGGTGTACGTGCGGTAAAATCCGCCAGCCATTCATCACAACCGAGAATATTAACAGTGAAATCTACATAAAAGAGTGCCTTCAAAAAAATCCAATTGCCATTTCTAAAGCAGCTTTCTCAACACACCCTATTTTGGCCCGATTTAGCATGTTGCCACTACTCAACAGTGCCAAAAAAATGGTACGAGGAAAATAATGTCATTGTGGTACCTCGTAACATTAATCCTCCAAACTGTCCAGAGCACCGACCGAACGAGAAATTTTGGGCAATATTGAAGGCTGATTTTAGAAAAATGGGAGGCTTTAGGATTTTTTCTGATGATAGCGACGTAACGATGCGTGGCGTGACTCCCGTTATTCACACTCTAGGACCGAATGGTCCTCAGTCGACCTCGTCAACGGTTGATTGGTGACCGTAAGAACAGTTTTACTTGCTATAGATCATTGCACTGACTGTGCTAACCTCATTTTTTGAACAGTTCAGGGAGCTTGTTTACAATGTGTTAGGATTCAATCCGCTCAAACGAAATTTTTGATTGTCTTTTCCCGGATTCTGTAAAATTTGATTCCAGAAATGATGTAAACATACGCACTGGTGTCTGTGTTCCGACTATTTTACTTCGATCAGAATAAGGTAAGAGCACAAAATCTCAAACCGATCTTACCGAAAATATTGTATGTCTACGTAAAAAAACCCCCCGCGGTTGGTCCAACGTGGTTGTGGGGCCCCTGTGGTGATATTTTTTTTTTTGAAAATTTTTTTGAGTTTTTTCTTTTCTTTTTTTTTTTTTTCTTTTCTTTGGGTTTGTTTCATCCCGTAGAAAAAATTTTTTTTTAGGGTGTTTGGTGTCTTCTCCCTTACCTTACCAAACCAATCAAAACAAGACCGATGTGGCCTCTGCTGTACACAGAAGTTGTCTCCATTGTAATCGGTCCATGGCTGTACTTCGCCAGCCTCGCTGTCTGCGGAGGGTCCGCAGGTCGTCTTCTACTTGATCGATTCACCGTGCTCGTTGCGCGACCCTTCTTCTTGTACCCGTCGGTTTGTTTTCGTGAACCATTTTTACAGGGCTGTCGTCCGATATTTTGACTTCATGCCCAGCCCACCGTAGCCAACCGATTTTTGGGATGTGTACGATGGAAGGTTCTCCCAGCAACTGATGCAATTCGTGGTTCATTCGCCTCCTCCACGTTCCGTCTTCCATCTGCACTCCACCGTAGATCGTACGAAGCAACTTTCGTTCAAAGACACAAAGGGCGCGCTGGTCCTCCACTATCAATGTCCATGTTTCGTGGCCGTAGAGAACTACCGGTCTAATTAATGTCTTGTAGATGGTCAACTTTGTAGTTCGGTGAGCTTTGTTCGATCTTAGCGTCCTTCGGAGTCCAAAGTAGGCACGATTGCCAGCCATAATGTGACTTTGTATTTCTCAGCTGGTGTCGTTATCGGCGGTCACCAATGAGCACAGATACACGAATTCATCTACTACCTCGATTTCATCACCGTCGATCTGAACTTGTGCTAGGAGGCTAAAATTTTCTTCTCGTGAGCCTCTTCCCTTCATGTATTTTGTATTTAACGCATTAACCACAAGCCCAATCCTACCAGCTTCAGCCTTAAGTCTGATGTACGTTTTCGCCATCGTCTCAATGTTACGTGCTACGATATCAACGTCGTCGGCGAAGCCAAATAGTTGGACAGACGTCCTGAAGATCGTGCCACTCGTGTCTATTCCAGCTCTTCAAATCACACCCTCCAATGCAATGTTAAACAACAAACACGACAATCCATCACCTTGCCGTAACCCTCTCCGAGATTCGAAGGGACTCGATAGTGTCCCTGATTCTCGGACGACGCACATCACTCGATCCATCGTTGCTTTGATCAACCGCGTCAATTTTTCCGGAAATCCATATTCGTGCATGATCTGCCATAGCTGGTCTCGATCGATTGTATCATACGCTGATTTGAAATCGATGAAAAAATGATGGGGGGGGACGTTGTACTCGCGACATTTCTGCAGCATTTGCTGAATCCCGAAAATCTGGTCCGGGATAGCCCGGGCCCCCCAAAATCCCCTTGGGGTTCCCCACAAACACCTTCGCAATTGGTAAAGGGCGGCGGCATAAAATTTGGGGGAGCAACTTGTAGGCAGCGCTCCAGCTTGTCACCCTTTTTATATATGGGACCAACTATTCCTTCCATCTTATCCTTCGATAAACATTCCTCCTCCCAAATCTTGGTAATTACCCAGTGCAGCGCTCTGGCAAGTGCTTCACCACCGTATTTTAATAGCTCGCTTGGGAGTTGGTCAACACCAGCGGCTTTGTTGTTTTTCAACCGACCAATTTCCTCCTCAACTTCCTGAAGGGTTGGGGTCGGGGTCCTGTCATCTTCTGCGCGTGTTCCTAGATTAATTACCGTGCCACTTTCGTTCGCTGTAATATTGCCGTTCAGGTGCTCGTCGAAGTACTGCTTCCACCTTTCAAACACCTCACAGTCTCCTGTGAGAATGTTACCATCCAGGTCTCTGCACATATTGGCTTGTGGTACGTAGCCTTTGCACGAGCTGTTCAACTTCTTGTAGAATTTGCGTGTGTCGTTAGCACGGTACAGTGCCTCCATTTCTTCGCGGCCTCGATCTTCGCTCTGGTGCTTTTTCTTTCGAAGAATAGAATTTTGCCTGTTCCGTGCCTGTCCATACCGTTCCACATTCGCTCTCGTATGGTGTAGCAGCATTCTCGCCCGTGCTGCATTCTTCTCCTCTCCAATTTTATGTTTACAAATTTACTTTTTACAAATGTGGTCCAAATAAATGTCCAAGCATTTTAGTGTCTTCAAAGGCGGCTCTTGCCATTACTGAACAATCACAAGGGTTCTGCTCTATTATTGCCTAATCTTGCCTCACGCCACTATGCTAGAAACGTGTTGGAGTTGGTGTTGCAAAACCTTCTCCTGATTGAATCATTTTGGGCTGTAATGAAGACAACAATCCGTAAAGGTGCCGCCACACGGCGCTTGAAATCTATGCTATAGTTCACTATGATATAGCCGTTATACATATCTATTTCACAATTCTATGAGATTCCAGAAACGGTTTTGCAAAAATATGCGCTATGAAGTAATAGTAGCTATGTAGTAGACATTTTTGCCGCAGCGCTTTCACTTAACTTTTTTCGGTGTACACACGATTGATTTTCTTTGTCGCATATATATAGTTGCGAGCTTTTAATGAACAAAAATTGGGAAGTAATTATGGGCACATTCGGTAGCTATGGACAGAGAATGAAAAATTGCTGTAGTTGCTGCGTACATTATATTGAAAAGGCGGATAAAACAAAAAACTCGCAAAGTCTGGACATAATTGTGGATTGCTCGTCTTGTAGGCTAGGGAATTGAGGCGAATCTGTTGAAGGAGTTGGGTTATGAGGATCCTGATTACTAGTTCAGCGAAATTCTTCAGAGAAGTTCAGGGGAGTTCGTCAGAGAAGTTAATGGAAGTCCTTTAGAGAAATTCGGGCAGGTTCTCTAGATAAGTTCCGGGAAGTTCTTCAGAGAAATATAGGGAAGTTCCTTAGAGAAGTTTGGGGAATTTCTTCAGAGTAGTTCAGGGAAGTTCTTCAGAGAACTTCAGATAATTCTCCAGAGAAGTTTGGGAAATTTCTTCAGAGAATTTCTGGGAAATTTTTCAGAAGAACTACAGGGAAGTTCTTCAGAGGAACTTCAGAGACGAATTCAGAGATAAATTTAGGAAAATTTGTTAGAGGAACTTAAGGGAAGTTCTTCAAAAGAACTTCAGAGAAGTTCTTAACAGAAATTCAGTGTAGTTCTTTACAAAAGTTCAGAGTAGTTCTTCTGAGACCTTCGGATATGTTTTTCAGAAAACTTCGGGGAAGTTCTTCAGAAAAAAATCGGTGAAGTTCTGCTGAGAACTTTGGGGAAGTTCTTCAGAGAACTTCGGTGGAATTCTGCAGAAAACTTATGAGAAGTTCTTCAGAGATCTTCGGGGAGGTTCTTCAGAGAACTTCTTGGAAGTTCTACAGAGAAGTTCAGGGAAATTCTTCTGAGAAGGTCAAAGAAGTTCTTCTGAGAAGCTCAGGGAATTTTTTCAGAGAAGTTCATAAAAATCGGTTAAGCGCATTGCTTTATGGTTTCAAATTATTCGTATGTACTGGTTTTTAGAGCAGCAAAAGGGCAATGAAATTTATAATTCGTATAATATTAAGAAGAGGAGTGGCTGAAAATTTCACGTGATTTTGAAGAAAAATGGCAATGTTCCAATTGAGAAGGAGCGTTAGACAGAAAGCACTTATGGCTTATGGCTATGTTGGATGCTGAATACAAAATAAAGTATGTCGACATTGGAGCAAAAGGAAGGATCAGTGTGGAAGGGTATTTGCCGATTGCTGTTGGGGAATCCGATGCAGGGTCATTGGCTCCTGAGATGCCTGTTTCGGCTCTGATGGTGGGCAACTTGTATGGCTCATCCGACGCGAGGATGATCGCTGCTCTTGAAACATTCTGAAAATTATTTTCGCTTCATAGGCATGCTCAAATTTGTTATTCAAGTTCCTAAAAGCCGTTGAATATTTGTTATACAAGGCAGTCTTCAGCCCATAACGTTTACAGCAACGAGTTGGTCGATTAACCCAGAATATTGGCCCGATTTTTTGATTTTTAAAGTTCCGTGGGTTTGGACACGATTTCGACGCAGTTCAAGAGAAGCGCCATCTCATCATATGATGACTTTTTACGCTTCAAATTGCGCACTGCTGGCTTTGGTTTCGATCCACTTGGTTTTCAAGTTTCAAAACGGGTGATTGTATGGTTGCACTAAGGGATCAAAATCAAAGGATGAACATCGAAACTGGTAGAATCGTAATCTGGCTCTCAACGTTATCATCTTGAAAATAGTTAGTTCTTAGCTAGGTATCAAAATCCCCTGGTCTAGACTTTCTTCGGACGAGGAATTGCAAAACAGAACAATACACTCACTTTGAAGTAGACACTTTCACAGGTGATCGGGATTAGTTGGTTCCCACAACACCGGATGTTACTCCCACAGCTCAAGCAAGTGGAATTTCTTTTCCTGGTCCATCGTGACTTTAAAAATACTGCGAAAACACAAAGTAGCAAAAATCAAACGATCTGTTAAAAAACTTCGACCAACGAACTATGCACTATTCCGTCCGGATGGAATAGGTCATAGCCTACTACTATAACACGGAAACTATCGCTAGGGGGTACAAAAGACAAAGGGACAGGGAAAGGCATTCCATAGGGTAACACTCGCGGCAAAACAAAAATTTAATATTACAAAATATAGTTGGGGGTTTCCTATAAGCTATTTATTTGGTTTCTAATATTAACTTTATTATAAAAATAAAAAGCGGGGGGCGGCGGCCAATTGATGAAAGTCTGGATGAAAGTGGCCAAACAGGTGGGAAAAACTTTTGTAAATACTTAATGGGTGGAGTCAAGAGAAAGGTGCGAGCATTTGGAATGGGAAAGGAGACGAGCAACATAAATAATACATATTTTAGCTTATTAGTTGATCATTATTTTCAATAATATTCAAAAGAATCTATTGAGAGGCAGAATGTCCGTGAACATAGTTCTGTGCCATTTCATAGATCCTGTACGCTTAGTAGTTTTGATGATTTCACACATATTTTAATCATTTTGGTTTTTTTATAATTCTATAGGAAAAAACAAATATAAAGTGTTATAATGGATCAACTAATTTTTTTTTGCTCCCGGTTTAAAGTTGCATTATTTGATCATTACGGAAATGCAACTTTGAAAATGCCCTTTTAAATTTTCTAGTTATCTTTTCGTCTGCGTCGAATTTTATTTTTACCAACCAGCGTCTAAATCCCCATAAAACGGAAAAAAAAACATTCTTTGCCATTTCAGCACTGAGAATCAAAAGCTAATTTGTATTGCTACTTTACCCATAAATCTACCAAACCCATCATGGCAGCATCGCTCGTTTTCAGGTTGCCATCGTAGTTAAGACTTACTTTTCGACTTGTCGGCTGCTGATATTGTCATGAAACATTTCCATTTTCCTAAAACCATTGAAAAGTCGCTTCGCGGAAACTCGTATCAATTTATTTAAATGAAATTTTCTCTTTATGATGGAATCTTTCCTCCCTTTTCTTCGCTTCCATGACCTCCAGCATTATTTACCCAAAGTCTGATTGCTGCCAAGGAAATGAATGGTACGGCATGGCAGTATACAAATTTGCAAATGGAAACAAACCAATTGCCATTTCTTCATATGGTTTTTTATTCCTCGGAACGAGCAACTTGACAGCATTAGGCTTTGCATTTGTTTTTCATTGTACCTAAATTTTCTCCAGAAAAATTGCTTTCTCGCTATATCATTTATGCATGCGCCGTACAGCCACTTCTTTCGCTGCGTTCTTAATACATAAGCTCATCATAGCCAAACGAAGCCATACAGCAGCAGCAGTTAGCAGAAGCAGTTATGACAACAAAGGCTCTCAACCTCCCCCACACTCCCCATGGATTCATCGGGCTAGAAGGCTAGAATTCGCTGTAGACCCTTTTCAGCGAGACCCTGATTGCTATTCGTCCTCCTGCTAATCCGTTACTTGTTTGTTTGTCGTATGTATAAGACTCTTCCCACCGTGGAGTGAGTGCGTTCATTCAATGTGACGACGGCAAATGGGGGATGTACGCTGAATGCGAACGAGTGGCTTATGCATTAACTTGATCCTTCAAGGGTTGGTTAATGGAATGTCAACAAATGGCCGAAGTATTGATTAATAATTTCACTGAAATAATCAACGCCTTGTTAAAGGGTATTCTTTTGTGTATAGCAGCACGTAAGGTTCCATGCATGGAGGTCCAGTTTACAGGTTTTCGATCGAACGTTGAAATGCTTCAATAAACAATAATTTGAGCGGGAAAGAAAGCCGAGTGGCATATAGAGCCAAATAGAAGATATACAATTTGCACGAGTTCTTTTATGGTATTGTTAATTTATCAAGCGCATATAAAGTAATAACATGATCATACAAATGAGGGGGGGGGAAAAAGGGATTTGGTTGGGTTTTTTTGGGGAAATTTTGGGTTTTTTTTTAGGGTGAAAAGGGGGGGGGAGAAAAGGGAGAGGCGAAGGAAGAAATGGGATTTTTGGGGGAAAGTGGGGGAATGAAGACTCCTTTTTGGCGGAAATGTGTTTGAGGGGGGGGGGATAATTGGGGGTTTTAGTTTTAGGGAAGAGAAGGGGCACTGAACCCAAACATCCTCCTTTTATCGGATGAATCCTCCGTCGGTTGATATCGAAACATTGAAATCGCATTTTCGAATGATAGATGCAGGCGGAGGACGATTTTCTAGATACCAGATGATTATCCTTCTAATGTTGAACAACTAATAATACGCGAAGTGAATTGACCTCCCGTTAAAATTCTGATGAACGCTGTACGAAAAATCGACATCCCAAAGTTGAATGCGTATTGCATTGGAAAAGCCCTATGACGCAAATCATTTGAAATGAGGATGACAAACATTCCATTTTACATCATTCGGTAAAAACCTATCAATCGCTATCAGAATTGGTACCGTCACGAATAAAGGATCGAAACCCGACCGCTTCCTACGGAATCGCGGAAAAATATTTCCTGACTCCTTCAATTTTTGTACTCCCGTTGCAGTCTTTGCTCAACGGTTGAGGAAGTGAAAAGTGAAATAAATTTATGTCGTGAAATTGTTTTAAATTATTCATAGATCGCTAATAAATCTACACACTTTTGAAACAAACATCATATTGAATTTGGTTGAGTGTCATACGAAACATGGATCATACGTCATACGGATCTAACCATAAGACAATCATCCGATTTCCGAATGCTTTTCGTTAAAGGGCGCAATCGAATTACTTTTCGATATGATTTCGAGATGATGTTTGGGTTCAGTGTGACGTAGGACTACGAGAATCTTCGGGGGGTGGGGAAGGGATGAGGAGGGGTGGTGTTGAAGCGGGGGTTGGGGGAGGCACTAGGAGGGTAGGGTTGGGGTGTGGTAGGCGGGTTGGACCGGGATGGTGGGTGGCGGGGGTGAAGAAAGAAGAAACCAGATGGAGTGGGGCGGAGGGGGGAACGGGGGGAGCGGGGCTGGGGGTGGGGGAGGGGGGTGGCCGGGAGGAGGGGGGAGAGGCGGGAGAGGCCGGGAAAAAAGGGAGGAGATAGGTGGGGGTAAGAGGGGGGGGGGTGGGATTGGGGAAAAAAGAATGGATTTGGTGTTGTACAATAGTTTGAAATATTTAAATCGAAGCGTAGAAAATGTTCCGATAAATTGGTGCAAACATTTTGGAAATCAATCGTGGAATGACTTAGTTATTAACGTTAAAAACCTATATATTTTTCGTGACGCTCCAAATTTTCACAATTCGAACGTGTACCCCAGTATTGAAAACACAGACGTAGTCCTACGTCAAAAATGATACAGTACTTATGCATAATGTAAAACAGCTTTAACACTACAGTTAGCTCTCGGTTGCATATTTTGAAAAGAAAGCTCTTATACGAACAATGTTGGTCTGCGTTTACACAGCTTGTCTATGTAGCTAAGAAATTAATCAGTTAAGCTTTTGAATTATCATTTTGTTTTCTTATACACAGTTTGTTATAGCTTTTCAAAAGCCTTTATATTGAAAATTCCTTAGCCGCTATACAGCTTAGCGATTATAAAGGGTGTCCACAGTTAAATTGCATCACTTTCAATAACCTGTAACATTTCGCCCTCTGTGTTGATTTCAACGAAATTTTGGATGAAATGATCTCAGTGTGTATTGTTAACACTGCGTGAGTTTCATTGTGAAATGTGTCGTAGTTTAGAAAAAGGAGTCGAAGGAACAGCAAGTGTAGCGAAAAAGCTGCACTTGGCCAAAAGTTTCGTGCAGAAAGCCAAGAAACGAGCTGGGCTCCGTTCATTCAAAGTTCAGATAGCTCCAAACCGCAATGAAAAACAGAATAGGACACACAAATGTTGACGAAACCACACTGCTGCATCATGGACGATGAAACACACGTAAAACCGGACTTAAAACATATTCCCGGCAACCAGTATGTGACTGCGAAAGACAAGTTCAATGTTCCAGAGTCTCTCAGGAAACAGCAAGTGTCAAAGTTCCCCAAAAAATTCATGATTTGGCAGGGGATTTGTTTGTGTGGTAAACGGAGCAAGCCATTTGTGACAACTTCAACTGTAAATGGTCAAGTGTACATGAATGAATGCCTGAAAAAACGATTGCTTCTGTTTCTTAAAACACACAACGGTCCTACAATTTGTTGGCCGGACCTATCCTCTTGTCACTACTCCAAGGATGTTCTGGAGTGCTACAAGACGAATGGTGGCAATTTCATGCCGAAGTATCTTAATACCCCAAACTCTCCAGAGCTGCGGCCAATTGAAAAATATTGGGCTATAATGAAGCACGAACTTCGTAAGCATCCTAAAGTTGTCACTACAGAACAGGAAATGTTGAAGTCATGGTTGAATGCGGAAAAAATATCGGTTCAAGCGTTGTACAAAATCTTATGCGTGGTATTAAGAAGAAAGTTCAGGCTTATGGATTTGGTAAAGAAATGCAGTGAAATAAAAATACCTAAACCAAGATTATACAATTTATTGTATTCCCTGAATATAACATGACAATCGGTTGAGAGACTGAGGATAGGGCTCACTCATGGACCTCGTTTAAGCGACAGTGTGGACTACTACCAAGGATGCGGAGCGGTATTAGATGTTGATCATCTATTGGTGAAGTGCCCTGCTACGACACAAGTGAGAGTCTACACGGAAGATCTAGGCTCAATAAGTGAAGTATTATATAGCGACCGTAGTACAGAACTATCTGTACTGAAATACCTACGAGCGGATGACTTATAAAGATTGAACTCGAAACAAAGGCAACACTTTCTTTATTGTAAAACTTTTTATAATAATATCCACACAATATTTCAAGTGGTTCTCGATATGACTTCCAACCGTTCGACCGTACCCCGTGTGAAAAAATCGTTCAAAGAGACCCAGATGACCCAGCAGCGAGCTAGCACTGGAAAAAAATCCCAGCAGCACATGAAACATCTGTTTAAAAATGAAAATTATAAACATGTTACAAACATGTTTCTAAACAGGTGCACATAACATGTGCCGTTGCATTAAAGTTCGATTAATGTTTCATTAAATACCATCAATTTCAATAACGTTGCCAAATAGTAACAGTTGGTACGAGCACCAACAAATAAAACCACGAGTTAGAAAAGGAGAAGCTTGTTAGTTAATCTTGATGCCTGATACTGAAATGCAACACCGTAGAGTAGAAACAGCTTGTTTTTATTCAGTATTATGGAACTTTATGTTTTTGATAATTGTTTTGCAACCATCTTGAACAAATTGTTGATATAATGAAGATTTTATTGTTGTGCAACCATACTGCAACTAATATGAACTTTCAAAAATATGTTCCAATATTGTCCTGATGTGAAAAATATGCTGCAAT
The DNA here is from genome assembly GCA_024533555.2 of Aedes koreicus. Taxonomy (NCBI): domain Eukaryota; kingdom Metazoa; phylum Arthropoda; class Insecta; order Diptera; family Culicidae; genus Aedes; species Aedes koreicus. The sequence continues at coordinate 95,661 of JAHHFK020005380.1, forward strand.
GTAACAGCCAATAAAAACACGTTTTTCTATACGCGCAAATATGATTGCAAAAAGTGGTTCGATTTTTAAAGCTATTTACAATGGCTTTTTTGAATTTAGAGAGGAAGATAAAAAGCTTTGGACGAAAGTAAAATTAAACAGAGATAAATATAAATAGCAAACGATCGAAGCTGTTGGCCCCCAGTATGCCAAAAAACAAAGAATCTTAGAAGGAACTGGTGCTGCCTTTTGAGGATGGAATTCATCATGAGGAGAAATGTAATCCAGAAATCGGTGGACAAAACTGTAGGGTGCTTGCTGTGCACCCCTCCAGGGTACTTGCTGCCGCCAAATGCGTTCCTACAGCAGATCTTACTGTGCACAGCTCCACGACTGCCGTAAGACTGAATCAAAATGCGAAGGTGTACCCGTTATATAACATTCATGGAGAAGTTCCTTACCTAAAAATGAAGTCTGTGCTAGGATTATACTATGCAGTTGATAAATCAAAAGCTTAGTTTTGAAAATCAATCAATTTCAATAATAAAACTGATGCGTAGAAATATTCCAGATATATTGGTGCAAAGATTTTGAAAATCGGTTATGAAATGAATTAGTTATTAACGTTTTAAACCTAAGCATATTTAGTGACACTCCAAATTATCGTTCTCGCAACGTGTACCTCAGTACTGAAAACAAAGACGTAGTCCTATGTCAAAAAAAACTCTAGTTTGGACAAGCAATAGAAAGAAAGTTTCATTAAAATCACAGGGTGTGCTGCCAACTCCGAATACGATTTGTCGCGAAATGCGTCAAAAGTGACTCTTCATTCACGGCGTTGAGTGACTGTTTCTCTGGTTTCCCGTGTCAATGCATAATTTGTTAAAGGGACTAACAAAATCGTTATCTCAAACGGAGCCTGTTGAGTAAGGCTTCACAGTACGATGCCCTTACTGCGCTAACCGGAGCAACTGATAAAGCGGACTTTTTGCTTCTCCGAGGTCCTCGGTTGCCCTTCTTAAGCCTAATGTGTGAGGTTAAATAAGAGAGAAAAAATATGAAAGACTGTAATAGCATCCTCACTGTTGGTTCAAATCTTTTCAAAGCCTATTTTATGCATATTTTAAATAAACGTGTATTCCGAGTAAAAGAAACAACTATAACATTTTGTGAGTGGGTCCAACAACATCCTTTTTGTTGGTATTGATCGGTTCAAATCGGAAATCGAGCCTTACATATAAATAATCGGCTAAGTGAGTATCACGTCTACACATTCCAAGTCTTTTGGGGTTGGTTTGGGCGGGGGGGGATTTTTTTTTTTGTATCATTTTTGTAATTGGGATGTGTGTTGGCCAGATTTTTGTGTTTTTTGTTTTTTTCTTGCTCTTTTTTGAATATTTTTTTTTTGCTGGAGCGGGTGAGAAAAAACAGTTGCGGAGGGATTTTTTTGTGTTTGGGGAGGAAGGGCATGCTTATATGTGTGTTATATATTTTTTGTGTTATTACACTGATAGGCAAAATAAAGTGCCCACCTCATCGTTTTTTTCAATTTCTCTCATTTACTTGGTTCAAATTAAAGTAAACACACTGTATTTTTTTATTATCTTATTTTTTATATTCTTTTTAAGTTTCACTTATGGAATACTGAAAAAAAGGAGTTTTACTTAAAGAAAAAAAATCAATTTGTGTTGAAAAAAAAAACAGTGACAAAATAAAGTGCCCACTTCATTTAGGCTACAGAAAACATAAATTAAAGTAAAATAAAAGCATTTCAATAATTGATGTGTCCTCCTTTGGCCTTCAGGACCTCCTGCAGGCGCTTCGACATGCTCTCGACCAGGTTCTTTAGGTGCTGTGGATCTAGCTCTTCCCAGGCGCGCTCCAGGGCTTTAAAATGGTTATTTTTATTGGTAACACCAGTTTTGTCAACCCTGGCATCGAGAATCGCCCAACAAATTGAGGTCCGGGCTTTGTGGAGGCCATTCCAGCGGTTTGATCCGACAAGACCGGAAGAAAGACTTGGTCTTCTTGGCAGTATGCTTCGGGTCGTTGTCCTGCTGGAATACGAACTTCTCTTCAAGGCCCGTCTGGATCAGCGAAACCTCCAGATTTTCTCGCAGGATGTTGATGTAAGAATCTGCCGTCATTATCCCGTCGATTTTCACAATGCTTCCCACTCCACCCCACGAAAAACACCCCCAGACCATCACATTTCCTCCTCCATGCTTCATCGTGCCTTGGATGTGGCGCTCCTGAAGCTCCTCTCCCGATCTGCACCAAACACGAACCCGCCGCTTTCGGTTAAACAGCTCGAATTTTGATTCGTCCGTCCAGAGAACCGTTTTCCAGAACTCTAGGGGCTTATCAGCATGCTCCTTAGCAAACTTAAGCCGTTTGGCTTTGTTTGCCTTGCTGATAAATGGGCGCTTCCGGGCAAGTTTGCTATTCAACCCCTGTGCTACGAGACGGCGACGAACAGTTCGACCGGAAACTGATAACTGAAGGGTTTCCTGGATCTCGCGGACAGTTACCTTCGGGTTCTTCTTGACTTCGCGCATGATCTTGGTGTCCGTTCTCGCATCCGTTTTCCGCTTCCTGCCTCTGCCAGGGCGATCCACCACTGATCCAAACGTTTTAAGCTTCAGAAGAATTTTGCCAACCGCTGCCTTACTGATACTGTACTTCTTAGCGACAGCCCGGTGCGATTCACCGTTTTGCACATCACGAACGACCAATTTTCGGATACACAAGGGAATTGCTTTCGAAAGCACTGCGTTCTCCATTTTTTTTTTCAATTGAATCAAATGCGATCACGTATACAAATGCACCAGGTTGAGCCGTTTGCTTCAAAACATGTCAAAATATCAAAACATAAACAATCGAGGGGTCTTCCAATGGAAACTTATCGAAAACATATTTTTATAGATTTTTGAAATGGGCACTTTATTTTGTCACTGTTTTTTTTCAACACAAATTGATTTTTTTTTCTCCAAGTAAAACTCCCTTTTTTCAGTATTCCATAACTGAAACTTAAAAAGAATATAAAAAATAAAATAAGAAAAAAAAACTACACTGTGTTTACTTTAATTTGAACCAAGTAAATTAGAAAAAATGAAAAAACGAAGAGGTGGGCACTTTATTTTGCCTATCAGTGTATTTTCATTTTTGGTAGACTCTGGCATAATTGAAAAGCTTATATCAACAATGAAATAAAACAATCAAAAAAAAAGAGAAAAATGGAGGAGGGAAAGCTATTTTGGGAGAAAATGTAAAAAAGAAAAAAAAATAAGAGAGAAAGGGGGAAAAAATATGATAGAGGGTGGGGTGAAAAGAAGAAGGGGGGAAAAGAGAAGAAAAAATGATTTATGTATTAGTTTCCGAGTCGTGGCAGCAATTTTCTTGTTTCAGTGAAACAGTTCATACTGTTAGTAGTATTCACACACAATACCGTATAATCTTGGGAAATGCAAACGTTTATGCTTCCTCCGGTTAAAAGGATAACCCGAGTAGTTGCTCTCATTAAGGAAAACACTCCACCTCATGAAACTCCGAAAGATAACCACAGGAGTGTTGTTTCCTCTGGTTAACTTTGTCGCTTCAAATTTTCTTTGTCATAAAACATGACGGGAAGAATTAAGAAAAACGGCTTAAGATAAAACAAATAATGTAAGATGTTTCAATATCCAATAATGATTGCCACAACTGCTACGATTTCTAAGGTAAACATCTCAGTTAGCCTTCACACTCAGGTTTGTTTTACAGAAATCTGTAAAATTTTACCGAGTTCTCCGGTAATCCAACTTAACGGATTTCGGTAAAATTTTACCGAAATCCGATAAAAATCTTACAGATAACTGTAAAATTTCACCGAAATCCGTTAAATTGGATTACCAAACGTTCAGGTGTTGAGAATTCGGTAGAACTTTATAGATTTATGTATAAAAATCTAAGTGTGTTCGATTCATTTTTCTATTTTATACTTACTTCAGCGAAGCCAATCTCAAATAGAAAAGTTTGTCTGTGAATTATACTTCCTTATGGATAAAAAAGGTTCCTGAAATAGTTAAATATGTATTCAGAACAATGGATTCCTAGTCGTTCGATTTACGGTTTGCAAATTATGTTGATAAAATTTGGCTAAAGCCATCATGCATTTTTAAGTGGATCAATAATGATACGACAGCTTAAACTTTAGCATCCTCCGGAAAATCATTGTTTACGGCAATGTCGCTATTTTATTTAAAAACCTACAAGGTACAGCCCAATGGGGTTGTGCGCAAAGGCGACGTAGGACTACGCAGCAATCTAATTCCCAAACACGTCAGGGTCATCCGCTAATTGATTTAAGTCAGTCCTGAAAAGGGCCAAGACAATTATATTGTACACTCTCTAGAAAGCATTTGGTGGCTCTTAATTATGATACGGCCCCGGTTGTAGTTCGCGATGGCCACTATCTCTAACGCGTAGAAGATAGTTATGGATCTGTTGGTTCATTGGTTGTTCAACGCGCTTTGCTATTTACTCCAGGACGCGGCGTTTAAAGCAATGCCATGTTCAGCCGGTGCGCGGTAATGGAAATTTCAAGCAGCACAAGAGATAAATTCATCCAAACGAACTCTTCAGTTGGCAAACTAATTTGGTCGTCCTGAAAAGGACGGATTTAGTTGACGGGGGAGAAACAGTTCGCGATTGAACTTGGGCTTTCTCTCTTGGTTCATCTCACGGGATGATTGATTCTTGACTCGTTGTCACGGGCGGCTTTTTCCCGCCAACTTGTAGGCTTCAGCAGCCATGTTTCTCACAGCGAGGTTGGCGGGAGCATCGGCAACAACAGCCAATCGCACCAACCTCTCTGGGCAACGACTGCTCGCCGCCGCCAACTGCGATCCTAAGACCACTGCACAGCTTAATGACTGTCGTAAGACTGAATCAAAATGTACTGCTAAGAGCTATGAGGTAAAGGGGTCGGATGCTAGTGCACGAAAGAAGGCGGTACCAAGAAGGCAATGTGATACAAATAGCATCAAATGGGACGAACTTCAATTATTGCGCCACAATAATTAGTTTTGATTATTACACGCAAGACGGATGATTTTCTTAACCGAACCTTTCCTAATTTGCTTGCCACCGCCAGCCATTAATCCGCTATGCATAGCTAGGAACTACAACGAACTCAACCTCATGGTCGGTCTGAAGTGACGCAGTTCGGCTCGAATTCCGTTCGTTGGTTGTTCAACCTTCTTTGTCATTTACTACGGGACCCGACGTTTAATGAATGCTATGTTCAGCCGGGGCGCGGTAATTGAAATTAATTTCAAACATCACAAGAGAAAATTTCAACCAAATAAACTCTTTAGTTGGTAAACTAATTTGGTCGTCCTGAAAAGGACGGATTTAGTTGACGGGGGAGAAACAGTTTGCGATTGAACTTGTGCTTTCTCTCTTGGTTCATCTCATCTTCATTGCGGGTGGCCATCTGCAGGTGACGTGGGATGATTGATGCTTGTCTCGTTGTCACGGGCGGCTTTTTCTCGCCAACTCGTAGGCTTCAGCAGCCATGTTTCTCGCAGCAAGAATGACGGGAACATCGGCAACAACAGCCAACTGCACCAACGCCTCTCTGGGCAGCGACTGCTCGTTCAACTGCAGATACTACTCTGCACAGCTCCACGACCGCCGGAAAACTAAATCAAAATGCGAAGGTGTACCCATTATATAACATTCACGGCTGCCTAGGAGACGTTCCTTACTTAAATATGAAGTCTGTGTGCGGAAAGTACTGTGTATTTGGTAAATTTACTATGAAAAATCGATATTATAAGACATCACTTCATATTTGCGTTAATTTTATTAGTTGCATGTTAAAAATCAATAGTTTGAAATATTTAAATCGAAGCGTAGAAAATGTTCCGATCGATAGGTGCAAACATTTTGGAAATCAATCGTGGAATGACGTAGTTATTAACGTTCAAAACCTATATATTTTTCGTGACGCTCCAAATTTTCGCAATTCGAACGTGTACCCCAGTATTGAAAACACAGACGTAGTCCTATGTCAAAAAAACTGGATCCTCCAAAATCTTCAACTCATCAAGGAAGACTACAGTGATCATTGAAAAGTAATCAATGGGGCACCCAAGTATCACTCGCTAGCATGAAGGAAAACCCGGAAGTTGGTTTTGTTGGGCAATGTCCCACCCGGGGGGACCTGGGGGTGTTCTATCTTTTTCCAATACTTTCCAATGCAGTTGCACACTGCGATGCTTATTGTGTTCGTTCCGAGCAATATTTTTTCGCTCACGGAATCCTTAAGCTAAGCTACAGGGTGCGGCAGAAAATAATGCGAAAATGTTCAAACTTGAGTATTGGGATAATTCGTGTAGCTAGTGACTAATTTCTGTCGAAAGTTTATTTTTTTATGTTTATTTTTAAGTGCTGCATCCAAACATTCTATTTGTTTTATTGCAAATTCGTCAAAATGTTCGCGAAAGAAGTGATCACCAGTTTGCTGCTCGCCCAGAAGAAGCCGAAAGAGATTGCCAAGGTGGTAGGTTGCCATTTGGCAACAGTTTACCGCATAAAAAGTAAGCAACGGAAGCCGGGAAGCGGACGTCCGCGTTTTGCACGCACGCCGAACGTGATCAAATCGGTCCGTGCACAAAATGCTCGCAACCCGGTGCGTTCTGTAAGAAAACTTGCAAAGGAAGCCAATATTTCGGAGAAATCCATGCGGAGAATCATCAAAGAAGACCTGCATGCATTTTCCAGAGCCAGAGTGAAACGCCACTTGATTACGGACCGAGTCAAGGAACTATGAGTGACTCGTTCTAAGAGATTGCTTTCCTTGTTGAAGAAGGAAAAAATGATAATCCTGTTCTTCGACGAAAAGCTTTTCATTATCGACAGCCGCACGGACCGGTTCATTTCACCGCAGAAAATGGAGAACGTTCCGGAAAAAGTGCAATTTAAATTTCAAACCAAACATCCGGCTGGTATCATGATATTTGGCTTGGTGGCGTCCAACGGTTTTAAAATGCCGCCTGTTTTCATTGATGCTGGAGTTAAAATCAATACCGAAGTGTATATTGGTATTTTAAAGGACCAACTGCTTCCCTGGGTAGAGGCCAACTTCTCCGAGGACCAAAACGTTGTCCTACAGCAGGATGGAGCGCCGTGTCACACGTCCAATCGAACCCAACAATGGTTGAACGATAACATGAAGTTTTGGCCGAAGGATTTGTGGCCCCCTAACAGTACAGATCTTAATCCGTTGGATTATTCGATTCGGGCATATGTTGAAGCACGAGCCTGCAAAACACCACACCCTAGTGTTAAAACCCCGAAGTCAACCATAACACGCACATGGCAGTCAATGTCGGAGAACTACGTCCGAAAGGCATGCTCTGGCCTTCCGGCGTCGGCACGAGGATGTTATTAATAAAAATGGAGGACACATTGAAACAATTTGTTTAAAGGACTTTATAAAGATAACTGCCATCGTAAATGTTGATATTATTGCTTGAACTAGCTGAAAATGGGATTTGAAAGAAGTAGTACAAATTTTCGCATTATTTTCTGCCGCACCCTGTAAGCTGATTCATTGTGGAATTTCGCAGATTCTGATCAATCATGGAGGAGCAACCTTTGATACGTGCAGTCAGTCAAGCTAAGCTAAGCTTAACCAAGCTAAGCAAAGCTAAGCTGAACATAACATTGATCAGTTTTTTTTTTAAACCTTCCATGTGTTCTATAATTGAAGGATATCATTATAAAAAATATATATTACAACATATTACATGTTTGTTGTTTCTTCACACTTAGAAATTTTGAATTGAACGGGGGTGGGACGTTTGGCATATGGTCATTTGGCATATCGATCTTTGGCCTATGGATGTTTGGCCGAATGGGCGGTTGGCTGTAAATTATCTATTAGCATAAATGTAAAGCAGAGAAAAGGAAATAATAATCTAAAAAAGTATTTTCAAACGCATTAGATCTTAAACGGGATATACGGAACCAAAAAAAAAAAAACATCCTCGAACGCATTAGATAGCATCCCGATATTCTAGACTTATTGCACTTAGAGTTTATCAATTTATGTGCGCATTTACCGTAATAAGCATTCTTATCAAGTTTCAACTGTATTCATTCACTAAAAAAACGAAATTTTTATGTTCAAAAATGCAAAAAATGGTATTCGGTCATTTGCCTAGATACATGAGAAGTATGAATATGTTTTGATAAAATCGTAGACTCCTAATTTAAGGTGGAAGTATGTATAATGTTTAACAGCTAGACATTATGGGTCATTATTGCTTGACCAGTTTATTACTCTTTGTGAGATTTTTTCTTCTTTCAAACATGAGCAGTTCTTTGGAGTTTGACTGATCAACGAAATAAAGCAGTGCATATTTGACAAAGCATATTCTTTTTTTTTTTTTTTGTTTCTGTACTATCGGAATTTTTAGCCTCCGGCAGGTTCATCTCCCTTCGTAGTCACTCAAACACCTCTTTGGGTGTTTTTCGTAACTTGTCCGCGGGTGAGATTTGAACTCGTGACTTTGGAGTGAGAGGTATGGATGTTAACCACTACGCCGTGGTCGCCTCCCATAGTCAAGCATAATCCTGTATCAAAAAGCGAACTTATGATTGAAGCGCTTGCCCGGTATAAAACTCTTATGTGAGATTTTTCCTTCTTTCAAACATGAGCAGTTCTTTAGAGTTTCACTTATCAAACAAATGTAATTCCCATGATTTCATGCATTTCAATTTGAGAAATTTTGAACCGACTGGTGAACTATGGGAGAAAATAATATTTGATAATTTTGAGCTTTAATAAAATTGCATTTTTCTTATTTTACTTTGAGACATTATTTGGAATCAAATGATTAAAAGATATTTGGCTAAATGGCTTCGAACCCTAAAATTACTTGGTATGGCATTTCACAATAGAATCTGATTTTAAATTTCGACTTTTCTCAAATGAGTTATTCGTCCTTTTGAACAATAGTTACAATAAAGTTTCTCAGAAAAATCTAGCCTCAAAATGACTGATAATTATCAAAACATGGAGAGAGATAATATGATCAAACTAAAGCAAAACAAATGGGACACGTATATGAGAATTTCACAGTTTAAATGAAGAATACACTAAAATATACATTGACTTAGTTTATTTCAAAATCACGGTCAGATCCATCCAAAAACTCATACCTGCCATGCATTAGACAAAACGAGAAATATCTTTTCTGCACTTCACCTCGCGCATAGTAAACTGAAAGAGATTTCTGCTCTGGTTCGTAACGATTGAAAGAAGGTCGTTTGATGTGCACCAAAAACTCGAGCCAACCGTCACAATCCCGGTATCCGTTGACCCAAAAAAAGGTTGTTAGCTTGATTCTCCGCATAGTAAAAGTATCGGGATACGATAATATTCTTGATACATTTCGGCCACTTGTAGGCTGAATTGCAAACATTTGAACTGTGAAGAGAATATCTGTCGAATATTGATTTTCCCGATATATTTTTGAGAGTTGCTGTAGTGGATTATTCATTTTAAGAAAATTCCTAATTTTGAGCTCTAACACTACGTCAACAGTTCATAGTTGTCATGGACACATTTTGCTGTTTGGAATGAAGTAGACTTTTGAATGATTGAACATGTTTGTGCTAAGAGTGCCGTGCTTTGGCAAACCTTGATTCTGTCACTGCAATTTGATCATTTCATTTCGGTTGTGTTCTTGCAATCTTAGATCTAATGCGTTTGAAAATACTTTTGTATATTCTTATTTCCTTTTCTCTGTGATACATTTATGCTAATAGACCATTTTCGGCAAAACATCCATTCGGCCAAACGTCCATTCGGCCTAACATCCGTATGCCAAATGTCCGTATGCCAAACGTCTGTATGCCAAACGGGGTATCATCAAATTGAACACGAGACATAATTCATGTTTCGTGTAAAATTATATTTCCTAAAACTGACACATACGCAATTCGGCGAAAGACGTGTTTGATTGAATTTATCTTCTCATCTCTTTCAACTCAATCTTATGTGTCAAAGGACGCTTGCATGTGTCGGTCTCAGGGGACAGACATTTTCATGACATTTTGGAAGTGTGTGTATGTGGAAGTGTTGGGTATTTTCGAAACATGGGTGAGATTTGAATGTGGGACTTTGGTGTGAAAGAAATGGATGTTAATCACTACACTGGGGTCGCAAGACGTAATTTTCCTCATACACCGAAGCCAAGACTTGAGTCATTTAATATACTACAGTATGTCCCACAAAAACATGCAAAAAACCATACCTCAGTTTCAAATAAGTTTTTTTCATAGAAAATGTTTAAAAAAAACGTAACTTTATTTCGGGAATCGTTTATAAGACCTTTCATGATTACATTACTCAATATGTCCACCATTTTTCTCGTTCACCTTCTCTAAACGGGGACGGAATCGAGAGCATACCTTCTCAATGTATGTCATCTGGCCAAAATTCCATGTTTTCCCTCAGCCACGCTTGAGTCCTTTTTGAGGTCCGTCCTGTTGAAAATGACGTGTTAGTGTGCTCCAAAGTTGGCTTTCATCCATGGCAGAACGTGGTCCTTCAAAATGTTCATGTAAACCTCGGTATTAATTTTTAATCCAGCTTTGATCAATACTGGAGGCATTTTCAAGCCATTGGACACAACTGCCCCGAAAACCCTGACTCCGGCCGGATGTTTGGTTGTAAACTTGAATTTCACGTGGACGGCCACTTCCCGGCTTCCGTGAACGTGGGGGAGTGAACGTTGTATACGGTAAACGGTAGCCAGGTTGCATCCCACAATCGTTGCAATTTGTTTTACGGGCATTTGGGCGAGCAACAAACTAGTCACAACCTCCTTTGCGTACATTTATCTCAATTTTGTTACTCGTGAACCACTGTTTTGTTTACATCGTCTCAGAGTATACAGTCAGATGATAACACACACGCATTAAAACATTAAAAAGAATTTCATAGGACATACTGTAGTCAAAATGTTTTGAAAGCGACATCTATGGAGCTGAAGAAAAACCAAAATTTCAACGCCATTTTAATATTGTATCTACTTAAAATTTATTTCTATCTGTCAATTCATTTTTTGTTTACAAGCCATTTGAAGTTGACGTGTCAGTATATTTTTTAACAATGGAGAGATCCGAATATCGTGCAGTGATTAATTTTTTTTGTTTTGGGAGGTTTATCGGCTACTTAGATCCATGCAAAGATTATGAAAGTATTATAAGAGTCTTCTCCTTCATCTCAAACCGTTCACCGATGGGTTTTGAAGTTTAAGCATGGCCGTACAAGTGTTGAAGACGATCCGCGCTCAGAACGTCCAAAAAGTGCATCAATACCAGAAATCATAGCGAAAATACAGGATATGGTTCTAGAAGATCATCGATCGACTATGGATGTAATAGCTGAAACCATAAGCATCTCACATGGAACAACTTGGCATATTTTTGCTGAAGTTTAAAAAAAAAAATTGGGCTCAAGCGTCCAAAAAATGCGATGCAACAGTTGTCCGGAACTTGATGAAGAGCATTCGATCCAAAGTTCGAAAATTCGTGAAGGAATAACTTAAATTTCATCCGGTCTTCATTATGTTCAAGTTTAACCTCGTACAATGAAGGATCAATTTTTTGTATGAATAAAAAATCGGTTTTCAACAAAATTTGAGAGGATGTTTGTGGATTGCTTAATTTCGATACTTTCCTTACAAGAAATATATTTAATTTAGTCGCTTACATTGCACAGTGTTTGAAATCGCCGATTTCACGATCAAAACTAAATTACTTCTAAAATATTGGTTTTAGAGTTTTTATTTATTCTAGAAAGTTTTCAGATATCATAAGGCGCACATTGTGATATTAAAAATTTGGTGATTAATCTTCCTAGAAGTGAGATAAAAAACTTACTTTTCCAACAAATGTAGATAGAGACTTGATGTCTTCAGCAAAGTTGTAGAAAATGTTGATACAAACAACATGAAAGCTCTATGTATAAAGGTTATTGAAATATAAAATATTAATTATTCAATATCTCTAAAAACCAGTTTTTTAACATAACTTTTTTAGATAATTGTTTACGTATTTGTGATCTTCAACAAAGTTGTTTGAGACAATGAAACACACATTTTTGTCGAAGCAAGCAAGGCTCTATCTTAAAAAACATATTCACTATTATCAATTTTCTTGAAATTTTTGGTCAACTTTCACCACAAATTACTTCTTTCGGTGCAAGATTGTGCAACTGATTCACATGGCAGATTAAAGTTCTAACTTTTCACTATCGTTGGATGGGTGCATCATGTTTGGGCAAAAGTAGACTGGGGTGGTTACATATTGATCAAATATCCATGATTATTAAATCTGGCTAATGAAAAATTACAAAATAAATCAATTTTTCAATGTTGTATCCTTCTACAAAATACTATTTTGTTTCATAAAACAACACGTCGCTGTTTTAAAATAATAATAATAATAATAATAATAATAATAATAATAATAATAATAATAATAATAATAATAATAATAATAAAAATAACAATAATAAAAATGATAACAGTGATGGGGCTAATTTTTTAATGAAACTAATATTATGAATAACGCTGAGGCAGATAACTAATTATATTTTTAAGCTATTTCAAACAAAGTTTTATTCTGATTTGTATCTGAAATACAGTAAAAACATCAATAGAGTCTTAATTTGTATTTTCCTTATAACATTTTATTCGTTGTCATCTGATGTATCTGAAGTTGTATCTGAATCAGCTAGTAGGGATATGGCATCTGCCGATAGAGGATTAATAGCTTTTTTCGGCCATGCACGAGCTTCAGTTACCATTGGATCCGATGTTAAGAGCAACCAGTGTAACAGGTCCAAATTCGCACTTTGCCTAGAGAACTTTCGCGTGTGATGTTCTCGAAATCTGAAAATGGCAAATTATTATATGTATAGGTATATATATAGGTATATTATTATTATTATTTTAAAACAGCGACGTGTTGTTTTATGAAACAAAATAGTATTTTGTAGAAGGATACAACATTGAAAAATTGATTTATTTTGTAATTTTTCATTAGCCAGATTTAATAATCATGGATATTTGATCAATATGTAACCACCCCAGCCTACTTTTGCCCAAACATGTTGCACCCATCCAACGATAATGAAAAGTTAGAACTTTAATCTGCCATGTGAATCAGTTGCACAATCTTGCACCGAAAGAAGTAATTTATGGTGAAAGTTGACCAAAAATTTCAAGAAAATTGATAATAGTGAATATGTTTTTTAAGATAGAGCCTTGCTTGCTTCGACAAACATGTGTGTTTCATTGTCTCAAACAACTTTGTTGAAGATCACAAATACGTAAAAAATTATCTAAAAAAGTTATGTTAAAAAACTGGTTTTTAGAGATATTGAATAATTAATATTTTATATTTCAATAACCTTTATACATAGAGCTTTCATGTTGTTTGTATCAACATTTTCTACAACTTTGCTGAAGACATCAAGTCTCTATCTACATTTGTTGGAAAAGTAAGTTTTTTATCTCACTTCTAGGAAGATTAATCACCAAATTTTTAATATCACAATGTGCGCCTTATGATATCTGAAAACTTTCTAGAATAAATAAAAACTCTAAAACCAATATTTTAGAAGTAATTTAGTTTTGATCGTGAAATCGGCGATTTCAAACACTGTGCATTGCCAATTAGTTATAAAACTCACAAACTTAGTTTCCTTCTACAAATTCTGCCCTCAAACATTCCGAACAAACAAAAAACCCCCCCCCCCCACAAAACACAAACAAAAAAAAAACCACCACAAATCATAACCACCCACCACCAAAAAAAAATTTTCTTATGGGGGGTTTTTGTCCCCCCCTCCAACAAATTCTACAGAATAATTATTTTGGGCCTCCTTTTTCGCTCAAAACAAATACAAAAAATATTATTCTTTGCTACTATAACGAATAATATTAAATTAATACAATAGTATTTTTTTTTTTTTTTTTTAAAGCTTGCTTCAGATAGAACTGGAACAAAAACAATTGCCTGTATTTCAGTTATTTATTATTGAATTCAAGATCTTTTTTATACAAATGTAGCGTTTTCTAAATACTTTTAAGAAAAAATAAGGATAAAATTATTCGTCACGGTTTCGAAGGAATTCTCGAATTTTTCCTGTAACACGGCTCATTAGGTGGCGCACACCTTCTTCGTCCATCGTTTTAGCTATCTTATTCCACCAGGTCTTCATCTGATTGATGTTTTTGACAACCTTTCCCTTTGCCTTGAGTCTTCTCTTCATGATTGCCCAGTATTTCTCAATAGGGCGGAACTGGGGGCAGTTGGGTGGGTTAAGGTTTTTCGGAACAACCTGGACCCCTTTCTCTGCATACCATTCTTGAACGACTTTGCTGTAATGACAGCTTGCCAAATTTGGTCAAAACATTACGGGATGGTTGTGGGATCGAATGAACGGCAAAATTCGTTTTTGGAGACACTCTTTTTGGTATAGTTCCGACGCATTGTCTTATTTGTAACGAAAACTTTCGTTTTTTTGCCACAGCTGCAAATTTAAATTTGTCTGTAACATCCCCCCGAGCCGTTGCCAAGTAAAATTTTTGACCTGGGATTTGCCCGAAGTCAGCCTTCACATAGGTTTCATCGTCCATCAGAAGACACCCGTCGAACTTGGTCAGCACCTGGTCGTATAGCTTCCGAGCACGGATTTTGGCCACACAATTCTGTTTTATGGTCCGATTTGGCTGTTTGCTAGCTCGATACGACTTGATTCCTTCCCGGAGTCGAGTTCTCCTTACGGTACTATGGGCAGCACCGAATTTTCTGGCCAAATCACGGTCCGACAGATTGGGATTCCTCTTAATCGTCTTCAAAATCTTACCACGCAGTTTCCGGTCGACAGTTCCACTCCGACGATTGGCTTGAGGCTTCCGAATCGTCACCAATGTTTCCTTATACCGTTTGATAACGCGACATACGGTATTTCTGGGCAATTTCAGCTGTTTAGCTAGCCTAGATGCAGACCACAATGGATTTTCCAAATAACTGTGCACAATTTTTTTCCCTTCTTTCGGCTTCCATGTTGATTGTTTACAAAGTAAAGCCAATTTGCGGAATGTCGAAAATACATACGTGAAGCTGACAAAATTCCCGACACGTGGGCGCCAAGAACTTACAAATTCGTCCACCAGGAGCGCCACAATATGAGCAAAAGTTTGTTACAATTCTAAATGAAGCAAGCCTTATGTAAGCAAAGATGTCAGCGCCCTGTGGTCATATCATTCCACATACAACTACCACGTTGTCTACAATGTAAACACGGGTTCCGTTCGCGGCTTCGGTCTTTTCCTTTTGTGGCAACACCCACACTCCTCATAAAAAAAAAAAGAAAGGGGGGGGGGGGGCGGCCCGCGGGGGCGGAGGGGGGGGGGGGGGGGGCTTTTCTTTTTTTTAAAAAAAAAAAAAAATTTTTTTTATGAGGGGGGTCAAATTTGTTATTTTTTTTGGGGGGGGGGGGGGTGGGGCGGGGGGCCGGGGAGGGGGGGGTGGGGGTGAGGGGGATAGGGAAAAAAAAAAAAAAAACAAATGTATTCTTATTTCCGCTTTCAAAACTTTTGACTAACCGAGTATGGAAAAACTGTATATATTATTTACTGCAACGCTCCTAGTGGTCGGATCTGTAATGTTTTGACTGCAATTTGTTTTGAAATGTTTTTTTTTTTTAATTCGTTTATTTTCCGTCGGCCTATATCCTAACAACGTGGTTACAACCACAAACGCCAGGAAGACGACTCCACCACCTGGACCCTGGATCGCATTCATCAACATATTAAATACCCGGGACCAACGGCTTTACTTCCCTTCCGATGGAAGACGTGACCAGATATTTTATTTTTGTAATGTTCGTAACGATTCATTTTGTTTCAAAGAAGATAGACTTGATGGAAGCTATGAACCGAAAATTAATTTTGAGCACCCACTTTCGATGTGATCAGGTTCGAAAATCGCGAAGTCATTGAAATTGTCTAAATTGACCCTGTGCAGCGTAATCGAAAATTTCCGTGAGCAGCATACTATCGACCGGCAGAATCATATCAAGCTCGGTAGTGTAATTATAAATCGTATGTTGCATTTGAAGGTGTTGAGAACGATTAGCGCAAACCCAGGGCTGTAGGATTATGATGATGCCGAGAAAGTCCATGCCATGCAAAGTACCGTCACAAGGATCCGTCTGCAAGAAGAATTTCGACCTGTTCGGGTAGAATCTAGTGGCCAAAAGAAGTGCCCGCAAATAATACAATCAGGTTCCCGGACAATTTTTCAATAAAGCTATTGGTCGTGGTGATGTCCCTAGCAAGTTCAAATTATTTTTACGATAAATTTGTAAAAGAGATAATTATCTGGTAAGGTATTTGCAGCTGCGGATAAAAAAACCCATGATTTCGAAACAAACAAGACTATGAAATCCGAAGTGAAAAACATGAGTGCCTATACGAAGACTTTTTCTCTCGTGCACTTAAGCTCACAATAGACCTGCAAAGTTTTGGCCTGATTTGGCAAGCTGCCACTACAGTGGAGAAGTACTTCAGTGGTATCGAGACAACGGGATTTCTTTGAATACACGTCAATCCACCAAACAGCCCTCACTTCCGCCCAATTGAGAAATATTGGGCAGTTGTCTAACAAAAGTTGAAGAAGAGTATAAAGATGACTCGGGATGTAACAGAAATGAAGAGATGATGACTCAAAATGTCCGCTCAGGTTAGCCAACAGAGTGGCCAAAATATGATGAGTGGAATTCGAAGAAAAGCTTGAGATTTCATCAAAATAAAACAGGAATAATTTTTTTTTTCGCTATTTTTCCTTTTAAAGTGCAATAAATGACCTTTATTTTGGGTACGCAGCATTTTAGTTTCATAAGAATGGTTCCAAGATAGATTCGATTTTTTGCGTCCAAATTTAAATTATTCAAGCTCAACAGATAAAGACAACCAATCAATTAAAAGCGCCTTTAAAGCGTAAATTGAGCAAATATGCTCATTTTGCTACCGTTGGGACCACTGTGCGATCCATTGTCTATGGAATGTTACCTTTATGTTCCTAACTAAGGTAGGAACATTAATAAAATCCCCGTGCGACCTTCCCCATCTTAGTTGCTTGAACTAATGAACACATGTGCCTGCCGATTTCTCTACAATCCTCTTCAAAAATTCCATCCAATCTCTCTGATGATCTCTAGACACAGACTTCACTAACCGCAGAATGGTGCTGCTAAACAACGTCAACTTTTTTAAATAAACTAATAAATTTAAATTTCAATTTCCCTCCCATTCGATAAACTTGTAAGTTTTATGTATTCTTCAAATGTGTTCATTCGAATCGGGAGCACAGAAGAGGGATAACAGTGGGAGGACGTATTCTCACTCTGCTTTCTGGAGCTTCGACAAGATGCCAGTAGTTGTCCGTTCAGAGTTTCCGAGCACGAAATTCCTGACGAATCACGAGGGAATGGACAGGCAAGCAACGATGTCGATCAGGAAGCGCATAATTGAATTGTAAGGTCCATAAAAGTGAGGCCATGTGAATAAAAAAATGTGGATATTTTCAACAGAGGTAAGTCACAAGAAGAGAAGAGAAATTCCTGAACAACAAGATGGAAAAGAACGCCAGGCATTAGAAGGAATAGACTTTCGCATACTCTGGTTATAGCTGTTTGAAAGTTATCTTCCAATATGAAGTAGTATGAGTAAGTTGAAGCATGACCGAGTTTTCTTGTGCCTTTACGATCGGAGGCAACACTGTTCACAAATGTATGCACAGGAATATTCCATCAGGAGAAATATTTCAATTTGATGCTATCCAAAGCGACAAGCGTGAAAGGGAGGCGGAAAATGGCAAGCGCGGGAAGTACTTTTCAGAACCCGAAGTTATTCAAACAAGAACCTACGCTACAGTTGAAGTTTCTCCTTAATCAGTCAACATCAATGAATGGAAGTTCACCTTTTACGGGCAAATTTGGTGTGCTGAGAATAATCCTGGTGTGATGCAATTCCATGCGATGAAGTTGTCTATCTGACGAAATAAATCAGTTGAAATCTTTCCCCTGCATTGCAGTATCTTTTTCTTTTTTTTCTTTTGTTATGAAATGCATTTGTAAATTAATGCTCATTTCAAGCAACGTTCAATGAAAGCATTAAAAAGAAGTACGAGTTTTTGTTTCGATTGGTATGTTTGTCTGCCAAGTTTTCTTTTATTGCGATACATGAAAGCCGTATTTGGATCAAACGTCTTGGTATTCTAAACATAAGCAGAGCCACACGTATTTATATTTAGAAAATCATGTCGTTTCGATTCAATACAGTGAGTGGTAGCAATGAACGGAAATTTATCCACTGCCAAAGAAGTGCTCCACCCTTTTGCACTCAACAAAATCAAACTGCAGTTAGCCATGGCTGTAGTAATAAAGGGCAAGTCTGAAATTGTAGTACTTTCAAACTTGGGCAACTTATATTAAACTCGAGAGAAATATCAAGTTTTGCACGTTTTATATTTGAAGTATATTTTACACATATCCTCAGTTGTGTACTAGTCAGTGAGATTTTTGCCGAGATAGAAACGAACCCACGAATTTATCGAAGATTTTTTTCCGATTATTTTCTGTCAGCCTATTTTCTCACGATAGACAATCACCGACGCCAGGAAGACGACTCTACCACCTGGACCCTACGTATCGCACTCATCAACACATGAGCCGGGACCAACGGCTTTACTTCCCTTCCGGAAGAAGACGTGACCACAGATTTTTTCACCTCTGAAAAATCCTACTGACCTCGACTGGGGTTGAACTCAGACCCACAGGGGTGCCAAGTAACAGTCACGCTTGTCACAACACCACCAATTTACCAAGGTACTGAATCATTCATGAAGCCTTTGTCATGATCTACAGAACCGTATAAACCCAGATTCTTACAAGCTGATGCACTACCATGCCAAAGTATTACGCAGCAAAGGATAAGTTTGAAGTAGACGATCGTTTCAAATGAAAGCTATAGAGAAAAGCATCAAAGTCCTTAGTTGGCAGGCAATGTTTACTTTTAGCATGCACATTTATCACAATCAACGGGAGAATTTATAAAACAGATTGAGTTTTTTTTTTCCTCAAGCTTCATAAAAACCTGTTGTTTTAGCCAAACTTGGCTTCATGCTTCTATTCTAAAATAGTGGTGGAGTGATATAATGCTAAATCAGTGGATTTTTTTTCAAAAGAATAACCTCCGTCCAATCGAAGCTTATTGGGCCAGGAAGAATATAGTCAAGAAATGAGCAAAATGAACCGGATACGATTTTACAGGCTCTTTCAAAGGGTGTTAATCAAAAATGTAAAGTTTTCTTCACAAAATCTGTCATAATGTTGACCAATGTATATGAAGTGCTACATTGGAACAAACAGTTAAATTGATCAGAACAAAAACATTTTTCACTTGCAGACAAATCACTTTTTGAAAATTCACTGGTCAAGTTCAATTTGTCCGCCTTTGAGTTTGACCACTCGCCGGAAACGGTCGAGGTACATATCGTACGAGGCCCGTAGGAGGTGCTCTTGTGGTATTTTATCCCCGCCAGATGTCACTTCTGGACTTTAATACCTTCATTTTTTTTTTAGAGCAGACTTCAGTCTTCAACATAGTCCAGACAGCGAAGTCCACGGATTCAGATCAGCGAACTCGCCGGCCACTCCTAGCTCATAATGAACCCTGGAAGATGTTCCGCAATCAAGAGTTTTCTTCGCTTTGTGAGTCAGCGCCGAGTCCTGTTGGAAATCCCAATCCGTGGAACCAAAATGCCCACGGTTCGACGACGTTCTGTAGAACTAGTTCCCGATATGTATTTTAGTTGATCTTTATTCCTTCAGGGACAAAAACAAGCTAAATCTATCTGTCTATATATTTAAAAATGGATTTCTATCTGTCTGTCTGTCTGTCTATCTGACCCTAATAGGCTCCGAGACTACTGAACAGATCGGCGTGAAAATTCGTATGCAGGGGTTTTTGGGGCCGGGGAAGGTTCTTAAGATAGTTAGAAACCCCTCCCTTCTCTGAAAGGAGGGGCTCCCATACAAATGAAACACATATTTCTGCATAACTCGAGAACTGATCAAGCAAATAGAACCAAATTTGGCATACGGAAGTTTTTGGAGGCAAAAAATGTTTTTATGATAGTTTGAGACCCCTCCCTTATCTAGAAAGGGAGGCTCCCATACAAATGAAACAGAAGTTTCTGCATATCTCAAGAACTAATCAAGCAAATGGAACCAAATTTGGCATGTGGAGTTTTCTGGTGGCAATTTTGTTTTCTATGGTAGTTTGCGACCCCTTCCCTCTCCTAGAAGGGGTGCTGTCATACAAATGAAACTGAAATTTCTTCATAACTCTAGATCTAATAAAGCATATGGAACCAAATTTGGCTTGCGGGGATTTAAAAGGCAATAAATGTTTCTACGGTAGTTCGAGACCCCTCCTTTCTCTCTCTTGTAGAGAGGGGGGGGGGGGGGCTCCCATGCAAATGAAACACAAGTTTTTGCATAACTCGAGAACTAATCAAGTAAATGGAATCAAATTTGGCATGTGGAGGTTTTCGGAGGAGAGAAATGTTTCTATGGAAGTTTGAGACTCCTCCGCCATCTGGAAGGGGGAGGGAGGGGAGTTTCCAAACAAATCCAACACAAATTTCTGCATAACTCGAGAACTAATCAAGTAAATCGAACACAATTTGGCATTTGGAGGTTTTAGAAGGCAAAAAATGATTATATTGTGGTTTGAGACTCCTCCGCTCACTGAAAGAGGGGTCTCTCATACAAATGAAACACGAATTTCTGCATAACTCGATAAAAATTAAAGCTAATGGAACCAAATTTGGCATGTGGAGGTTTTTGGGAGAAATAAATATTTCTAATGTGGTTTGAGATCCCTCCGCCTTCTGGAAGGGGAGACTCCCATAAAAATGAAACATAATTTTTAGCATAACTCGATAGCCAATGAAGCAAATGAAACCAAATTTGGCATTTGGCATGTTGAGGTTTTTGGAGGCAAGAAACGTTTCTATGGCAGTTCAATACCCCTCCCTATTTTGAAGGGGGGGGGGGGCTTCCATACAAATAGAAAGCAAATTTCTGCTTAACTCGAGAATTAATCATGTAAAGCTGTATATGGGGGTTTTTGGAGGCTAGATTTCTATAAACATAAAAATGAATTTTTGTCTGTCTGTCTGTCACATCCGTATAGACTCGGAAAGTTCTGAACCGACCAACGTGAAAATTTAGATGAAGAGGTTTTTAGGGCTGGGAAAGGTTCTTATGATTGTTTGAGACCCCTTCTTTCTCAGGAAGGGTTTGAAAAACCACCCCCCTCTGGAAGGGAGGGCTCCCGTACAAATGAAACACAAATTTCTACCAAAATTTGAGAATTACCCAGGTTACTTAAACACAAAACGTGTATTTCTTGGGTAAGATGCATGTTTTAATAGAAGTTTGAACCCCTGCTTATTCAAGAAAGAAAAAACTCATTTCGAAAAAAAAAGAACCATAAACGTACCAGTTATATTAAATTTTCCTTCATTTAGTTGCAAGCGTAGCAGCGCACGCACCGGGTTCAGCTAGTCCGTCCATAACGGGTGATTCCGGCCCAAACCATCACCGAAGCTGGTTTCTGTCGACTGATGGCCGTCCGTACGTTGGCATGGGTTCTGCTTATTCACGAACTGCTGTACGGCAAAGAGTTTCTCATCGGTAAACACGATATTCAACAAACTTCCTTCCACGGCTCTCTTCAGCAGCGCCTTCGCTATTTTTATCCGTTCTTGTTTCTGCCTCACCGAAAGGTCTTGAATCTTCTGGATCTTGTAAGGCTTTGTCTGACCCGTTATGCTGGTAGATCACCTTTTCGTGGTGCGTTACGGGGTTTCAGATCTACCACCGAACCTTAGTCTGAATTAATTCATACTATGGAACATTTTTTTTGTAACGGGTGTCCACTAAAAAATGAGAATGATTTCAATACTTTTCAATCAGAACAAAAACGGCCGCATAGAAATGTCACTTTAGATGAATGAATCGTTGCACTCTCCAGAAAATTTTCATACACTCTTATTTCACTCTAACATGTTCAGTCGTGTTCAGCATGCCGTCGAAACAGGAAGAACTGCGCGCGCGCGTTGTACAATTCTTTCAAGCGAACGAAGATCGTGGAAAAAAATACACGGTGGACCATTTTTGTCGTGAAAAAGTTCCGGTATCCACCGTATACCGTATCCTGGCATGCATGAGAGTAATCCGGAAGAAAGGTTGCGGCCGTCCAGCGAAAATAATGAATGAGAAAACGCTCCGCTCGCTGCGCAGCATGTTCAACAACAAGGATTCGGTAAGTCAACGGGAAGCAGCCCGAAAGTTCCATTGTTCGAAGTCACTCATCTGCAAGACGCTAAAGAAAGAAGGAATAGTGTGTAGAAAGAAAACCAGATCCCCAGAGTACACAGATGAGCAGATTCAAACCGTGAAATCCCAATGCCGCTGGATGACTCGGAATTACGGCGGAAAATCTTTCGTTCTGGACGACGACAGCTACTTTCCTCTTTCGAAGTCTCAGATACCGGGAAACGACCGATTCTACACTAAGGACAAATCTACTACTTCTCCAAAAGTAATGTATAAGTTCAAGCACAAATTTGAATCGAAGGTTATGTTATACATCGTAATATCCGATAAGGGTATTTCGAAGCCGTGGTTCAAACCAAGCGGTTTGGCCATCAACCAGGAGGTGTACCAAAGAGAGTGTTTGCAGAAAATACTCATCCCATTTCTTAAACAACATCACTTGGATGGCAAATACGTGTTTTGGCCGGACAAGGCATCATCGCACTACGCAAAAAAAACGCTAACGTTTTTGGAGAGCCAAAATATACCATATGTCCCAAAAGACCGGAATCCGACAAATTTGCCACAGTGCCGTCCTATCGAGGATTTCTTCGGTCTTTTGAGCTCCATGGTATACAAGGATAATTGGAAGGCCAAGAACACCAAGCAACTTACCAACAGGATCAAAAGCTGCATCCAAAAAATCGATGTGGCTGCCGTCCAACGGTCATGTTCCAGCATAACGACTAAGCTGCGCCGCACGGCGGACCACGGACCATATGACAATATTCACTAAACTTAGTTTGAAGATTTAAGTTGACCCTTTTAATAAAATAAATCAGTTTGAACAAAACTTCACTGGTATTTTTTTCCTGACCCATTCTTTTCGTTCTCATTATTTAGTGGACACCCGTTAGTCAAAGGAACGTATATTAGTCCTTATAACATTTAATGTCTTGTAAAAAGCGACAATACTAGGATTGACCCACCGAAGATGAGCTTGGAATAAGGAAAACATATTTCACTCTCTTTTATGTGTATTTTTTTTTTTTTTTTGGTGTTTTTTTGTTTGGGGGGGTTGGGGCTGGGGTTTTGTGGGTGGGGGGTGTTTGGGGGCGTTTTTTTTTTTTTTTTGGTGTGTATGCGGTTTTGTGATGAAGGGGGGGGGGTTTGAGGAGTGCATGTACTAATAAGAGGGAGGGGGAAATATAATAAAATATAAAATTCTGGTGGCGGTGTGTCCCGAACAGAGAAAAAAAAGGCTTGTTCTGAAGATTTATCTTTCAGGATCCGCCTAAGACTTCGATTCGATATGTTGAGATCGTCTGCCAATTTAGTGGCACAACGGCGAGGATTTCTCTTAAGGCGCCTCTTGACTATCTTCACCATGACAGGTGTCATCACAGTAGCTCGACGTCCCCCACCATACCGTATTTTAGTACTTCCGTTATCCTGGTATCTTTCGATTTCACACACGTAAATCGGATAACTCACAAACTATGTCCTTCTGTCGATTTCCAGCTCGGAATAAGGCAACCACAGCACAACGTTTCTGTTCGAGATTCACTTTTCCAGATAACAGTCGATTACAAAAATAACACATACATACACTGACAGCCAAGACACAACGTAATCAAAACGACGAGGGGTTGTCCAATACAGTTTCGTGTACAACGTTATAATGACTGCTGAAGAAATGTAGCAGTTCAATTGCAGGACCCTGTACAATCTCTAAAAACGGATAACCTAAAAAGTTCGATCCTAAAGAAAACTTGAAGACTGTCGTTATCTTCCACAAGTTGAAGAGTCTGGTTCGCTATTCAGTCACTTCGTGGCGCTTGGAGGCATGGTGAAGAGAGCATTTTTTAACGAGTTTATCTCGTGATCTCGACCACCTAGAAAGTTCGAACTTTCAGTCAGGTTGTTCAGAGGGTAAAGGGATTCCAGAGGAAGAAGAGTTTGGTTTGGAATTTGGTCACTACGTGGCAATAGTTGGCATGTAAAAGAGAGCATTTTTGAAAGATTTAAAACCATTCCAAACTTAAGGAAAATTGTTCATAAGGTCAAGGACTTTCGGAAAGTAGAGAGAATGGTTCGGAAATACACAGAAAAAAATAATGAATTTTAGAATGTGCGGAAAATTTCCCCTCGTTTTATTTCAAGCCTAAGGAGGCGTAAACAACGAAACTGTTTGTAATCTTTCATACGCCATACAACAATGTTTGCAATCTTTCATACAACCGGCTAGATTCAGGCGTTATCTGGTTAAAATTTACATTCAATATCCCATTATTTTCTGCCAAATCTAGCATTCCCCTTGTGTGCATTAGATAACTCAGAAAATTCAATGTTTCTTTTAATCTATGTAGGTCACCTCGTGGCGCTAGTGGACATGGAAATGAGAGCATACTTTAACAATTTCACATCGTGATACAGATCACCTAGGAAGTTCGAACCTAGAGTAAAGTTGTTCAGAGGGTCAAGGACTTTTGCGAGGTGGAGAGTATGGTTTAGAATTCGTGGCGCTAGTGGGCGTGGAAAAGAGATTATTTTTGAGTGAGTTTTTATCGTGATCCTGATACCTAAAAACTCCAAACCTTCAGCAGAACTGTTCAGATAGTCAAGGATTTTCAAAAGGTGGATTGTTAGGCTCGAAACTAAGTGACGCTAGTGAGCATGTCCAAGGGAGTATTTTCGAACATGTTGTGATATCGTGATCCCGACCACCTAGGAAGTTCGAACCTTCAGCAAATTAGCTTAGTAATCCATGGTCAACCGGGAGGTACACAGTTTGTTTCGAAAGACTTTTACTACGTTACGCTAGTGGATAGGCAAAATTGGCTTCTCTTTTACTTATTTCATACTCTCCATACACCACTTTTTGATATTAAGCTTCTGAAATGAGCTAAGAAAAAGGGAATCCATTTGAGTGAAAACATGATAATTGCAAGCTTGCTTGATATGTAATAAGGTTTCTTGAACAGTTTGTTACCACTTCAATATGAATTAAATATGCCTAAAAAAGTTCGGAATCACTTGAATGCGAAGTTTAGTACACAACTTTCAAGAATTTCGAACCAAACTGTCCATCTTCAGAAAACCATTGACCTTCTGAACAATGTTGCTGAAAGTTCAAACTTACTAGGTTGTTGGAATCACGATATAAACATGTTCAAAATAGATTTCTTTTACATGCACACTTGCATGATCCAGTGACAGAATGCCGAACCATACTCGCCTTCTTCCGGAAGTTCATGGTTTACTTAACAGCTCGGTGATTTGAGCTTTGAGGGGGGTCACGATATAAACATGTTCAAAAAGTGCTCACTCGGCAGTCGACCACACGCTTTAGTTATGTGTGCATTGTTTAAGGGCACACGTAGACCGAAATTTGACTCCATTTAATCCCTAACATTCCCCCCCCTCTCTCATATACTTAAGTACACTTTTGTCAACCCCCCGCCCCATCTTTTTATATAAATATAAAATATAAATATATGAATCGTCAAGGAATGGTTGCAACGCTGCCAATCGTTTAGAAATTTCAGCGCGTTGCACGCACTGGATCTCTTCGTGTAACTCACCACCTTACTGAAGAACATGCGTGATGTAATCCATTGCCTTTCGCATGTCCTGTACGGTAAGTCGTCCACATTAATCTCGTTTGTCCCTTGGGGTTTGAACACGACGAACGAGGTGCACTATGTGAGCATGAACACGTTGCAATTTCTAGAATGAATCAAACCGTTCAAAGTTCGATTCAGGTTTCCTCATGATCAGATAATGATGATCACATAATTCTGAGTGTTTCTCCGGAAAGCTCCATCTCATAGTTGACCTCACAAAGAAACAATGGACCATTCCACATTGGTTGACATTTGCTTAATGGAACTGGTTTCATTCCTCGGGATACGTTATTCGCCGGATTTTGATCCGTACTGACGACAACGTTCTGTCAGCCTGGTGATTTCGGCTACATGGTTGCGAACGAAGCTTCCAGTCTATGCAAGAGTTTCTTCAGCCAAAAGTTTTTGACTATCGGACCACAATTTGATTTCTTGGATATCCAACTTTAGCGTAAGAATTGCCTTATCCACCAGATTGGAAAACAATAAGGTGGCATATAGATCCAGTCTAGGAAGAGTCATTTCACGAAAAGGAGTTACCTTAAACTTGCTGCACTTAAGATCTCGCACCAATCTCTTTTCAAACAGCGAAAATCTTCTTGAGCTTCTCAATAAGTAGACGGTTTCATGGCTTCTCAACTAGTTCACGATTTCATTTAGTTTCGGTTTCATTGCCACTTAATCATAGATGCGGCTCTAGTGGTCTTTCGGTTACCTCTTGTTCCACGCTGTTCGAAGCAATCTACATCCTCTTTTATGACAATGCCTATTGGCATCATCCCCGTTAGGACGCAGACCGCTTCGAGTGATACCGTTCGGTATGCACTAACCACTCTTAGTCACATAAGCCTGTGCGTACTCGCTAGCTTACTCATGTGGCTCTTGGTACTCAAGGCGGTGATCCATGCCGGCCCGCCGTACCTCGGAATGGACAGGGCGACACTGGCCAGGAGTTTACGCTTACTCCCTTGTACCGCCGAGCTATTCGACATCATGCGGGATAATGCCGATATAGCCATAGAGGCTTTCTTGTAGGCGTAATCGACGTGTCTGATAAAACACAGATTATCGTCAGTCATGACCCCAAGATACCTCGAAGATCTCTTCGATTCAATTTTGCAGTTACCTACACTGATCGTCGCATTTTGCTTCGATTTTCGGTTGTTAAAAACAGTGACCTCAGTCTTATGATGGGCTAGCTCCAGTTTGCTGGAACTTATCCATCTCTCTACAATGCCAATGGAGTGCGAGGCCGTTAGCTCCACCTTTTCAATGGATTCACCACAGATCTCCAGGGTGATGTCGTCCGCGAACCCGATTTTCTACACCCCGCTCGGGAACTCAAGCCATAGTACCTCATCGTACATCGTGTTCCATAGCACCGCACCCAGGATCGAACCTTGTGGGACGCCTGCGGTGAGCTGAACACGTTTCTGTCCTACCTCAATATTGTACACCAGCACGCAATTCTGGAAATAACTTCTCAGAATCTTGTACAGGTACCCAGGAACGGCGGCGGGGGCCATGGACTAGTCACCCACGGCGAGAGCGATGCGGTTATGAAGGTCGGGTCGTCGCTCTGAAAGAGTCCCCCAACGATCACCTGCAGCAGCTCTGGTAATTGCTCGATTGTAGCCGCCGTTCCTCTGGTTTTGGCCATTACTACCCGATAGGCGTCACCTCACGGATTTTATTGGCCTTCTGGCATAGGCCCTCAAAGCAGCCTCGCTTGCTGGCCTTTACCTTCCTCTTTAGCACGGCCTTTGCGGCGACAAGCACCCCTCTACGTTCTATTCTATCGGAGTCTGACCGCGCTCTTTGCACCTTCCGTCTTGCGTGGAAGCATGTTCTTCGGCGATCGACTCCGTCCACCAATACACCGGCGATCTTCTATTCCTCAGTATGACTTCCCTCGGCACGGTCGCATCGCACGCTCGTGTAAGCACTATTACGAGTCGTTTGCTGCAAGGTTCCTGGGTTTCGCGAATGTTTCGTTCCCTCTCAAGCACCTCTTTAAATGTCAAAGTAGGACGTCCTCCATCTGGCGTATGGAGTGGATGCTCCTCCTTCCGCACGCTGCCTTGTATTGTGGACGATACAATAACGAACCACCCAGTGGCCGCTATGGGTGTAGCCATTATCCACCCTCAGATTGTTAAGCAGCCCAGTACTGCTGAATGTTATATCGATTATCGATTTCGCTCCGTTTCTGTAGTAGGTACTCTTGGTAGCCAATGTGGGGGCTAGGTTTACATTGAGCCTAGCCAAGGCCTCCAGAAGAATCTGGTCCCTGGGGTTGGTAAGGCGACTTCCCCACTCGAGCCTCCAAGCGTTGAGGTCCTCCGCTATTTCCAACGGACTTAGGCCAGTTAGCTCAGTTGTCATACGATCGAGCATATTGCAAAACTGTTCAATAGACCATCTTGGCGGTGCGTAGTAGCTGCAGAAGGACACTCCATTCACTTTTACAAACGCGAATCCTTCGTTTGTAGAGGATTTCTAGAGGATCTAGATTTGAATTGCATCAAACGTATACCTTCATGACAAAACTAGTTAAATCACACAGTTGTAGATCTACAGCATGACATGAAAAGTAAAACAGGAATATTTATACATTTGATTGTTGTTTTTTTTGTATTCTCCCAAACGCGGAAGTAACGATCTTTGATGAAGTTTGTCAGAAGTAGATAATTTATCATCTCCATGCGAAGCGCTAGGAGTGGACAGTAATTTATTGCTAGAACGAAATAGACATGAAGAGAAAGTGTATTGATAGTTCCGTATAGGGCTCCGGCCAGTATGGTAGTATGGTAAAGGGTTATGTGCCTGATCGGATACTACCGTTCAAAATGCCCTCCGCTCGTTTTCAAACTTGATCTTTCAATTTTCAAAGCCTGCCGTAGCCCTATACGGAACTATCAATACACTTTCTCTTCATGTCTAT
The DNA here is from genome assembly GCA_024533555.2 of Aedes koreicus. NCBI lineage: Eukaryota > Metazoa > Arthropoda > Insecta > Diptera > Culicidae > Aedes > Aedes koreicus. The sequence continues at coordinate 124,675 of JAHHFK020005380.1, forward strand.
TTCGTTCTAGCAATAAATACTGTCCACTCCTAGCGCTTCGCATGGAGATGATAAATTATCTACTTCTGACAAACTTCATCAAGGAATATTTATGTTTTCGGTGCTTTTTGGGTAGGAATGAGCGTTACTAGATATGAAGCTAAGGATCTCTATGAAGTACCAATTTAAACCTGACCAATACCATACCTGGTTCGCATCGTCTAGCCATTCAGCAACATAAACCAGCCTGACTTAAAAGAGGCTTGAATCAGCTGCAATATTCAATCAACTCAACTGCGTTGATAGCAATACCCACCGTGAGGTTAAAGAGGAATCACCCGTTTAGTGTCGTAGGACCGTAATTAAACCAAAAAGTACCACCCCTCTATTTTGCTTTCAGTGGCAAATCGGGCACGGTAGGATGTTTTACTTTGTCCACAAAGATTGAGATAAGCTTTAGTTAAATTTATTTAGGATATAACCTAACTAAAAGACGAAAAGCACGAGATTATTCTCACCCAGCCAAAAGACGCCCTCATTTTTTGCGCAGAGTTTACTTCTCCCTTTTTGGTGCATTGCAACATGGCGGCATTAATACAAACACGGTTACCCGTTTCGACATAATAAAAAAAACCGCTTGATTTTTTCCCACAAATACCTTATAGAGAAAAAAAAAGTCTTTAAGTCCACCTGGCGAATCAAATTGCTGTCTTTGTTATTGCTCTGCAGCTGTTTCTTTTTGCGTTCGTCATGACATGCTGCAGTTGGGAAATCTGTATTCGATTCTTGTTTTAAAACGAAGAAAAATCGGTGAGACGATTTTTCAAACCCCAGGAGAAACATTAGCAGGAACAGGTTCTAACGATGATTAATGTGGTATTATGCAGAAGAAGGCATGTGCAGTAGAAAATAATGCTACCTGGTTCCTTTTTTCAATAGAAATTTCGAATGTTAAATCTTGCAAGCGTTTATGATTGATCGTTCCTCGGAATCAAGGAATTGGTAACCTTGTGACGGGTCAATGCTTAGATTTTTGTATGACGTAAGCTTATATCAAGAAGCATTGGACGTATTACTTTTGCAAAATTTTGACAAAACGTCATTTAATATGATTCTTTATATTTGATTTGGGTTTCTCTTGCATATCTCTGATAGCTTGTATCTGCTACCAAAATGGTTATTTGAATCTTTCCATGAATGTTAGAGATTTTTCAGTGCCCCTTACCCCTATAAAGAACTGTATAGTGTAATGCTAGTCGTTTACCATGGAATCACAGTGCACCAATGATTTCCGATTTTCAACCCAGCGAAAGTAAACAACTTTTTCACTTCAGTTCTCGAAAGACCAAGTGCCACGGAATGTACCTAATGCAAGGTAGAACCGAACAAACGAAATCCTTCCGTCGCATCTCCTGCCACAGGATGTTCGAGCACCGGAAAATGTAAGCAGCGTCGAAGGAAATGAGATAACGATGAAAGGAATGCGATAACTGAGACTGTTGGCGGTGGTGCTGATCCTTAGTCTGCTTATGTGGCATTATCCAGTTCGATTCAATGCCCTAAAATATTCAGTCGTGTGGGAGAATCGGTAAAACGACTGTCGCCATGGTCATTACAGTTAAAACTGTTCGATACATAAAGATATGGGTATCATTGAACCGGTCTTGGTGAACTCAACTTTCATAATTATCAGTTGAAAGCTTTTAGCGTCAGCACCATTTTTGCATCGGTATCTTTTTATTTGGCAGATAGTTTGAGCAGATAAGAAATTATGCTACACTCTACCAAAAAGACGTGTACATTTAGTTTTCCTAAGACCGACAATTGCAAGCGTCCTTGAGGTCGTAAGAATAAGTTAAACGAAGCGAGAGAATCAATTCAATCCAACGACAAAAAAACTAGTCGAGTTGCGTTTCTTTCGGTTCGGGCAGACATAATTTTACATGAAATCTTTGTTTACGTTCCTCAATTTCTATTAAAGACGAATTACATTTCATGTGTAAGTAATAATTTCTAAGTGTGTAGTAGCAAAATTTCTAGACTGAACTATGAATAGCCACCACTGTCAGAACTTGTCAAGTACTAGCTGAACTAGGACGGGAGATCTCTTATTGCGAACAAATGTGAAACAAAGTAACGAAATTATGAAGTTTACATATCACTTATGAAGTCGAAATTGAATATCTCATGAAACAAATAAACACCGTCGGATTCTATATAAAGCTCGATTCAAAGTAAATCTGGACGCACGGTTTAATACACCACCGCATCCCTGGTAGTTGGAACAAAAAATTTTTGACAGGCATATGTTGATGTTTCATTGACAAAGAAATTGGTGAAAAGTTTTCTCGATGGATCGACGCATCTCGAAATTACGGATCATGGAACTTGAGAAAAAAAAAATTTAATTGTGCATAAACATCTAGAGAATCCTTCGTGGTCTGCCTCAAAAATAGCAAAAGAGTTAAAATTCCCAAAGTCAACGGTGTGTTTTGTAATCAAACGTTACAAGGATACTCTGAGTGTTGATTGAGCACAGCGCATCTATCATAAAAGTGGCACTAGGGACAAAGAGCCGAGGAGAAAGGTGTTGAGGTACGTGAAAGGCAACCCAGGTGTGTCCATACGTGATTTGGCAAAGAAATACGATTCCAACTTTTCCACCGTGCGTAACATCCTATCAAGAGAAGGATATAAGTCTTTTTGTGCCAGTAAACATCCGAATCGCTTTCTGAAAAAAGTTTGGTGGAAAAAGGGGTTGGGGGTTTGGGGGGTTGGGGGGGTTTTTTGGGGAAGGGTAAAAAAGATTGGGGGGGCAGCGTTGCCAGGTGGATTTATACAATATCGGTATTGCTTATTAAAAAATATCGGTATTTATCGGTATAAAGTAAAATTCAGATTTTTTTCAAGTGAACTATAGTTTAATTTAGATATAAGATTACAATATATTTTGGCGATCATTTTTCTTCTATTTTCAAATTTTATATGGACAAAGTTTGACGTAAACATAAAAAATAAAATAAAAAATACATTAGCCATTTTTTTATATATACCATCTCAAGGTTGAATATGTATACTTTGAATAAATCTAGGGGTGCGACGCTCATCCATTCATAGTGGATAAGTTTGATTTATCCATGATTCTTTTCATTTTTCACAACAACTCTCAATAATTCAAATATGGTAAAATAGTTTCTGCTACTTTCGATTACTCTCGATTTCATCCGATCGATCGGATTTTATCCGATTCGATCGGATTTCATCCGATAAGGACGTTAGAGTCACGATTTTGATCAATTTCACATGATCATGTACGTTTATTATGGCAGCTACGAAAACAAACAGATTTGTTTGTTGATTCAACCAACGCTTATGGTTTGTTTCAAACAAATTTTAGTTTGATTTAGACTGAATTGCTGTTCGACACAAACAAACGAAAACTTTTGAAACAACAAACATTTACAATCACCTACATATTTCCTGAAATATGAAGAATATGTTCTCGTTGCAGTTCAAAACCTAAAAAAAATCACTCGTGCATATCAATTTAACTGCTTTTCCATATGGCAGCGAAGTGTCGCATCTAGTGGAGCTGTAGCGAAAATCAGATGCGCTGTACAGCGTTCTAGATGCACCACAATGCAAGCATAGGGAACCAGAGTAAAATCGTTTGGCGCTAGTGGATTATTCCGGTTTTCAGTCTGCAGTAGCGGGTTATAAGAATATAAAAAACATTACCAAGGCCAGGCGCCCATTGTTGTGATGGAGGTGTGGCATCTGCTAGCATGTCAAAACATCTTGTGGAAGTTCGCATCACGCCACAAGACTTTGACACGATAGTTTGACATGGTATGTGATACCGTTGATACCACACCTCTGCCAATCGCTGCGCTTTTCGCTCCTATTTTCATATTGGCCAAACAGACAGCCAATGTTGCCAATGGACACTCTAAACAAAATATACTTAAATAGGTTAAAGGTACAATAATCGATGAAACTTTGCCAAAATCGACTATATCGAAATATCGGATGAAATCGTGAAAAATCGTCGATTATCTTTCATAGCGATGACCTCAAAACTGGTCGATTGGAAAGAGATGCGAATCGTTTATTACGATCTCGTTCGATAAAATCCGATAATTTGGTTGAATCAGGGGGCTAGTCACTCTGCCACGTTGTGTTTGTGTTTCAGTGTGTCGGATGGTGTTTCTGTGTTTCAACTTATCTGTCAATACTAAAATCGAAAATTTATGCTTATTGGCAACCATGTACCTTTTTGGCGGTTAATTCACGCACACCTATGCATCATTTAAATCACATGAGTGCAAGGGAGAGGGAAACGGAACCGTGAAAAAACAAACAATCGAGTCGTGTAAGTGGGGCCAGATATGAATTTATCTTTCATGTGGTGGCGAGTGTGTTTGAAATGTGGCCGATTGTGTTTTTAGGGTGGTAACACAAGGTGGCCGAGTGACTTACCCCCTGGGTTGAATCGGATTTTTTTTGAGTTTTTTAAATTTCAACCGATTTGGACAAGACATTTTGATTAAACATAATTTCTTTTCTAAATCTGAGATAATCCGAAAGAGTCGCGCCCCTAGGAATAAATATACATTTCAATATAAATTTTTTAGAATACACACTTCTTAAGATGTTATTAAGATAACAAAAATCATGTATAGCGATAAGGTTTTTGAGCCAACTCCCGTTGTGCTAAGCACATCCCTTATTTTTTTTAAATAGATTTTAACACAAAAACGGATTAATTCTAGTGTATACCGCTTCCAATTTTATACACTTTTCCATACATATCACTGGATTTATTAGACACGAAAAGCTAAGATATGATCGATTATTCAACACTGCTTCTTGAGCGCATAGTGAATTTGATATTTTTGATTTTTTTGCTTGATAGAACGAAAATAGGCGACTACGACGAAGTAGCGCTCTACCCTATCAATAAACAGATAATTTCTTTTAAAAATCTTATCTTACAAAAGCATAAATGTATAAAGTATTGTTGCTTGCTACTACACGGTGTTCAATAAGTTCGAATACAAGTTTTCATTATTGGGGGGGGGTGCGCGTTGTATATTTTTGTGTGGGGTTGGGGGCGGGTTTTTGCTACCGAATGTGCGCGGTGTTGACATTCTGTTAGTTGTTGTTTGTTTGTTACGCGCGATGAAAGAGTATCGGGACTTCGTAATTAAGCGTTTTTTGAACGGTGAGCGACCCGGCGATATATTCCGGCTGCTGAAATCGCATGGGGTCAAGCGGAACTTTGTCTACACGACCATCAGGCGATACCGGGAGACGTCCTCGACCAATGACCGTGCGAGATCCGGTCGGCCGCGTTCAGCGAGGACGCCACGGGTCATCAAGATCGTGAGGGAGCGAATTCGGCGCAAAAAGAACCGCTCAATCCGGAAAACGGCTGCAGATCTCAACGTTTCCATTGGAACCGCTCACACCATACTCACCAAGGACCTTGGTTTCAGGCCTTACAAAAAACGTAAGGTCCATGGCGTTTCGGAGGCTACCAGCAAAAAGCGGTTGGATCGAGCTAAGAGGATCCTCTCTCGGCACGCTGGTCAGGAGTTTGTTTTTTCGGACGAGAAACTGTTCGTGCTGCAGCAGCCGCACAATGTGCAAAATGACCGGGTGTGGGCGCCATCGAGGGACAGCATTCCTGAATCCAATATAAACATCCCTCGGTTCCGAAGTGCCGCGTCGGTGATGGTTTGGGGGGCAGTATGCAAACGTGGTAAGCTACCCTTGGTGTTTATTGAAAAAAACGTCAAAATCAACGCGGCGTACTACAAAACTGAGGTTTTGGAAAAGGTTGTTGCCCCCAGTCTCCGAAGCCTCTACGGCGATGAGCACTACGTGTTCCAGCAGGACGGTGCACCAGCCCATACGGCAAATGTGGTTCAAGCCTGGTGTCGGGACAATTTAACCGACTTTCTGGACAAAACTTTGTGGCCTCCCAGCTCCCCGGACTTGAATCCTCTCGACTTTTTTGTTTGGTCCTATATGATGGCGAAGCTGAACGAATACAAGGTCAGCACTTTGAATCATTTCAAGACGGTAATTCTCAAAATCTGGGACGAAATGCCCATGCAGTCCGTGCGTGCCGCCTGCGACGCGTTCGAGAAACGTTTGAAGCTCGTTAAGGAGTACAAAGGGGGGTCATTCCAAGAGAAATGTTGTAAACGTTCCTTGTAAACATAGCTTTCAATAACATAAATCCAAAAAATAAAAAAACATGTTTTCATTTTTTTAACAAATTTTGAAAGTGTATCCGAACTTATTGAACACCGTGTATAGGACTGATGAGTTTACCCAACAAACAAACGAAAGCAGTAAATAAGCATATGTGCATTATTACAACTGAATTAAGACTTTTGTGGCTGAATAAAAAATCTGGCTGAAATATAAGCTGAATAACCATGTTTTCAATTGAAGCAATAACATTATTTCAAGTGTTTCATTTTGTTTGAATAACATGCTTATTAAAAACTAAATTTACACAGTTCAACAAAGAGTCGAATAACAGTTTATAAATCCGTTGAAACATCGTTTATATAGCCTATTTATAGTTATGCTGTATAAATGATGCTATATTCATTGAATTCAGTTAATTCCTATGTTTTTGTTTATGAGTTTAATTTTTGGTACTGGTGAAAAAGTATTGACCTGTTTTCAAGAGTTGAAATTATAGTCAATTGCTTGAAGCAAATAGCTCAAAGGCTACCCTTTACATTGCCCATCAGAATAGAAAACAGCGCAGTGTTTACAAATAACATCAGAAAACATTGTCATATCTTTTTATCGTCTCCTGTTCAATATGCCCTTGCCAGTAATGCACGTAGTAAAACCGAACATCAACCATCAAAGCTTGGTAATTCAGATGTTTAATAACAGCATTTAGAAGGTTTATTTGAGCACTGATATTGCTTATATACAGACAACGCTATAAATAGCATATCAATGTAGCTCAATAAGAGCATCGCTTCTGCTACTATTCAATATATAACATTGAGCTTATTTAGCCGATTCGTTTGTACTTCATTCAATTCTAGAATAGCGCAGTTGGTAAGTCACGTAGTTGAGGATACGAAAGTTGATAGTTCGAATCTCGCTATTTAATGGTAATAAATAAATGTTACAAAATGTTTCTGTTGATGTCTATGCATAATAATATCAAATTAAATATGCACAATATGAAATCCAAATAAAAATGTTTGTATCATATGGAAAATCATACAAAAACCCCAACAAAGTTTTATGAAAATTTAAAAAAGTTGAACAAATGTTCTATAAAAGACACCACAGCTTTTTTAATATGCTCAATGTTGTTGAAGAAAAATATATTATTCTTAACAAACACTCGCTTAGCTCAACAAAGGTCTCTTCGACTCTCGGAATTACCCTCAAGTTCTGTAAAGTATTAAAACAGCAGTTATTCAAGTATCAGCTGAACTCCATTGCTGCAAACTTGCTTCTTAAGCATATGCAATTGGCAGTGTTCAAAAGCATTTGGCGACAGCTTAATAACTTCTCCAAATTTGTGTGAATAATGCCTGAACAAAAGCTGTGATGGAAAATAGTTCAGAGATTATTCAACACGCTGCTGAATTAAATCGCCATAATGATGTTTATTGAATGAGTGATTGTTTGTTGGGTATTATGCTTAAAATTACAACCTGTCTTCATTTGTTAACGCATTTAATATCATAATTAAACTCAATAATTTTATCACAGACATCCATAACACATCTACTTTCAAATTAAATGCTTAAAATGGCAGGCATCCATTTACTCTAAGGGAACGTCCATTAATTACGTCACGCAAAAATTTACTTTTTATAACCCCCCCCCCCCCTTTGTCACATTTTTTGTATGAATTTTTTTGTATGGATCGTCACGTTTTCTCAGACCACCCCCCCCCCCACCCCCCTTACTGCGTGACATAATTAATGGACCTTCCCTAAATTGAAACTTTTTCCGTTTCTCGCTCGCCTCGCATAGCACGTGAGCAACGGAGGAAACAAAAACAGAAGCTAAAGCTAAAGGCCAGTATCGACTTAAAAAGTAGAGAGGCTACGGAATTTTGTTCAATATTACCAAGCGGAATTCTGACAATTGTTCTGCGTGGAACAAATTGTCACCTTCTTTTTGGGAAAAAAGCGGGCGAAATTTTTTTCCGAAAGTAAAGGTGCCACTTCCATTTGGTTGGGGGAAACATTTAAAATTTTTTTTTTTTTTTTTGTTCTTTTTTGGTGGGTAGTGCTGGGTGAATTTTTTTTTTTTTTTTTTTTTTTCCGTTTCAGTAAACGGAATTTAACATGGGATTGAGATAGAAAAATATATTTCTTTCGAACTCGATACCGACCTTAAAGCTAAACACAAAATACAGTGACCATTTGTTCATTGCAACATGTTTACATTGCAATGAGCGAATGGCATTCGCTCATTGCAACATCTGACAACGTCAAATCGACTGTCAAAAACTCGTGAACAATAGATCGTAAATGACAGATTACTGCTTGACATTTGCATATGACAGTTAATTGCTTTTTAATTGCAAAACGTTGCAATTAGTGGACTTGCAATGAAAAGACGTTTCAATTAACGAAATTGCAATAAGCGAATGGTCACTGTACGCACAGTGAGCGCAGTTGCAGCCGCAGGGTTTTCCATTTGAAGAATGGCGAGGGCGAGGGGTAAGAAATCTAAAAAAACACGCTGATAAATCATAAACCAAATATAATGTTGAAATAACTTTCATTGAAAATCGGTATTTATCGGTATAAAAAGTTGGAAATCGGTATTTTCAGAGCCCTTGTCGGTATATCGGTATTGAGAATAAAAATCGGTATAAATACCGATAAATCGGTATACCTGGCAACGCTGCTTCCAGGTATAAATTTGTTTTGGTTGATTAGTTGGATGAAAACTAATTGGTTGGGGAAGGAATTGGTGTTTGGGGCTTTAAACCCAAGTTTTTCTCCCAACCCAAAAAAAGGAGGTGGTATTTTGTTATTAAGGAATGTTTGTTTTTTTTTTCTTTTTTCTTCATTAAACCATAGAAATCTTATGGTTTGGGGACCTGCCACTACTCTAAGGAGGTACTACAATGGTGTGCTGCAAACAATGTTAATTTCGTCGCCAAAGAGATTAATCCTCCGAACTGCCCTGAGTTTAGACCGATCGAAAAATATTGGGCAATTATCAAGCAAAAGCTTCGAGGATGCGGTAAAGAAGTCACAAATGCATAACACATTCGTTTAAAGTGGAATAAGTTCACCAGTACAGTGTCACCAGTGTCAGCGACTGTGCAGATCAGGATGGCATCGATCACAAGTAAAGTGTGACAGTTCATTCAAAACGGTTAAATGTAATGATTTGTTGTATATCGTTTTAAAGCTGAATAAATACCCTTTTGTTTGACGTTTTGATCAACCGAGTATGTTGTTTAATTCTCTAGTTATGATCACTTGAATGCGTCTAAATTTACTTTGAATAGGGCTTTAACTACTGTGTACGGGGCTAAGCATCAGTATGCAGCACTCGCGTATTTTTTTTTTATTTGGACAGGACACATGTTCCAGGATATGTGTTTACCGCTTTGTTAGCCTGTTTCACTCTGCTGGTTGTGTTTATCAGAAAGTACACGGTACCCAGATCAGTTTTAGCTTCATATTTTGGGCAGAAGCATTATCCAATCCTTGTCTGTCAAGTATTTGTGGGTCTAGTTGAGTGCACTTGGAAAACCCACATTACGTATTTGAAGCAAACATGTCAGCTGAGGATCAAATTTCTCTGTTCAATATGTGGTACATGGTTGGGTGCTTACACGAGGTACTTTTGGTCGTTTCCTAAAACAACTAGTATGACTCTTTCTGTTTTCTCTCGGAAATGAAAAATTCCTCTGACTCGGACGAATTCAATATCATTGCCTTAGAACTGTTCTTGACTGTTTGCATTTTTTTTATTTCTGATAGAAGCGGCACCTCTCCAGAATTTAGTCTTGCAGCTCTTCTATTGAAGAATATTGATCAAATGCGGTGGTGCAAATGCAGATTACATGAAAATTTAGAATAAATTCCTCAGCAGTTATGTACATATAGGGTGTCCCAGCAAGTCTAAGGACGATTTTGAAGCACCACCTATGTTTTCAGATGATGTTTAAACAGACGATAAAGATTATTACTGAGTATCACAGTTATCATATCAATCTTTATTTCTGTGAGTCTCGAGTGCCGGTGCATTTAGTTTTCATAAAATTCGATAAGCATTTCAAAAGCATTTTAAATAATGCACTTCCCAACGTGTCACGTGTAGCATGATTTCGAAGTCTTGTCTTTGCAGGACAAGAAAACGTTGAAGGGTGGTTACCGGATTCGATCGACCGCATTCTTGAAATAGGATTACGTTCACGATCAAAATTATAATTAATCGTTACCTACTTTAAGCGTATTACACTTCCTAGGTTTTGCTCTGCTTAGTCTAACTACCTATTTCGCTTCACTCCCTTTCGGCATGTACCGGCCGGATTCAAGGCAAACATCCTTTTTGCAGGACTGTTGTTTGGCATCCTTACAACGTGTCCCGCCCATCATACACTTCCAGCTTTAAGGACTTTCTGGATGCTGGGTTTGCCACACAGTGACGCCAATTAATGGTTCTTCTCCTCCATACGCCCCTTCTACATTAACCGCCAAAGGTGGCCACGTCGATCGATAACTCAAAGTACTCAATCAAGCATTGTCTACGTTTCGCGCCCGTGGAGAACTACCGGTCTTTCAGCGTCTTGTACATAGTACACTTAGAACGGGAATGAAGTTTACCAGACCTTATGGTCTTATGTAATCTATATTAGGCATGACTTCCGGCTATTATGCATCTCTGAATTTCTCTGCTGCAGCTGTTATCTGACGTCACCAATTAACTGACTGACTGACTGACTGACTGACTGACTGACTGACTGACTGACTGACTGACTGACTGACTGACTGACTGACTGACTGACTGACTGACTGACTGACTGACTGACTGACTGACTGACTGACTGACTGACTGACTGACTGACTGACTGACTGACTGACTGACTGACTGACTGACTGACTGACTGACTGACTGACTGACTGACTGACTGACTGACTGACTGACTGACTGACTGACTGACTGACTGACTGACTGACTGACTGACTGACTGACTGACTGACTGACTGACTGACTGACTGACTGACTGACTGACTGACTGACTGACTGACTGACTGACTGACTGACTGACTGACTGACTGACTGACTGACTGACTGACTGACTGACTGACTGACTGACTGACTGACTGACTGACTGACTGACTGACTGACTGACTGACTGACTGACTGACTGACTGACTGACTGACTGACTGACTGACTGACTGACTGACTGACTGACTGACTGACTGACTGACTGACTGACTGACTGACTGACTGACTGACTGACTGACTGACTGACTGACTGACTGACTGACTGACTGACTGACTGACTGACTGACTGACTGACTGACTGACTGACTGACTGACTGACTGACTGACTGACTGACTGACTGACTGACTGACTGACTGACTGACTGACTGACTGACTGACTGACTGACTGACTGACTGACTGACTGACTGACTGACTGACTGACTGACTGACTGACTGACTGACTGACTGACTGACTGACTGACTGACCATCGGGAAAAACCTGCATTGTATAGTTTCGATCCTCAAGGTCCAAGTCAATTGATAAGGAATAAAGACCAAGGAGGCATTTTCTAGGATCGGTCGTACCAATGAGCAATAGCGAGCTTTCAGGTCAGTGAAGTCTCTTGACATTTTCGACAGAAATCCTAGCTTGCGATTTGGCTAAGAGATCACAGCAAAGCGGTGGAAGTTAAACGTTAATTTATGATCCAGCCTAAATCGTTAACTGGGCGGTTCTATAAAGAACGAAACCATTGATGCTATAGTCTAAAACAATCGGCTGCTTGATGCGGTAATACGACATTGGCATACACTTTGGAATGCCGATCATAATTTCATTCCGACGACACCAATCAATGAATAGATCCAATAATGATTGGAGACGAATACAATCCTCGGTAGTCCGTACCACAAAAAAACAGCTTTAGGTCATCAGCATACGCAAGTCTGCAGTCATCTCTAAGTAGAAGCAATACTTCGTTGAAGTATAGAACAAACAATTAGCGGGCCAATGTTGCTACCCTGTGGAAGAGTTCGTATAAAAATAAGTGCTAGTATCAAGTTTCACTCGCAGAGACCTGTCTGTCAAACGCTACTTTTAGATCAGTATAGACGACGTCTACTTGTGCACCTTTCGTCAGTTGCTTAAAACAGGTCGTGATAAAATCTAGAAGATTACTGGTAACCGAACGTCCAGGCATAAAACAATTTTGGTCGCCAGAGATGTAGCATTTGGTGCGCTCGAGAATGAAACCACTCACTATTATCTCAAACAATTTAGAGGCAGCTGAGAGATCAGTGATTCCCCGGTAATTTTTACTGTCACGTTTGTCACCTTTCTGTGTATGCCAATCAGACCAAGGTCGGTGTGGCCTCTGCTGTACACAGAAATTGTCTCCATTGTAATCGGTCCATGGCTGTACTTCGCCAGCCTCGCTGTCTGCGGAGGGTCCGCAGGTCGCCTTCTACTTGGTCGATTCACCTTGCTCGTTGCGCGCATCTTCTTCTTGTACCCGTCGGTCCGTTTTCGAGAACCATTTTCACAGGGCTATCGTCTGACATTCTTACGACATGCCCAGCCCATCGTAATCGACCGATGTTTGCGATGTGTAAGATGGGAGGTTCTCCCAGCAACTGATGCAATTCGTGGTTCATTCGGCACCTCCACGTTCCGTCTTCCATCTGCACTCCATCGTAGATCGTACGCAGCACCTTCCGTTCAAAGACTCCAAGGGCGCGTTGGTCCTCCACTAGCAATGACCATGTTTTGTGGCCGTAGAGAACTGGCGATCTAATTAATGTCTTGTACATGGTTAACTTTGTAGTTCGGTGAACTTTGTGAGATTGCCAGCCATAATGCACCTTTGTATTTCTAACGAATGAGCCCAGATACACGAATTCGTCAACTACCTCGATTTCACCACCGTCGATCTGAACTCGTGGTAGGAGGCAAAGATTGTCTTCTCGTGAGCCTCTTCCCTTTCATGTATTTTGTTTTCAACGCATTAAACACAAACCCAATCCTACCAGCTTCAGCCTTAATTCTGATGTACACCGTGTCCAATATATTCTCATACAAAATAAAACTCTATTTATTTCAAATCGATAATCCAGATTTTATTGATAACTTTACCCATTATATTGCAATATAATAATGATCAACTACAGCATATGTTTTGGAATAACACCGCCTTTAACCTTCTTGACCAGCTCCAGACGTTTTTCGAAACCGTCACAGGCGGTACGCACTTTTATATTGGTTGGATTGAAATAATAAATAGTTTTAACAATAAACGTTTTTTTTTTAGATAAATCTTTATAACTTTCAAAGCTATTTGTTTGAAAATCATTTTTATATCAACTAAGTCAGATATATTTAATAAGACATTTTTCTCGTTTAGAAAATAAATCTTTATTTTTAATCAATTTTTTTTCAGGTAGTTGACACTAAACTTTTCTTCAGAATGTTATTTTTAGTATTTCCCTTATATTTTTGAATCGTTTCTATTACTTATTATTTTTATGATTTTTCCTTAGATTTTTAATTTCCTAATGCATTTTAATCTTTTCTATCACTTTTTAATATTTTCTTATCATTTTAATAATTCACCCGGAACATAGAGTGCTATTTAAATAGGGTTCCGAGGGGTATTAATACGTTCCCAACCCTATCGCAGCTAAGGTAATGAAAACATTTATTCAAAACCATCCTTACAAGTTTATTATACACCTAACAAAAGTATTTTTTTAGTCTAGCATAGTATTTACCGTTATTTAACAAGTATAAATGTATCAGTGGGCCATCAAAAACATCGGGTTCCAATCATTTGAAACGACCAGTTTTTTTTCGTACTTCGTAGGACACAAAGTGTTTATCGTATCCTATTACTTCATACTCGTTTCCTAATAAATGATTTTTTTTTCATTAAAAATATAAGATAATGGATTTCATAGATTTTCGTTTCCTCCGTATTGCTTATTCTTAAAAAATAATCGCGTTTATATGTAGTGCTTTTGAATGTTACTTTGTCACAGACAATGATATTTTGTTCATTAATTGGTATGTTCAGCTTAAAAGAATAGTGTAGATCAGGCCATTTAACATCCATAAGATAAGAATGTCCAACTTCTGGTTTGAAAAAGTGCTTGTTGTGCAAATTATTTGAAAATTTCAATGAAGTTTTAACAGCGATGGTATACAAAATATTTTTCTAGTTTTAACGCTTTTTGCTAGAGTTTCTTAATCTTATCGTAGTTTTCTACGTTTTTTAAAGCATTAGAATGAATTTTAGCATCATGCTCCATTGCACTCTTTTGTCGTTTGCAAAAACGGCAATAGAAAAACGAGTTGAATGATGTTGTGAAATCTAACAGCATGTTAATACCTAAGTTATCTCTTAAAATTGTGCCTAGCACAAAGAAAACACGCTATATTTCACCATCTATCTCCAGATCCAAACCATTAGTTTCTAATTTAATAAAGGTATCGATCATGGGTTTGACTGATTTATTAACTCCATACTCGGAAAAATCATTCGAATTTATAAATGCAGGCACAAAGATATATATGCAATCTGACACTATTGTTTCATATTTTTAATTTGCATAGATGACATATAGTTTTTTCCCCTTATAACGTTGTTTCCAGTTTTTTATTTTAAAATCAAAATTTAGTTTTCATTTGATAAATTCAACAAACTTTTTTTTTCTTTGTTCAAAAATAACAATTGCATTACAATGAATTGCAGAGTAAATTTTTCGTTACATAAATAAAAAAGTTGAATTCAAAAAATTTTATTTTTATTTCTTTAATAAAAAAAACACTACAATGAAACTTGTTGTTATGAAATAAAATGTTTGGGTAAAAAGGATTTTTTTGCAGTAAAAGTCGAGGGGCTGCGTATCTTTGATTCATCTATCGGAATTAAACAGCGGGGCTACCCTACATGGCATAAGGTCGTTTGGCATAAGGCCGTTTGGCACAAAGCCTATTATCATAAAGTCATTTGGCATAAGATAATCAATGATCATTTGGCATTAAGGCCGTTTGGCATAGTGACCATTTGGCATAAAAACCATTTCGTATAAATATCGGGAAATGAGAGCTGCTTCAGGTTCAGTTGGCAGTTGACTTAACTTGGACAATCAAAATTCATGTGGCATAAAAGTCTGTTGGCATAATGGCCATTTGGCATTGATTTGCGAACAGTTTGGGAAAGATTAGATGGAGTAAAAATATGTAAATTATCGTTTCATCAGAAACATTTGGCATGAATACTAGAAAATTAGATCCATTTCAGAGCAATTCGAAACTATTAACCAAGGGAATATTACAATGGATTAAAGCCTATGCCAATGACATTATGCCAAATGATCATTATGCCAGATGATCATTATGCCAAATAGCCACTTGGATTCTGTTTTACTGCAAGAGTGTTATGCTAAATGGTCATTATACAAAACGGCATTATGCCAACTGGCCACTTAGCTCAAGTTATTGTTATGCTAAATGACTTTATGCTAAACGACTTTATACCAAACGACCTTATGCTAAATGACCTTATGCCATATGGGCTTCCTACTTAAAAAGGTGCATTATATGTTTTAGTATTGAGTGTTATTTTGCGTAGTTTGTATTTTACGCAGTATTTCAGTCTAAGAAATAAGATTTTTTTTGAACCCACCCACTTTGGACTTATCTATGCTTTTGTTTTCTATCTATGTTTTTATGCACATTGATTGTTGTTTTTTGTATTCTCTCATGCGCGGAAGTAACGATCTTTGAAGAAGTTTGTCAGAAGCAGATATTTTCTCATCTCCATGAGAGGCGCGGGGGGTGGGCAGTTTTTTATTTTTCTTGATATCAAATGCCATGCACTTTTTTACCAGTGAAAACTAGAGGCAGATATTTTGATATAGAGAGTGTGTATAACACAAAATATAAGTTGTGGGGGCGAAGTGGTTTTTATCTTTTTTTAAAAATATCAACAAACCTTTTTTCCTTTTCTATTTTATTTTTCGTTTTTTTTTTCGTTTTATATCCGAAATTACTTTAATACATTTTTTAAAAATTTATAATATATTTGTAAAATCTTTAAATTTTTTTAAAATATATAATAAATGTTTTAATTGTTTCATAATTTCCAAAAATTGCAAAAAAAATAAAATGTTTATATATTTTCATATCTGTTCATATATTTTCTCGTGAGTGTACCTGATACTCGGACGGCACACATCACTCGATCCATCGTTGCTTTGATCAACCACGTCAGTTTTTCCGGAAATCCATATTCTTGTGTATAGAAGCCATTAAGGACTCCTTACAGACCTAGGGAAATTTCGATACGACAAAAGATTTTTTGAAAAACCTTCAGAGCGGCTTGACAAGAGCTCCATTGATGTGACAATACACTTTGCGTTACCACAATTTCTCTTCAATATCATGCACATAAATAGCGCTTAACATTTCATACATATTTACATCATACATCGTATGTAGTTCTGCGAAAATTCAAAGATTGATTGGAATATTCAATGCAACAGCCCATTTTGCTAGCAATATTTCATGCAAGTTGAATCATTGTGTGGAAAAAAATTCAGTTTTAGAAGGTTTAATAATTACATAACAGTGAAAATTTAGAACTTTTTTCACATTATGTAAAAATGGAACGATAGCCGAATGGAAAGGGGGCTGTCCACTATAGTTACACCCACTTGAGAAGTTTTTGAAAAAAAAAACCTCAAGCCGTTCTGGATGATTCAGTCGATTGTAATAGATAAAGGATGTAGCAAAATATGTAAACAAACAAAATCAGCTGATATGTGCACGACACTGCCAAAATGCTCATAAAAGGGTGCCTAGAATTGGTAAATCCCCCGATTGATCGCAAAATCGACTTTCCTTAACAATCAATGAATGAAATTCAAACGGATAGGCTAGTGCAACTCAGCCAATACTTCGCCAATCTGCCTATGACTGTTCGATTTTCTAGCATTTTTAATCTTTTATCCCAAGATTCAGCACGTACATTTCGCAACAAGAAAAACGTAAATCCATCACACGATGAAAGCAAAAATCGATTCAACGGAAACTGACACCACGCGAATGCTTGTCGAGCGCCGCTAACGTCCAGCCAGTGAGATGCACAAAAAATGGTATAATGAGACATTTAGTACAAAAATAAAGATAGTAAAACATAGTGAAGCACGCAAAAAAAAGCAGCGGAAGCTGCCCCAACCGTTCTACGGTTCACGGCCACCACTATTAAATTTTTATGATCACGATGTGGAACGAAACGAACACAGAATAAAATAGACTCCAATCTGATCTATAGTCAAAGGAGAAAGAAAAACAGACTGCTCAGGAATGTGATTTCAAATCCGAGCATCCGCTTCAGGAATGGTGGCGAAAAGCGGGAGCTGCAGTGTTTTTCGATTAAACATTTGTTTGAATTTCTTTTTTTTCTCTCCCTCTAATTGGAATTATAAAGCAGAAGAAAAATCTGTGAGGAAACTCGATAAACTTTATATCCGACCAAATTGATCCGGGTGATGAGGGGAAAAGTTTTTAACAAGTATCGTCATATTTTTTCTCGCCATTCCCTTTTCGGGGATTGGGTTTTATTGAGGGTAAAAAAATATGGAGTGCTAATTCTGGAATAAAATCAATTTCATGAGCTACGAGGTGTCAAATTAAATAACGATGATCCTCTAACAAGGGTGAGCCGGAGAAAGTTACCCGAACGGTTATCTAGCCACTGTTGGGAAATTATTGGATTGCGACCAATGGCGTACAGCTAGAGGGGATTTCTGGGGTGGCAAGTCCAAAACTGAATGATTTACTATCAGTATATGCTATTGATTGTTTTGGTTTTCAAATACTTGGGATAAAGATAACACAAATTCCGGAACGAAAATTGTGTGATCTGGGAATCCATTTGCATACTCCAATGATCAACGCAAACTGTTGCAAAAGTGACTTCTCCAAACTAAAAAAAAAAAACAGTGCTGATTGGAAATTTCTCTATAGTGTTCGTTAGTATCGCAATTTTGGACAAATTGATTGAGTTTGAAGTTGATTGGAAATGGCATCAAACTGTACTTAACTTTTTTTTAAAACCCTTTCGAAAAAAAACTTTTACGAGTGTACAGTGGGGGAAATTCGTTTAAACGCAAGGTCATTTTTGGGTTTATTTCCAATACAAAAGATCGAAACAAAAATTCAAATACAGTTTACTAAAGCCTATCAGTAGTTACGTTTTTGAGAACACAATTTGAACGGAAGTTCATTGTGATCTCTGAAAAAATCCAAAAAAGGTGATTTTAGAGGGGAAATTCGTTTGAACGCACACTAACGTAAAGCCGCATTGAGCGTACCTATGCTACTGTTATCTTGCGAATCTGTCATATTTACACTGTATAGCGTTGCGGGGTAGTTGTTGCTTGTTTTCGGCAAAATGGGTAAAGGAAAGTATTTAAGCCAGTCGGAGCAAGTACTGGATCGAGAACTCAAAAGTCGCGGTGAGAGCAATCGCGAAATTGCACGTGTGATCCACAGATCGGAAGGAGCAATCAGGAATCTGCTGGCTTTGCATTTCTAAGAGGCGTGTACGACAGATTCTACATGGATGTGGCCACTTAAAGTACACAAAAAAGCAAAAAAAAAAACAATCTTCAACCGGCGACCTGGAAGGGTTTTTGAGTCCTCTTTGACATAGGTCTCGTCGTCCATCAAAATACATGCATCCGATTGCTGCAAAACTCGTGAATACGATTTCCGAGCCCTTGTTGCGGCGCGTTGCTTCTGTTCTGCACTTTGTTTGGCGATAGTTCCATTTCTTGATACGTTGAATCATTCCGATGCTGGTTCCGGCTATATTGGCCAAATCGCGTATCGACATTGATATGCTCTTCCGAATTAGAGCTACCACTTTCTGATCCACTTTAGGGTTGGAAGATCCGGGTTTTCTGCCTCTCCCTGGCAGTTCATCCAAAGAACAGTGTTCCCCAAACTTGGTAATGATGAATTTTACACTCGCGTGATGAATTCCAATGCACTTGACCAATTTTCGCATAGTTACACCCTTTTCACGTAACCATGTGTCCAAAAACATAATTTTCACGTCATCTTCAATGCACGACATTTTGAAAACGATGAACTTAAACCGTGCAAACAAGTAAACAAACGAAAGATGACAGTCAAACACAGAGCATGCTACGATGAACAAATTAAAGCCATCACAAATACATACGTACAACGCAAATGTACACGGAACTGAAAAACTATCTAATATCAACTTCTTTCGACGCAACCGTAAACTATCGGTCTATAAGGTAAATTTAGGTAAACTTATCAAGTAGGCAAATTGAAACAATCCTAAAAAAGCGGTGGGTAAAATTAACTTACTAGCTGGTAAGAAATATCTACATTAATCAGACCAAGTAAAGAGAACATTGAGTAAATTTATTGCTGTTTCGATCGAATAAATAAAAATAGATATTCATGCTATTATTTGTTATTGAAGTCTATTTCATTACAAGTAACCGAATGCATCATTATGCGATTTCAATGCACTTCCTTCAACGCTAGGTATAACGTTCAGATCAAAAGAAATAGATTTTTGGTAGACGGATTTTCCAGCGTTCAACCGCCGGCGCAATACATGGAATTTCCTAGGAACTTCGCGACAAGGCCGAATCTGCTTTTGTAAACTAACACTTCAGTCGCCGATTTCTCTAGAATACTGAACTGTTAAAAAAATCAAAATCAAAATCAAGTACACTCAGGAAATTTTCCGTACGATTTTCATACGATCTATGAACCACAAAGCAAGGGTCCAAGACTCATTCCATACGAAATCGTATGAAATGATTACTGTTGCATTGGCCGAGAAAATCGTGTCTCTTATACACTTTCATTTGACATCACTTATCAAGCGTGTATAGTCTCGTAGTATTGTGGCTCGTCTCTGGATTCCGGGGTTCATGGTATTTATCTCGATTGCAACTTTTTTTCTGTGAGGATTTTTTTCCTTACGATCGTCCCATGAACTTCTTTCCATTGGAGAATCGTAAGAAATTTGCAATAATATCTTGTGGCAAATTTCCATACGATATTCCTATGAATTCTTCTCGATTTGTTCGCTCAGTGTAAAGGAATGATTCCTCTTTGATTTGGTGGATTATGCTTTTGAGATTGAACTAATTTTCATGAGAAATCAGCGATTGAAATGTTTGTTTACAAAAGCAGATTCAGATTTCTTCTTAAGGAACCACATTTACCGGCCGGGTGCACTCCCCCCCGCGGTGGCCACCCATACCCTGCGTCCTCCCCGCGCGCGGCACACCATTCCCCTTCCCCCCGTTGCCTTTCGTCGCCTCGGATTTGGCGTCGTGGGAACAAATACTTTTGAATTTTTTTTTTTTCCCCCCCCCCGCCGCGTTTTTTTTTTAACCACAACCCAAAAAAAAAAAAAAAATAAAATTTTTTTTTCCCGGCCTTTGGTATATTATTTTTTTTTTAACCCTTTGGTTGAAAAAAAACAAAAAAAAAAAATAATTTCAAACTAAATAAAAAACTATAACGCGTTTACTTAAATTTAAGTAGTTTAAACTCAAATTTTAAATACTTTTCGATTTCCGTGTACGTGGATAGCTTATTTTAGATTTTTTTTTAACTCTTTATTTATGATGAAGTTTGTCAGAAGTAGATAATTTATCATCTCCATGTGAAGCGCTAGGAGTGGACGGTAATTTATTGCTAGAACGAAATAGACATGAAGAGAAAGTGTATTGATAGATCCGTATAGGGCTACGGCAGGCTTTGAAAATTGAAAGATCAAGTTCGAAAACGAGCGGAGGGCATTATTGAACGGTAGTATCCGGATCAGGCACATAACCCTTTACCACACTGTTGTGTACATATTAACCTAGGTGCTCCTGCTAAGTAATTAACATTTCAACCTTATTTGCTATCATTTATATCTAATTGTGTTAATATTATTTTTACCTTGTTTATTCAGTATTTTTAACAGGGTTTTTTTTGCCTGCGTGTAAAAATAATAATTGATTTCTTAAGACTAGTTCTTATCTATACTGAGTCAATCTTCAATTGCAATGATTTTTGTCTAAAATTATGAATTATTTTGTAGAACATTTCTTCTAGAGTCTCAACGTTTGAAATTCTATGTAATTTAATAGTACTGAAATCATTTTCAGAACTTTGTTCTGAATCCTTTGAAGTGCTTTTTTCCTAGTAGCACAACAACTAGACCATATTGGCACAGCATAAAGCATGGCCGATCTAAAAATTTGTTTGAATGTTAGAAGTTTGTTCTTCAAACAAAGTTTGGAATTTCTGTTTATAAGACGATATGAACATTTTATGTATTTATTACATTTGGCTTGAATGCCCTCAATGTGATCTTTAAAAGTTAATTTCTGATCAAGTATCAGTCCAAGATATTTTACTTGATTTGACCAAGAAATTGGAACTCCGTTCATAGTGACCATATGACTATTACTTGGTTTCAAAAATGCAGCTCTAGGCTTGTGTAAGAATATTATAAGTTGAGGTTTGGAAGAAGTTTTGGGAGAAATCTTCCAGTTTTGAAAATAATCTGTAAAAATGTCCAAGCTTTTTTGTAGCCTCCTGGATATAACACGAAGACTTTTTCCTTTAGCCTGTGTCATCATCAAAGCAAGATTTTTGACAGACAATTTTTGAGGTAAATCAGGGAGATCTGAAGTGAAAATGTTATAAAGTATTGGCCCAAGAATGCTACTTTGAGGAACACCAGCTCTAACAGGCAATTGATCAGATTTAGAATTCTGATAATTTACTTGCAAAGTTTTATCAGTTAAATAGTTTTGAACTAATTTCATGATATAAGGTGGAAAACTGAACTTTTTCAGTTTCGCAATCAAACCTTCATGCCAAACACTGTCGAATGCTTTTTCTATGTCTAGAAGAGCAACTTCAGTGGAGCAGCCTTCAGTTTTGTTTGAACGAATTAAATTTGTAACTCTCAAAAGTTGATGCGTAGTTGAATGCCCATGGCGGAATCCAAACTGTTCATCAGCAAAAATTGAGCTTGTATTGATGTGAAGCATCATTCTATTCAAAATTATTTTTTCAAAAAGCTTACTTATTAGCCGGATTTTTGTCTGGCTTCAAAATAGGTACGACTTTTGCATTTTTCCATTTATCTGGAAAGTATGCCAGATGAAAACATCTGTTAAATAGTTTTACCAAGAAAGACAAGGTACTCTCAGGGAGTTTTTTGATGAGGATATAGAAAATTCCATCATCACCTGGTGCTTTCATACTTTGAAATTTTTTAGTTATAAATAGTTTTGACTTCATCCAAATCAGTTCCCCAAGAATCATCAAAAGTATTTTCTTGTGAGAAAATATTCAGATACTCCCTGGAAACCTGACCCTCAATAGGACTTGTAAGACCCTAACTGAAATTATGGGAGCTCTCAAACTGCTTAAGCTTTTGAGTTTTTTCCGCATTTGTTAGCAAAATTTTATCACCTTCCTTAAACGCTGGTGTAGGTTTTTGAGGGTTTTTCAAGATTTTAGAGGATTTCCAGAAAGGTTTAGAACTCGGATCTAATTTTGACACATTATTTCCAAAATGTTTGTTCCTCAGGGCAGAGAAGCGTTTTTCAATTTGTTTTTGTAAATCTCGCCATATCACTTTCATAGCGGGATCACGTGTTCCTTGAAGAGAAGCCTACGTACATTTTTCAGACGAACCAAGAGCCGAAGATCGTCATCAATTATAACTGAATCGAATTTAACAGCGCATTTTGGCACTGAAGTAGCTCTTGCTCTACTTATTGAGAAAGCCAGAGATTCAAGAGCATTATTAATTTCATTTCTTGTTTGCAATGGAACATTAGGATCAAAGTTGTATTCCATAAATGTTCGATATTGATCCCAATTAGCCCCTATGGTAGTTGAAAGTAGAACTGATGGAATTAGAAATGATTTCTTGAGACATTTCAAATGTAACTGGAAGGTGATCAGAACCAAAGTCAGCATGGGTAATCAATTGACTACAAAGTTGACATGAATCAATTAGGACCAAATCAATAGTTGAGGGATTTCTGGCTGAAGAAAAGCAAGTTGGGCTATTTGGGTATTGAATAGTGTAGTAGCCTGCGGAACAATGATCAAAAAGTATATTACCATTGGCATTGCTTAGCCAGTTATTCCATGAGCGGTGTTTTGCATTGAAATCACCAATAACGAAGAATTTAGACCTATGACGGGTAAGTTTCTGAAGGTCACCCTTGAGCCAGTTCTTTTGCTGGCCAGTGCATTGGAAAGGCAAATAGGCAGCTATAAAAGTAAATTGGCTAAATTCTGTTTCAACTGAAAGGGGGTTTCAAAAACTTTGGTTTCAAATGAAGAAAGAATGTGATGTTTGATACGCCCATAGACAATCATGGCAACCACCAGCTCCATTAAGGCGATCATTTCGGTAGACAAAATAA
Source organism: Aedes koreicus (assembly GCA_024533555.2). Classification (NCBI taxonomy): domain Eukaryota; kingdom Metazoa; phylum Arthropoda; class Insecta; order Diptera; family Culicidae; genus Aedes; species Aedes koreicus. The sequence continues at coordinate 148,399 of JAHHFK020005380.1, forward strand.
TTTGGATCTCTTTTGACCTTATGGGCAGGTTTGTGAAGTCTCAGCTATAACAGCAATACGCACGTTATGAACTCTTAAAAAATTAAATAGCTCATCCTCAATATTGTCATGACATTGCCAATAATATTGTCAATGTCATGACAATATTATTGGCAAATTTAAAACCACTTTGGATAGCTTCAAACATGGAATTAGCTTTTAGCATATCGGTTATCATATCGATTAACGATTGCTGTAAAAATTCGAATTTAGGAGCGGATATGTTACCTAAATCAAATTCATCAAAAGTCCCGTGGGAATTTTGGTTTTGGTTTCTACCCGCTGCAATGGCAGCGTAGGTAGGTCCATTTACATGTTGAACATTGTTAACAACACGGTTGGGTAAGAATGTAGGTAGTATGGTAAAGGGTTATGTGCCTGTTCGGATACTACCGTTCAAAATGCCCTCCGCTCGTTTTCAAACTTGATCTTTCAATTTTCAAAGCCTGCCGTAGCCCTATACGGAACTATCAATACACTTTCTCTTCATGTCTAGTTCGTTCTAGCAATAAATTACTGTCCACTCCTAGCGCTTCGCATGGAGATGATAAATTATCTACTTCTGACAAACTTCATCAAAGATCGTTACTTCCGCGTTTGGGAGAATACAAAACAACAATCAAATGTGTAGAAAGCCCATAATGGGGGAATCCATTAAATCGTACTGGTGGGGATCAGTATTTGCACCACTCACCGTCGTTCTCTCCGAGATCTATAAGTAATAGATGACGAGAAGAGCAAATGTGTGAAATAGGCGGTGCATGCTAAAAAAAAAACACAAGGGGGGGGAATATTTTTCCCCGGGGGGGGGGGGTGGGGGGGGGGGAAAAAAAGCAGAAGAAAAAAAAAAAAAAGGGAGATAAGAGCCCGACCGGTTGCATAACCTTTTACCAGTCAAGGGGCTTTCCGCCTCTTGCCTATCCTGCATGGGGTAGTATGGTAAAGGGTTATGTGCCTGTTCGGATACTACCGTTCAAAATGCCCTCCGCTCGTTTTCAAACTTGATCTTTCAATTTTCAAAGCCTGCCGTAGCCCTATACGGAACTATCAATACACTTTCTCTTCATGTCTAGTTCGTTCTAGCAATAAATTACTGTCCACTCCTAGCGCTTCGCATGGAGATGATAAATTATCTACTTCTGACAAACTTCATCAAAGATCGTTACTTCCGCGTTTGGGAGAATACAAAACAACAATCAAATGTGAAGAATGTAGGGTTTGAAGATTGAACTCTGTTGGTACCTGCAGGTATCGAAGTAGTATTTGCTCCTCGTTGAGCGTTTGAAGTAACAGTTGCGGATGGAAAAACCTGTCCGCTGTTTCTACCGACGCACAGTGGTCAAAAAGTCGATTTTAACGCTCTCAATCAACTGATAGCTCCCTAAATAGTGGAGCTAGAGCGATGGCATCTTTGGCAAAGTTGATGGATATGACTAGCTTCATACCACCACTTGAAAGCTCATGTAATGTACTATTAGATGCAGTCAATTCTATCTGCTCTTACCTGCTCCTAAGTGTGGTACAGCCGTCGAAAATACGACGAAAAAAACCGGAAAAGGTCCAATAACTCATCCCACTGAAATAATGCAGGTATAGTATGTTCTAGAAAGTTTTGTATTTTGATATTGCAAATAACTTTGCAGAACATTATATTGTCCTTAAAATTAAAAACTAAATGTTTCGGTGAAAAATGTTTTTTGGAGGTTAGTTCTTTTAAAACGCTCTCTATCTCCAATTGGGTGAAACATACGATTTATATGTCTTCAGTAAAGTTGTTTATATTGACTTGTTCTGCAATTTTGTTGAAGACATCAACTCTCTATCTTAAAATCCTAAAAAAGTTGAATTTTTATCTCACTTTTAGGGGGATTGATCACAAAATCTTGCCGTCAAAATATGAAGCTAGTCATATCCTTCAACTTTGCCCAAGACGCCATTGCTCTAGCTCCACTATTTAGGGAGCTATCAGTTGAGAGCGTTTAAATCGACTTTTAAACGCACAGTGGCACAATTCTGAAAAAAGACGGTCAAAAACATTTTCACCCTTTTGTCATCATTTTATCGACTAAGTGTCTTCAGAAGAGTTGCTCAAAATGTTATTCCGCATCTTTTGAAAAAAAACACGCCTCACCTTTCATAAGGGCTTAACTACACTTTAAAATTCTAACTTTTTCCAGCTACGATATAACGGGTTATTGTCTTCGACAAAGTTGTAGAACAAGTAATTTTAAGAAAAGTTGCTAAAGACATTAAGGTTCCAGAGCCTAAAGTTAAAGAGATATAATTGGTTTACTTTCAGCACTACCTTAGAACCGGTTTTTTAGATAATAAGTACTTTGTTCTAATTTGACGATTTTAATATGTTCTAAGAAATTGTAGGAATTATTAAAATACACATTTTTGCTCAACACACCAATGCTCTTTGGTGACCACATTTTGATATATGGTGATTCAAGTGTCTGTATGACGTCATAATCAACCGCCTTAGAAAGGGTGGGCGGGTCCTGGCGGGGTCTAAAACAGATTTTATTTAAAATATTATCTTATGAACTAGTATTCCTGCAATTTTCAGCGTTGGGTACTGAAGGGTACCTAGTAAAACCTCAGTTTGAAATGGTACAGGTTATAAGCCAATTTATATGTGGCATGTGACGTAATGTTCAACAAACTAAAAAAAATTATATGCGGGTCCTTGCGGCATCTCAAATCGATTGTTTTGGTAAGATTATCTTATGAACTAGTAATCCTGAAATTTTCAGCGTTGGGTACCAAATGATACCTGGTTAATTCTTAATACAAAATAGTTTAGTAGATGAAGAAAACTATGCTGAGAACTGTTCTATTATCTATTCGACAAAAGGGCGTTATTGAATCCAGCTGCTTCCTACCTGGCGTTTAGTGCGCGAATGAAAATTGCTTTGCGAGTCTTGCACTCCCAAAAATTTGATTTATGGTTTTCATCACAATTTGAGCATTTAAATTTTTGAGGATCTTCCTTCACAGGACAGTCATCCTTAGTGTGCGAGGAATCACTTCAATTCATGCATTTACCAATCATATGGCAATGCTTTTATGCTCCAGTCTTTCTGAAATGTTCCCACTTCACTCGGACTTGGAGCAAAAGGCTTGCTTTTTCTGAAGCCTTAAGGTTATTAAGTTCACCTGACTTGAAGTGAACTAAGTAGAAATCGTTTGAAATCCCTTTGCGAGAATCGCCAGGCCGGGATTTCAATTTCCTTTTAATTACTTGGACTGGGCTAATTTCAAGCAATTTTATCAACTCGTTTTTGATTTCTTCCAGAGATTCACCACTGGGCAGACCTTTCAAGACAACCTTGAAAAGACGCTCAGCTTTGGTGTCGTATGTGAAAAAAATGTGGTTCTTCTGAGTAAGATACTCAAAAAGACGTTTGAATCCGTCCATTTTTTCTGCATGCAAACGGCATTCACCTCGTCTGGAAATTTGAAGGGAATATTTCACATCTTTAACAAATGTTAAGATTTCCTTGCGAAAAGGATGGAAATCCGAAATTGTCACCACAATAGAGGGAACTTTTTCCTTTCTCAATTGAGAAAGTTTTTTCAAATTTTGGTTAGATGATGGATCATTCTCATCATCTGTAAGCATATCAAATTGATTACTCACATTGATTGGAGTTGCAGGCGAATCAATAGATTGCCCTTTTCGTTTACGTTTATTTGCCATAGTGGCAGAATAAATTGCTCCAAATCGACGTCCAAGCAGATAACTACAAGAATCCGAGGGACCGAAGAGGAATTTTAAAATGCGATATCCAAGCCGGGTTACCCGAAGGGCCTAACAAGGATCGAAAAGGAATAAGAGGAAATTTAAAAATTGTAGGTATTATTTAGCACTGAAAAGTGCTGTTTAAGATTTGTTGTAACGTCAGGTAGCAATAGCACTTCCTTCAGCAAATAGAAAATAGAACCGCACGGCATGAGAACACAATGCAGACTGCTTATTTTAGATTCATTCCTTATTTGTCTCAGGTATGCAAAACCAGTCGTCTCTCTGTTTTCCCACCTAACAATACTACTCCTGCAAGGAACAAACATTTCTCGAAACTATAATTAAGAGTTCCTGAATAAAAAAAAATACCTCACCCACCAAAACAACAGATTCTATTTTCTGATTGAAGATTCCTAGAAAAAAAAAAACAACTTTTCCGGAACGTTTCCCCCTAGAAAACCCCGTTCTCCCGGCAGCAGTTGGAAAACAATTTGCCTCACAATGGGCGTCCCACCAACGCAGTCGAACTTCTGCCAACGAAAAAAAAAAACAAAAAACAAAAAACAACCAAATCCCCATCGTAAAAGTCCTCAACCCCTCGACACTCGCGTTAGGAAAACTTTGAATCCCAAGAACAACCCAAAAAACACCAATAAACGGTTCGCTCATTTTCGTTTTATTGCCTTTTACCTTCTTCTTTTTTTCCTCCTTTGTTCTATTGATGGGATGAGTAGCAGCTCAGGTTTCCTCCTAAATTTAATCAACTCCTTTCTGCTTCGTCGGGAGTAGCTGCGTTCTCAGCTGGTTCTAATGAAACGTAATTAACCACTCGCACCAAACTATTTCCAGCACTAAGATGACGGCGTTGACAACGACGACGACTACGACGACGAAGATGCGCCTTTTAGTTCATATTCGCTTGTACCGTCCACTGACAACTTTCTCAAAAAATGTTTTTACCTAATTAATTTAATGTTTTGAAACTTTTCAAACTTGCCACTCCGCTCGATCGTTCACCGCTTTCACTGACTCGCTTGAATTACTTCATTTGCATGAAATCTCTTTTTCGCACTACACGTCCCATTTCTTCGCCTAACACTCAAGTGACTTGGTTCCCGCTTCTTCGCATTTGCACTTTTCAATTACTTTCTTTGACTAGTGTCGAAGAAAAGCACCACTTTTTTTTCCTGAAAGCTTTCACGCTGCCTTAGAAAATAACGAAGCGCCAAGCGTGCGTCACTTGCAAAAAAAAACAAACTACACTGCTTTCCGAGTTACACTTGCAGCATCACTTCCCACACGGGGCGTGATTGTGGCAGTTTTAATAATTATCGCAAACTTTTTTTTTATGCACCATAGAAACTTTCACAAGCCCAGCAGGACACGACCACCCTCGCCCGGCCGGTTTGATGAAGAGCTCTATCGTCCGGATGACCAGGCGATGGTCGACAACAATCAACGGTTGGCGCTTGGATGCACTTCCAGAATAGCAAGGAGCACCAACAGTGATGGTCAAATGGCGCTGAATTGTTGTATCGTACCGGGAACTAAAAGAAAAATGCATGGAAGAGAATAGAGAAGATTAGTTTTTTTGTTTTTTGTTTATGTTTGATGAATTCAGCAAAGAGGATGATGGCTGGTGTTGTCCATTTGTTGCTATTTTTCACGCATCGTTTGGATGTGATCAAGGTCAATGTTGGCTTTGAACCTTCCAGCAAGGATGCCAGATACTTTTTTCAAAAGTCTGTATCAATCTCATTGAAATGTCTGTATTTGTCTGTATAAGGGTTTTAATTTTGGTTTTAAGTGCTTCATTGAAAAAAATAAATAATTTCAAAATCGCTATTTATCGATGCTGACAAACGAGTAGAGGTGATATTATGTTTTGGTAACATCGCATGGACAAAAATCTAACGCAAAAGAGATTGCAATTTTAAGTTTTATATTTAAATGTCAACTTTCCGTTCACTTTCATACGTATGATAATATCAGTGTCGTTTTTCAATCACGAAATTTGAACAAAGCAAAATATTTTGCTCTTTTAGGTTTCATGTTTTGAAAAAATATTGGAAAATCATTTATCATTATCATTCATAAATTTAAAGAAACAACTCGACTTCACTTCACTACTACAAACTTCATTAATTTCAAAGGGGCGTGGAACTTTAATTTTGTTAAACATGTCAGTTGTGAACAGACATTTCACATTAGATGAAATTTCAACCACTCTATTTAGCTTTTTGTGCGATCTAACGTACCCTTTGGCCGACAAAGTTCGACCATTGGTTTTATTGACATTGTTAATTGATAAAAAAAAATCGCGCGAGGCGGGAGTAGGTGATATAGCAATGTGGGGAATGCTGGGAGACAGGGGAGGGGGCCGAAAAAAAAAAGAAGCCACAAGAGTGCAAACAACCAACTTTTTTTTTTGTTTTTTTATATTTTTAAAATAATCAATTCGGCTTTATTATGGCAGCAAGATATGCCAATAGGTTTCAAATTTTAGTCAGGTTTATAAGAACCTACACAGCTCCTTTACAACGATCTTAAAACCTTGACTTCTAAAATTCCTTTTACTCCTATCAAAGGTTTTATTTTGACTTTATTAACTCATAAAATGCTGTTTTGAAATGCCGTTTTAGGACTCATTCATATTATCTTATTATGGTCAGTTGAAAAAGCATTTTAAAACCATTTTGCCTCCAGTAAATGCATTAAACGGCTAACTGGCATTGAGGAAAGCTACCAAGCGACCAGATAGTTTTATAGTAGCCATTGCTAAGATAAATTGGCTTTTTGGCAAAACTGTAATTTCTTGCAATCGCCATGTTGAAATATATGAAATAATTGAAATGTGAAAAAATAAATACACCAAATTTTAAATGTAATATAATTGAACTGTAGATCTGAGACAAACTTCGATATTCGATTTTCAGGAGTTTCATGATTAATTTACGGAATATAATTCTTTCAATTTTGTTTTTGTTGTTGTAAATTCGCATAATTTCCAAGGCGCATTAATTTTCAGCTCTTATCGTGCCAATATTCACCATAAAATTAAATGCGCATATGATTTGGAGCATGATACGCTATAAGAAAAACTCAATTTGTTTTATATATTTTGCTATCAATCATAATTTCCCGCAACAGAAGAACTTTTTTCTGAGCCATTATTTGCTGTTGAATGAATCAGAAGAGCAACAAAGCAAAACAACAAAAACCAACCACGATATCGCCGTGAAGTTTGACAGCTGTGGCCATTCAGCCCTATGCTGGTTTTGATGGCGGCCAATAGGTTTTATGATGGTTCTCAAGTGGTCATAACAGCTTTCACTAGAACATTTTCAATATCTTTATGGTCTTAGAAAGGTTTTATTAATTTGTTTTCACAACCGTCTATAGAGTGGGCCACTTTGTACACATTTCGGCTTTAAAGATGCATAGAGGAGGTGTTGGTGGACAAAACAGTTTTGAATGTAGTGTCATCAACAAAGCCGGGAGGAGTGCTGTACGGCTGGAATAGAACTGAAATTGTTACTTGGGTAATCACTTGTTCCAAAATTCTTCGCAATGCAGATTTTCTGGAAAATCTGCCACTGAAAAACTCGAATCCCGGAACTCGTCGTCGATTTGTTGAATTTATTTATCTTAAATAATGCTCTCAAATCTTTTGATAAGTTTAAAACTTTTTGGATGGGCCTTTGCTCGAATATTGTCAGGATTAATTAACGCTAAATCGTTGAGGGTTTCGTCGGTAAGGTAAATTCTTTTTTTTTATTTGATTACAGCAGCATATGTAGAAAATCAGCATGTCGAAATTGATGCAAGGGCTTCATGCTTAGCTTATCAATTCTAGTGTATTCGTTGATCAAGGCCTGCACTTAGACACCTTCGTACAGTTTTTCCAATTCGCAGAAGTTATTGGGGATCAGGTTCACAAGGCCAGGGCTAGTCAATTCTTTTAAATATCCTGGTTTAAAAAAACAATCCAATATCGAAAATATCAATTTGCTCCTTTCTGTTTTCAGCTTGTAAACTATTAGCTTTTCAGATTGAAAAAGTTGATTCAACCGGTTGATTTTCGTTAAGATGTGGTTAAGTGCGGCCAAGTACAGGTGGTTTTATAGATCGCTGAGATGCTCGTAAACTTTCTTGATTTTTTCATCCTACTTGGCGTCCACTGATGTATCGCGAAAACTGAAATATACTTGTAAGACTTCCAGCTTCAAGAACACGCTCAACAAATGTTCTAAAGAAAGCCATCGGGTCGTGGACGGATCTAACATGTTTAATGGTTTCAGCTCTATTATGTGCTGAGTTCGCTGAGCTTTGCGGTTCTTAAAGAACTATTGCTGAGGAAGCTATATATTTCCCGACACATCCCGACACACCAGATGGAATATTCTTACATTCTTATATGATGCACACAATGCAAATGAATGGCAAATGCATTTCAGCACTAATAAATTCAGACAGTCGTTTTTAAAAAGAACAGTAACAGAATGCTTTCCACCGTGCATAATACTCGCTCCGTCTGTACCGAGCCCAATTATCTTTTTTTTTTTGTACGAAATCAAATCTTCATTTAACAATGGCATTGTGCATCGTAGTAGCATCTGCTTCAGCAAGCTCGAGTACGCGATAAAAAGAATTTCAAGTTGACAGTTCATTGTCATTCCACTAGAAAGTCAATAGTAAGGCCAATATTTTTATGGCAGTGGTATCAGGTGACTCATTGATTATAAGACTAAATGGTCCAACATCAGACTGTCATTCATTTGCTTACTGTGACGTATTTCCCTAGCGCAATATTTTTATTTTTTTTTTTTTTTTTAAATCTGGAAGTTCACCGAAATCAATGTCTGTATTTGTCTGTAACATTTTACAAATGTCTGTATAATGTCTGTAATCTGTATGATGTCTGTATGCATGACCAAATGTCTGTATAAATACAGACATGTCTGTATATCTGGCATCCCTACCTTCCAGGCCACACCAGGGTTGCCACATTATTTTTCGTTCCCATCTTTAATTTTTGCCAAAAAAATCTTTTTTATCTGTGTTTAACCGCAAAAAATCTTGGTAAAAATCTTTACTTCAAATTTTGTGTTGTAGAAGGACAACAGATCAGTATACGAAAAATTCATGTTCTCGGGGGAAATCGATCATTGCACTCTGACAGACCAGTTTTGACATGATAATGTATCATGGGGTGTTTGTTTTGATTACTTAAAGTTCCTTGATAGGTGAACAAAATTGGAACGGAGTTAACAATCAATTATTGTTATGATCCGTGTAAATTAATTTGTTGAATTTAGAATTTAGTTCTGATGTTAATATTAGCTGATCAACTCCTCCTTTCCTCCTTTGGCCTCCATGATGTCCGTACTCAGGCGGTTCCGGATTTTGGACTTATTCAGATTGTATTCCGTAAAAACTCGCTTCACTCCTGCAAAAGAATGCGGAATTAGTAAACAGTTCGCAATGAACTTTCTTAGCAAGTGATTCGCTAAAGCGAACGTACGTCGCATATCGTTCCAGAAATCAACCGTCATCAATAATCATCAAATGCGCAACTGCCGACCAATCAGCGAGCGAGTTTTAATTTCGTTTAACAGAATGCCAAAATAGCGTCCCTGCAAGCGGTGCTGGTTGGTCAACCAATAGCGTAGCTGTATTTTTCTTTATTGTTTTTATCTTGTATAAAAGGAACCGAACCGACGAGTTCGGAATCAGTATTTTTGTAACCATCGAGTGAATAAATCTAAAATTGCTAAAGAAAACGAAGTGTCTTTCTGATATCTTGGTTGAAGACTCCCGAAGGCGATGGTCATCCTGCAGCTGGAAGAAGCTGGTTCCTGAGTGGCTATTGTGACTGGTGTTTCTTCACAATATTACGTGCTTTGTTCCCAAAGAGTTGGTTTTAAGAACTCACGTCCTTATCAGGACGTGGGCTTAGATTTACCGCAAAGCAAGAGGTTGTGAAGAACAGATAGTTGCTGGTCATGTTGTGTCGTGTCATCGCTGGATCGTCCAATGTGTGGAGTGCAGAGCAACGACATAGTTGTTCTTCGCTCGTGCTTCATCCTTCCAACCTTGCGGTTGAGATGGTGGCTATGCCCATCATCGGTGCCATCTATCTGCAACTGTTTATCAATCGCGCAAAATATGTATAGGTTTTCGCACTGTAAGATTATATTAAAGAAAACAAAAAATCACGTACGAAATAAATATGCTTCATACAGCAAAAATCTACAAAAACCCATTGCGGAATTTTTAAAGTTGAAAATTCAATAGATAAGATTACGGAGCTCATGCAAAAAAATCTTCTTAAATCTCTCCAACAAATCAGGATTTTCTCCAAGAACTACTGCAGGAAAAATGTTAAGTTTTTGTATAGTTCTTTCAGGTGTCCTCCAGTGATTCCTTTGAAATCACAAAACTTCACAAGATCACTAGATTCCTCCAAACATTTCATCACAAGAAAGTTTTGAAAAAACTGCCGATGCAATGTCAGAAGAAACTCATGAAAGAATCCCTGGAGACTACAAACGTATGAAGAATACCTATAGAAACGCAAGAAAGAATATTTAAAGGAATGTCCGAGAATCTTGAGAAATTCTATGAAATTTTCTTCAAAAAATATCAAACATAATATTGCTGGTTGCAGTTGTGATTGGACTCTAGAAGTGCTTTTTGCGCATTTTAAAGTGTGATAAAAGTGCACGTTTACGTCAAATCGTTTTGTTGTCTTCGGTGCACTTATCCTGCTGAAAGGTATAAGTTTACTGAAGACAGGAAACGATTTGTCGTAAACGTACACTTTTATCACACTTTTTCTGTTTTTGTCGGAGTCCAATTTTAACTGCAATCAGCAATATAATCAAAAAATTAATGGAGAAATCATTTGAGGGCACACACACAAACTGACTTTCATACTGTCATCTGTCACTGTAGTGTCAGTGTCAAATGTGTTATTTTGCTTCAAGCCTAAACATCATACTGAAAGTAGTATTTATAAAAAGTTGGATCCTAAACTATACTCATATTTTAAATTTGAGGTTTTTGAGTGGAAAGACAATTGCCAAAAATCTTAAAAATCTTGGTTTTTCTCAAAAATCTGTAATCTTCTCATACAGATATCTGTATGAAAAAAATGAAAAAATCTGTGTCAATCTAGATAAAACTGTGCATGTGGCAACCCTGGGCCACACTCTCACGAGCTCGGAGCCACTTGAGAGTATCTCCTCCTACAGAAATGGCAATTTTCAACTGTTAAGTGATATATTGAAATAAAGTTCAACACATTTTCTGTACATCCATGTACCCCCCAGAATGACTTTCTTTTGACAGATACGTGTTCATTTTGTGGAGAGTGTGTTCATCTTAGAAACGTATGTCTTTTTTACATTACTCTGGTCGCAGCGAGGTGCGTTGCTTTGTCTCCTCTCTTTGGTCGTGGCGGTTTCTCTGATCCCTCCCTTAAACATCAATAGCCTCGAGTACTTTGTACTCTTGATAGACAAAAAAAACAACAACAATCTAATGTGCCAGAGATTCCTGTTTGAACCAAACAAAAAAAGACGAGAACAATTTCCCTAAACTCTTCCGTCGTAATTCGTCAAAATTCCCATTTCCATCACATTCAGCCGCATTCCACCACTCACTTCCTTTTCTCGCAAGCAAAAGGTAGCATAACAAAGCAAAACAGAACCCAAGAAATCAGAATTTTTAATTAAAAAATTAAACTTTCCAATTAGTTCGAATTCGCATCAACGAGGATCTGCACGAACAGGCCCGAGGGAGTAGAAAGAACCGACCGGGTGCTTGCGTTGTTAATTTGATGCGAATGGCAGTGGGATAGAGCGTTTATCCCATGAATCAATGGGACAGTAACAAGGAGACAGCACTGCTGGTGGAGATGAATGATGGAAAATTGATTGTATTTTAATGTCGCACATCCTCTCCAGTTGGTTGCTGGCACAGGAATTAATTAAATTCGATGAATTCTGCTGGTTGTCCTGTAGTAATCAGCTGAGCTACAATTATGCATTATACATTATTGTGCTTTGTGCTATTTTCTATTATGATGAGATGTATAAGAGAAATTATGCCACAGTTCGTGAGAGCAATGAACTTTTGCCTTTGATGCATGCGTTTTTTTTCCAAACAGTCGTTCACATGCTGATTGATGTTTGCTTTCCTACACTTCAATGTTTGCCTGCAGTATTATAGAAGTTAGAGCTGTTGCTTGATTTCCCGAGAAAAACTCAGAAAACGTACTTGTAACTGAATTCTACTTCTTCTCGAGATTTAAACTGCTCTCAACTTAGCATTCTAGAAGCACTTCCCCAGTTATTAATGCATGAATTGGTATATTGTTTGACAATTACGCTTTGTCGCTGATTAGGCATAGTGATTATTTCTTTGCAAACATTAAATATGTTAGAACAATGACAAAAATGCCTCGATCCGAGCCAGTGGTGAATTTGTAGCCAACAGGTTAGGCTCAACCCCGAAGAGCAAAATAAGGTTCTTGTGTGTGATCCAGTTGGCAGTCATCATTCGGTAAGGCTTGAGTAAAATATTCGATGTGAGCCAGCCGGTTGCTAATGCCGGGTTCACTTCATCCATCGCTAATATGTTCAATAAATGCATTAACTGACAATATCAGCATGTATATTTTTGCACATTGATTTCAATTATCTGATAATGACTGTTTCTAATGCGACGCTTATATTAATGGTAAATCCATTTTCACATAATATTATCATATAAAAATACACTGCCAACATAATTGCTCATTAGTTACACAAATTAACCCAATAAAGCCCGATTCAAAGTAAATTTGGACGCATTCAAGTGATCATAACTCAAGAATTAAACAACATACACGGTTGATCAAAACGTCAAACAAAAGGGTATTTATTCAGCTTTCAAACGATACAAAACAAGTTATTACATTTTACAGTTTCGAACGAACTGTCGCACTTTACTTGTGATCGATGCCATCATGATCTGAACAGTCGCTGGTGACACTGTACCGGCGAACTTATTCCACTTTAAACGCATTTGTTGTGCATTTGTCACTTCTTTACCGTATCCTCGAAATTTTGGCCATTCGGAGGATTAATCTCTTTGGCGACGAAATTAACATTGTTTGCAGCATACCATTCTAGTACCTCCTTAGAGTAGTGGCAGCTGGCTAGATGCGGCCAAAACATAACGTTGGTCTTGTGCTGCCGAATGAAGGATAAAATCCGCTTTTTCAGACATTCTTTAATGTAAACCTTCGACGTTATTGTGTAAGATGTGATGAAAACCTTGGTTTTAAGGACACAACTGCAGATTCCTGGCCAAATCTTTGGTTTCCGAGCAAACTTATCAGCAAAAACAAATTTCTGCCTCGAAGGGGCATCTCCACGACCAGTTGCCAGGTAAAATTTTCGTCCGGGGATTTGTTTATAATCCATTTTGACATATGTTTCGTCATCCATTAAAATACAGCCATCAAATTTCGCGAAAACTCGTTCGTATAGTAATAGTGCTCGCTTTTTGGCCACTAAATTTTGTTTCAGGGAGCGATTCGGATGTTTACTGGCACAAAAAGACTTATATCCTTCTTTTGAAAGGATGCGTAGAAAAGTTTCTTTGTCAAATCACGACTCCTGGGTTGCCTTTCACGTAGCTCAACACCTTTCTCCTCACCTATTTGTCCCTAGTGCCACTTTTATGATAGATGCGCTGTGCTCTATCCACACTCAGAGTATCCTTGTAACGTTTGATTACAAGACACACCGTTGACTTTGGGAATTTCAACACTTTTGCTATTTTTGAGGCATACCACGAAGGATCTCTAGATGTTTGTGCACAATTAATTTTCTTTTCTCAAGTTCCATGATCCGTAATTTCGTGATGCGTCGATCAATCGAGAAAAACTTTTCACCAATTTCTTCGTCAATGAAACATCAACAAATGCCTATCAAACGTTTCCAACCACCAGGGACGCGGTGGTGTATTAAATCGTACGTCCAGATTTACTTTGAATCGAGCTTTATTAACGGTACAACATTTTCGCATTTCTTCCTGTCACACACTGTAATCTATTTTTTTCTAATCCAACAACAATGAAGGCATCCTAAAAATTAAGTATATGTTTCCATTATTTGGATTTTAAATTTTTTTTTTTTTCATCAAAAAGGTTTCTTACCGCCCCGGCATTTTTTTTATTTAATGATGATTCATGAACTGTTGGGCCTGTTTAAATCAAATATTTAAACACGATTTTTCAGAATTCAATAGATAGAAAGAACGTGGAGATCTCGTAATGACCGATCCACTTTTGGAAGTTTCTGATTGGGATCTAAGCTATAAAGTTTAAGTGATGATCCTTCTCTTCTTCTAACAAATGGGACAGGAGCACTAACTCTTGTCCCAGCCTTAAGAGGGTTATGATTCTAGCATTTTAGGGTTATGGTTCTGACTGGTAAGTGACTGGACAATGCGTAGCATAAGCACTTCGGTACCTGCAGGTACACATTAGACCCACTGTGGTAATTAACCGTAGGTGATCGAAAGATGGAGGCACCGCTTCTATGAACATCTGAATAGCGCAGATAAACAAGCAACCAAAACTGAGGACATCCCAGTTGTAGCATATGAGGAGGAAGTACCAGCTGCAACTATGAATGACGTTAAGGAGGCCACCAAACAGCTAAAGAACAACAAAGCAACAACAAACTTGACAAACCTGGAAATGATCAAGTTCGAGGACCCAGGAAACTGGTAAGATTGATACATCGATAGCGAACAACTACCAGAAGAATGGAAAGTAGGAGCGATTTTTCCAATCTAAAGCTCGATTAAAAGTAAATCTGGACGCATGGTTCAATACACCACCGCGTCCCTGGTGGTTGGAAACGTTTGACAGGCGTTTGTTGATGTTTCGTTCACAAAGAAATTGGTGAAAAGTTTTTCTCGATTGATCGACGCATCACGAAATTACGGATCATGAAACTTGAGAAAAGAAAATTAATTGTGCACAAACATCTAGAGAATCCTTCGTGGTCTACCTAAAAAATAGCAAAAGTGTTAAGGGGTTATGTACCTTTTTTGTCGAAAAAAAATAGAAAAGTTTTTTTTTTTAGGTTTGTAGCAATCTTTTTATTACATGAATGATTTTATTTTCTGATCGTACAGTCTGTTGACAATGTTTATGCAAAAATTTGTGAAAAAATGTTAAAAAGTTTTTAAGGGGTGGCTATTTCCCTTAAACGCCTTTTTTTTGGAAGAGCCTTGCGGTGATAACTCCCCAGGTCGAACAGGTCAACTGAAACCATAAAAATAAAAAAAAAATTCATTAGTTTAGAGTAATTCCGTGTATCTGAACGATCGTTTTTATATATATTTTTTTGTTTTTTTTTTTTGAGCATACGGGAACGTTTTATGCAAAAATTTAATTTTTCGGTCGCTAGAGGTTTTACTAAAAAATTCATTTCGGCGAAATAAAAACTTGAACATAAAAATGGATCGTTTAAGCACACACAAAATTCAGTACAAATTTTTTTTTTAAATTGAAGAAAATCGGTTCAGTAGTTTTTTGCCAATCCATATCACCGCAAAGTCATTTTGCAAAAAACACCATTTAGAGATATTCGCGTTTAAAGTTTAAAGTTCCGATTTGGGGCCGGGACGAGGCACGCGGCTAGGAGCGCTGTAATTTTCTTTCTACTGCTCAAATCTCTATAAAAAATTTGGAAAATGTTCTAAAGGAGTTGTTCTTCAAGATAAAGCAATCAAAAAAATTTCGATTTTTTTAAAATGAAAAAGGTATATAACCCCTTAAAATTCCCAAAGTCAACGGTGTGTTTTGTAATCAAACGTTACAAGGATACTCTGAGTGTGGATAGAGCACAGCGCATCTATCATAAAAGTGGCACTAGGGACAAAGAGCTGAGGAGAGAGTTGTTGAGGTACGTGAAAGGCAACCCAGGTGTCTCAATACGTGATTTGGTAAAGAAATACGATTCCAACTTTTCCACCGTGCGTAACATCCTTTCAAAATGAGGATATAAGTCTTTCTGTGCCAGTAAACATCCGAATCGCTCCCTAAAACAAAATTTAGTGGCCAAAAAGCGAGCACTATTACTATACGAACGAGTTTTCGCGAAATTTGATGGCTGTATTGGATGACGAAACATATGTCAAAATGGATTATAAACAAATCCCCGGACGAAAATTTTACCTGGCAACTGGTCGTGGGGATGCCCCTTCTAGGTATAAATTTGTTTTTGCTGATAAGTTTGCTCGGAAACTAATGATTTGGCCAGGAATCTGCAGTTGTGGCCTTAAAACCAAGGTTTTCATCACATCTTACACAATGACGTCGAAGGTTTACATTAAAGAGTGTCTGAAAAAGCGGATTTTACCCTTCATTCGGCAACACAAGACCAACGTTATGTTTTGGCCGCATCTAGCCAGCTGACACTACTCTAAGGAGGTAGTAGAATGGTATGCCGCAAACAATGTTAATTTCGTCGCCAAAGAGATTAATCCTCCGAATTGCCCTGAGTTCAGACCGATCGAAAAATATTGGGCAATTGTCCAGCGAAAACTTCGAGGATGCGGGGTAGAAGTGACAAATGCACAACAAATGCATTTAAAGTGGAATAAGTTCGCCGGTACAGTGTCACCAGCGACTGTGCAGATCATGATGGCATCGATCACAAGTAAAGTGCAAAGTAGTATGGTAAAGGGTTATGTGCCTGATCGGATACTACCGTTCAATGCCCTCCGCTCGTTTTCAAACTTGTATCTTTCAATTTTCACAGCCTGCCGTTGCCCTATACGAAACTATCAAATACACTTTCTCTTCATGTATATTCGTTCTAGCAATAAATTACCGTCCACTCCTAGCGCTTCGCATGGAGATGAGAAATTATCTGCTTCTGACAAACTTCATCAAAGATCGTTACTTCCGCGCTTGGGAGAATACAAAAAACAACTATCAATGTGTAGAAAGTGCAAAAGTTCGTTCGAAACGGTAAAATGTTACGTATCGTTTGTAAGCTGAATAAATACCCTTTTGTTTGACATTTCGATCAACCGTGTGTGTTGTTAAATTCTTGAGTTATGGTCACTTGAACGCGTCCAAATTTACTTTGAATCGGGCTTTCTAAGAAGGACGATTCCCATGCGTCCACCGCCAGGGTCCAATGTTTCAGATCCGAATCTCGTGTGCAAGTTACGCCGAAGTCTGTGTGGATTAAAGCAACATCTCAAAACGCTTGACAAAGTAATCAAGCAGATGGGATTTGTACAGTCAAACAATGATCTGTTCCTGTATATCTAAAGGAACGGCGAGCAGACCATATATTTATTAGTATACATACGTGGATGATCTCGTTCAAGCATTGAACCAACATTTCGAAGTGACGTCTCTAGGTGACATACGTCATTTTCTTGGCATAGAGGTGCAAAGAACCAACCACGGAGTATCTCTGAGGCAAACAACGTACATCAATAAACTGCTATTCCATCCCCAACAAATGTCACCCAAATTTACCTCGGGTAAACCACGAGTAATCGGCCCAAGTCTACAGGACTGAAGCTATTATCATCCACGAACAACAATCGCAAAGTTGCCTGAACACGATAAACAAAAGAAATGGAAAAGCTAAGAAAATTTGAACTAACATTTCATTTATTCTTAGTTCACATAATTTTCCTAGTTTTTCAATAACATTCGATCAACTAATACGATCGTAAAATTTGAAATTGGTACATTCTCTTCTCTCCATCGTAAATTTTGCACGATTTTAGAACATTCTAAGAAACTGTACAATTTGCAAGCGTAATACTTCTTATTTCAGCGCCATTTTGAAAACGTATGTCAAAGTATTTATCACGCGACGCGACGCGTATTTAGTACGCGACACATAAATTACAATAATTCTGTAGAGAGAGGAATCAGTGATTCAAACATATGTTTTATGGACAATCCTGGTCTGGTATGGGAGAGTTAAAGCCATTCTTATGTCTTAACAATTCCCCGTAATTCTCGTTCGTAGAAGAAGTTACCCAAATTGAAAAGTCCCTAAGAGCATTGTTTGGATATCTGTGAGAGAATATCATAAGCCCTAAGCTAAGAGCTAGCTAAACTTTCAAAACGGAAGCGTTAAAAGCTTTTAGACAGAACAAGCACAGAGCTATACTCCTTCAATAAACTAACCTATATCTGTATTCCAGTTCAAAAAACTAAATGCATTCCAAGTAAGCACCCGAACGCTTCCGAATAATTGTTCAATACATTCGACCAAAAGGTTAATATAATTAGTTTCAGGTGCTCTAATTGAAATCGTTTGAACATGCTTACATCAGCACATCGAGTTTGAATTTTCCATATTTGCGATTGTAGCTTGTTGTGTCTCTTTGGTCAACCTTCACCGCTCTTCCTCGTGACATCAAAAGTAAACTCTGCTCCAAAAGCAGTAATGAAGGATGGCTCCTTTCTGCTGTCTTCTAAATTGGTCGTTGCTAGGTGAGAAGTTGACGACGTGCCTCATGCTCAAGCTACGGGAAATCATGAAACTTTTTCAATCAAATGGAATGGAATTCTAGGCAAGTGTACCTTTGGAGTGGAACTTTACTATAGAAATTAGTTATTTTTGGAAAAGGCGCTCATTCCCTTCCAGTAGAATCTAATAACGTATGCCACATTTCATAGGTCCCATATGTTAATATTCGGTTGAGTTACATTTACCGGAAATTTAAAAATCATACCGCTTTTGCTCGAAATGAAAATGTTCCGAAAATAGAAGTGCCTTGAGATTAGTTGGAAGATTCGAGGGCATTCGTTCAAGCATATTAACTTTTTGTCTGAAGAAGAAGAATAGAATAATATATAAGAAGAATTGTAACACTTTAGAATGTTTAACGAATGTTTTTATAAAGCAGTCATGATGGATATGGATTAAATTTTATCTGTATTTTGATTCAATTTGGATTGTATATGAATTGGAAGTGAAATTTATTTCAATACAATTTGAATTGGATTTGGAATGGATTTGGATTGGATTTGGATTGGATTTGGATTGGATTTGGATTGGATTTGGATTGGATTTGGATTGGATTTGGATTGGATTTGGATTGGATTTGGATTGGATTTGGATTGGATTTGGATTGGATTTGGATTGGATTTGGATTGGATTTGGATTGGATTTGGATTGGATTTGGATTGGATTTGGATTGGATTTGGATTGGATTTGGATTGGATTTGGATTGGATTTGGATTGGATTTGGATTGGATTTGGATTGGATTTGGATTGGATTTGGATTGGATTTGGATTGGATTTGGATTGGATTTGGATTGGATTTGGATTGGATTTGGATTGGATTTGGATTGGATTTGGATTGGATTTGGATTGGATTTGGATTGGATTTGGATTGGATTTGGATTGGATTTGGATTGGATTTGGATTGGATTTGGATTGGATTTGGATTGGATTTGGATTGGATTTGGATTGGATTTGGATTGGATTTGGATTGGATTTGGATTGGATTTGGATTGGATTTGGATTGGATTTGGATTGGATTTGGATTGGATTTGGATTGGATTTGGATTGGATTTGGACTGGATTTGGATTGGATTTGGATTGGATTTGGATTGGATTTGGATTGGATTTGGATTGGATTTGGATTGGATTTGGATTGGATTTGGATTGGATTTGGATTGGGTTTGGATTGGATTTGGATTGGATTTGGATTGGATTTCGATTGGATTTGGATTGGATTTGGATTGGATTTGGAGTGGATTTGGATTGGATTTGGATTGGATTTAGCCTCAGTATGGTAGCCACCATCCCTTCATGCCCTTGGCTTGGATGCAGCTCCACTTAATAGCATGATCAAATTGAGCCACCGATCTGAATTCACAATATCGCTGTATGAAGGGCCAAAAACGGAGGGGTGGACCCGTAAGCAGAGACACTCACGCGAAATCCACGGGAAATTAAGAATCTCCTTCCAACGACACGATCCAACAAATCATATAAACCAATTCGCAATACTTATGAAGCTTTCTACAGGATGGCTTGTTAAGAAGGGCGCGTCACTCTCACTGAAACTGTTGGAGTAGAATTCACAGCATCATAATCGAATCGGTAGGATAAAGAAAAGGATACTGTTCATTCCCTCCTAGACTCAGGCAGTCAATCAAACCATCGTCCAGCTTTAGCTATATATATGTCATAATATGCAATATATGTAGTATGTAATAGAGCAATGAAATACACTACAATCTATATACCTATATGAAAATGGATTTCTGTCTGTCTGTCTGTCTGTCTGAACATCATAGGCTCAAAAACTACTGAACCGATCAGCGTGAAATTTTGTATGGAGAAGTTTTTGGGGCCAGAAAAGGTTCTTATGATGGTTTGAAACCCCTCCCTTCTCTAGAACGGGAGGCTCCCATACACATGAAACAGAAGTTTCTGCATATCTCAAGAACTCATCAGGTAAATGGAACCAAATTTGGCATGTGGGGTTTTCTGGAGGCAAATTTTTTTTCTATGGTGTTTTGAGACCCCTCCCCTTTCCTAGAAGGGGTGCTGTCATACAAATGAAACTAAAATCTCTTCATAACTCTAGATCCAATAAAGCAAATGGAACCAAATTTGGCATGCAGGGATTTTAAAGGCAATAAATGTTTCTACAGTAGTTCGAGACCCCTCCTCTCTCTCTGGTATGGGGGGCGGGGCTCCCATACAAATTAAACAAAAGTTTCTACATAACTCGAGAACTAATCAAGTAAATGGAACCAAATTTGGCAGGTAGAGTTTTTTGAAGGCAACAAATGTTTCTAAGGTAACTCGAGACCCATCCGCCCTCTGTAAGAGGGGGGCTCTCATACAAATGAAACACAAATTTCTGAATAACTCGAGAACTTATCAAGTTAATAGAACCAAATTTGCATGTGGAGGTTTTCGAAGGCAATAAATGTTTCTATTGTGGTTTGAGACTCCTCCGCTCACTGAAAGAGGCGTCTCTCATACAAATGAAACACAAATTTCTGCATAACTCAAGAACAAATAAAGCAAATGGAACCAAATTTTGCATGTGGAGGCTTTTCAAAGAAATAAATGTTTCTAAGGTGGTTTGAGACCCCTCCGCCTTCTGGAAGGGGAGACTCCCATAAAAATGAAACATAATTTTTAGCATAACTCTAGAACCAATGAAGCAAATGAAACCAAATATGGCATGTTGAGGTTTTTGGAGGCAAAAAATGTTTTTATGGCAGTTCAATACTCCTCCCCATTTTGAAGGGGGGGGGGGCTCCCATACAAATAAAAAGCATAGGTCGGGAACTAATCAAGTAAATGAAACCACTTTTAGCATATGGGGGTTTTTGGAGGCTAGATTTTTATATGCATAAAAATGAATTTCTGTCTGTCTATCCTGTCTGTCAGACCCTTATAGACTCGGAAAGTTCTGAACCGCCAACGTGAAAATTTATATGAAGGGGTTTTTGGGGCTGGGGAAGGTTCTTATGATTGTTTGAGAACCCCAACTCTCTCAGGAAGGAGGGCTCTCATACAAATGAGACACAAATTTCTTCATAACTCGAGAACTAAACAAGCAAATCGAATCAAATTTGGCATGTGGGGGGGGGGTTGGAGGCAAGAATGTTTCTGTGGTGGTTCAAGACCCCTCCCCTTTCTGAAGGGGGGGGGGCAAACAAATGAAACTCAAATTTCTATTATAATATAAGAGCCCAGTGTGATGGTTCGAGAACTAATCAAGCAAATGTAACAAAATTTGGCATGTGGGGGGTTTTGAAGGCAATGATTGTATGGTGGTTTGAGAAACCACCCCCCTCTGGAAGGGAGGGCTCCAGGTTACTTAAACACAAAACGTGTATTTCTCGAGTAAGAAGCATGTTTTGATAGAAGTTTGAACCCCTGATTATTCAAGAAAAAAAGACTCATTCCGAAAAAAAACCATAAACGTGCCAGTTATATTAAATTTTCCTTCATTTAGTTGCAAGCGTAGCAGCGCACGCACCGGGTTAAGCTAGTATTTAATAAAAGTATGTCATAGTTGGAATTCGTCATCCTGTAATTTTAATATCGTTATAAATAAAATAATATAAAGAAATAATTAAAATAGTTATAATAGGCATATGATAATCATATGCAGCTTGGTGCATTTTTACGCTCAATCAGTGGCAGGTGAATGCAACTCTGGAATGTGAAGGTCTTTTTGCAATTAAATAAAACATAAACCATTTAATTATACATGAATTAAAAAAATGTATGTATTCATGACATGTAGATATACTTAATCAGCAGAATTAAAGAGCATTTATTAATTTTAATAATATTCAATGATCTAAATTAATAGAAACACCTTTACATACAATGAAATAAAATATCTGTACTATCTGGAATCTACTTCCTTGTAACCTTGAAGCAAATGAAATTTAATTATTCAGCGATTCCACGGGAAAAGAATAGAGTTGAAATCGTTCATCGAAAATAATTGGACCCTTATTTTTTTGTTTTTTATTAGGGTAACCATGTTCGATATAGGGTTACCAGAAAAATCGACATTTTTCGAAATTTTTTATTTAAAAAAAATCATAACTTCTGAACCACTGAATCGATTTGCAATGTTTTTTCATGAATAGAAAGCTTTGTTTTCTAGTTTTTATTAAAAATATTGGTTGAAATAATTAATGTACTCAAATTTGCTAAAATGGTCAAAATATTAGTTTTTTTTTACTTTTGAAATGTTGGACCACAACGACTATTTATGTTTATATTTTTTTTATGAAAACTCAAACATTTTTGCATAACATATCAAAAAATTAGAAATGTTCATTGAGCCGTTTTTGAGTTACATTTTTTTGAAAATTTCAAGTTTTTTGCCCATACACACATGGAATGAACGTTATTCTCCATTATTTCAAAATAACTGCGGGAAACATTTAATTGAAGTTATCAAACTTATTTCTAATAAATTCACCATGTTTACAAATCTAGTTTTATTTGTGAAGTAATGTACCCATCAAAAGTAGAGGAGGCTGGTTCAATTCTGACCCCATTAAATGTAAGAACTATAAATCAGCCTCAAATTGTTTAAAAGCAGAGACCAACATTGCTAGGGTTTACTCAGCCATGGTTTACGCTATAACTGGAACCACAATGGTCCGTTAGCGTCAAAATTTAGCATGAGTGCTCATAAGGATTGCAAAGGCACTCATGCCGAATTTGAGTTGAAGCGTAAACCACGACTGAGTAAACTTATCTCATATTTTGAATTATTCCACATTAGGGTCATTTTGAGTGAACCGAACTGAAACTAGAATAAAAAATTTTTTAGCGTGTAGAACATTTTTTCTCAGATTTAGTCAAGTTAAAAAAATCAATTTTAAAATCCAAAAACACAATTTCTCCGACCAATGCAATCTACGTTGAAATTATTTGTGTAATGAAAGCTTTCCATTGGTATTATTAAAAATTTGGCAACCAGCGCTGTCTGAGAGAATCTTGGGAGATCGGAATTGGCCACAGGGTCGGAATTGGACCAGGCTCCTCTATATTGAGGAATTGGAGTTCAAATCTCAAAGTTTTAGACTACAAGCAAGGGTTTTCTCAGATTACCTTCAATTAAAACTCAGCATTTAATTTGATTATTTAATGATTTTGATTTTGCATAATTCATAAAAAAAAAATTTTACATAGCAAAATTCTTACAATTTAACGCACTTATCTTCATCTGAAAACGAAAACCGTTTCACTATAATGTAATTTTAAAACAAAGATTCTGAAAACAAGATGGAAAAATATCACAATTAGTTAGGAACATTTTTATTTGTATAATGTAATACAGATTGTATTCGATTATTTGAAGTATCTATTTTCTTGTATGATAGGCAACTGCTCTACAAATTGAGCTACCAGGTCGGATTAGGTAAGATTATACGGAACTGATATTTTTTTCAATTTTCTGAATAATCGAGTACAACTTGTATAACGTAGCAAATCATGACGTCTGAATGAACAAAAAGAAGAGATTATTCTACTTACCAACACTAGGAACAGCATCAATTTCCGATGATCTAGCGGCATTGGGATCGATTATTTCGAAACCACCATTATTGATGTTTGCTGGTGCGGCGAAATTGTTCACTCTAGTTGGTCCGGCCACGGCGAAATTAGTGGTGGCTGATGGTCCGGCAACGGCGAGATCATCAAGTTTCGATGGTTCAGAAACGGTGAGTTCTTGATTTTCACATTCTAGATTAACTGTACTTGGAGTTGCTGGCTCTTTTTCTTTCTTGATAAAGCGATAAAGTCTGCAATTGCAGGTATTACAAATGTAGGAACAGCTTTTATCCAATTTTATTCTCCTTTCCGCTGCATAACCATAAAGTGTAAGAGTAAGTTTCCTGTAACTATTACTCCAAACATGTCAAATTGAGCATTCGTGCTTCATTGTATTAAACGTTTCTTCAGCAAGGTAACTGGACAATTTCACTGATTTTCTTGACTAACATATGCTTTATCTTATAGACCACTTTAAATAGTCCCTTTGGGTATCATTTAGGTAGAGTGAACAAGGAAAAGGAGACAGATAAATCATAATCAAACAAAAAAATACAATGAATAACCTGCATTAAAAATATTCAAAACATATAAACAAAGCAGGTAACCTATTGTATGGATCACTGGAAACCAACTTTTTTGAAAAACGACATACTGCTTGGCCGATTTTGAAAAATAAAATCAGCAATAACAACACTAGACTATTCCGACTGAATTATTTTCAGCTTTTGCGATTTGTAAATTCTTATAATAAACGGGATCAAACAAACACTCTTGAATAACATTTTCATACTTTTGATTTAATTTGAGCTAATTGAAATAATGGAGAATAACGTTCATTCCATGTGTGTATGGGCAAAAAACTTGAAATTTTCAAATAAATGTAACTCAAAAACGGCTCAATGCTCATTTCTAATTTTTTTATATATTCTGTAAAAATGTTTGAGTTTTCATAAAAAAAATATAAAAATAAATAGTCATTGCGGTCCAACATTTAAAAAATCATAAAAAACTAATATTTTGACCATTTAAGCAAATTTGAGTGCATTAATTATTTTAACCAATAATTTTAATACTAACTAGAAAAACAAGAAAAAATAAGCTTTCTATTCATGAAAAAACATTGCAAATCGATCCGGTGATTCAGAAGTTATGATTTCTTAAAAATAAAAAATTTCCCAAAATGTCGATTTTTCTGGTAACCCTATATCGAACATGGTTACCCTAATAAAAAAATAAAAAAATAAGGGTCTGATTATTTTCGATGAAGAACATACCAAGCGATTTTGAGCAAAATCGGACAACTTTTTTTTTCAACTCAATTTTTTTCCCGTGGAATCGCTGTATTATTATGATTCTCTAAATAAATAATTTTAATATGATTATACAAATACATAATGATGATTTGATGAAAATAATACGATGTTGTATCAATATACAAATAAAAATGAAATGCAACTATTTGTCTCTTCTGCTGCAATTAAAACTCTGAAGTGGCGAAAATTTCCAAAGTGATGTAATTAAAGAAAGTGGATCACCGGGCAGCCTAGAAGAATAGCAAAGAAAATTTAAGCAAACAATAAGCCGAACTAAATTTCATATGATTATGACTACTGCCCAAAAACGAAAACTTAATAAATCCACAAAAAAGAAAAAAAAACGGAAAGAGAAAAAGAAAAAGGAAATTTGAATTCTCCGATAGCTCTTGCTTCCTGCTGGGCCCAAGAATAACTCTCTATACCTGTGCAACAGAAAATGAAGGATCAGAACCAATTTTAGTTTTTGAATTATTAATTTATTTTTTTTATGAAAGAAATTTTCTTTTCAGGAGAACCTGTCGTACCATCTTTTCTAAAAAAAAAAACGTAAAAAATCAGCCTATCCTTTCAAATACACATCGTGGGTTAGGTGGGCTAAAACTTACGACGATGCATCAATGCGAACCTGAAAATAGCTTTAAAAATATTGTGAAGGGATGCTACAATACAAAATGATAACAATAATTATATTTGTATTGTCTGCATGTCAGTAGACTGTTGTCCAGCCGCAATTGTAGACGCACTTGCATTATCATTGCCAAGAAGGAAACATATAATTTAAAACTATTTGTTGAGCGTTTTGAATAAAAGATTCATCAGCAGTTTTATTTACATGATCTGGTGGAAAATACTCGAGGGCAACCACGTGTGTTTTGCCAACAATGCATGATTTTACCCAAACATGCTCAAATTCTTTGAATTTAGTCGCAGAAATGATTTCTGAATTGAAATCGCTATAAGAACACCTCCAACAGACTTTTTCTGGGACTCATGAAAATTTCGTTAGTCTCTAAATACATTAAAAGTACTTCCAAAAATTTCTTCACTTTGAACGCTTCCATTCCAGCTTGTTTCAGGAGCTTAAATTACCGAAAAGGATGAGCCTTGTAAATTTTTTTTAAACAAATATTTGTTTTGAGAGAAAACCGTAGGCTTAGTTTTAGGCACAAACTATATCCTATGTCGCTGACTTTAGCCTATTATATTCATAATACGGTTTAAATTAGAAATTGGTGAACATGCAATGAGGTTTTATGAGTATGTGGCTGTATATTAACCGAATAGAATATCTTAACAAATATCTAGCGAACAAACCTGTTGTATGTGAATATAATGTTTTGAATGTTGTGCGGACGATAAATAGAACATAAGCAAAAATCATTCCAGTGGTCTAGGATAGTTTTTGGTTTTAATTTGATTTGTGAAATTTTGTGTTCGTTGATGGGAATAAATCTAACAATGGAATACCATAAACATAACAAAAGAAAAGGAAACGAAAAGACGTAGTTGCATCCATGAATAAACCCAACATGGAGCTAATAGACCGACATCACATCAATATCAAACACAAATAATCGTTTCTCTTATAATTCAATAACTCCCAATTATAGCAGCTGAGCAGGAATTATTATGCAAGCTTGTGCGTATCTCCAGGCAGCAGTCCTCAAAATGGAAAGAGACGCAATGCAACCACACTCTATAATAAGAACGAGAAGATTCCTAAGTTTATCTTCTTAAATCCTCTCAACTCAGAGTTTTAATTTCATGTTCATCATGAAATTCTGTTGAATGATTCAAAGGACTTTCAAGGTCAATCTTTGACCTTCTTAGAAATAAAATCTGCATCATTTAGCATTTTACTATCAGATTAATTGGCTTTTAAACATCAAGCCATACTATACCTTGACATTTGAGAAGATTTTCAAAACATTTGGCAGGAATATCAAATTTCAAGGTGAACATCAGTCAGATCCTATCCAATTTCCGGTCTACAAGCGCCAATTTGTTCGTATGACTGAATATCACAATTTTCCACAAAACACGACACATCCATTCCCAAGAAGAAGCTAACAAATTTATTTATTTTACTCTCTAAACCCGGCGCTGCTGCAGAATTGAATTAGTTTTTTTCTGCCAATCCATTCCAATCGCTATTGAATTAGTTGATTGGAAAAAAAAATCCACATATTTTAGCACAACCTTCCTCTTCTCCTGAGCCCAATTTTACGGCAATGTTTTCCTCGAAAATTAACTTAACTTAACAGAGCAACAAATGGACAACCTTGAAACCGGCACAAAGGAAACAAGATACCAACCGTTTTCATCCGCTCCACCGTCGGGGATTCGATCGAAGACAAGAATGTAGCTCAGCAGCTCGTTCAAAACATCACCCAGCTTCTTCAAATATATTTTCCTGCACTGAAGGTTCGTGTTCTTCCTTCCTCCTGATTTCAATATTATTAAATTATTTTTGTACTCATCTTCATGCTCCGCCACATCAAATTCACTCACTTTTCCGGGCCCCGTCTTTCTTCCTCGTCATGATCATCATCACCACCGTCAAGACGGGGATAAAAATAGACAATTATTTCACACCAATTCGGAACTTGTTACAAAACGGGTCAAACTGGTAAATTTTTATATCACTCTTTTCTTTTTTTCTGCCTCTGTCAGCTATCACCATCAAACGGACACTTGACTGCCCTCGAGATCCCCGGCACTGGCTGAACTTGTTCCGTTTCCCATTTTATCACTTCACTTTCCTTCGTTGCTCTTCACATTCAACAGCAATCACCCAGAACCCAGTGCTTAATTTCCCAAATCACCTTCACTTTCAACCGAAAGGCGAATCCCCTTCCTTAGTCGCCGCTGTCGTCGCAGTCGTCTTCATCGGTCCCACCACCATTATTTTTTGGCTTTGTGTGTAGCTAAAGAACAACAATTTACTACAATCACTCGAACCGTTTGATCTTCGTCTTCGCTCAAAGATCCCACAAGCAACCGGTCAGCTAGCCGAGCGTGGCCATCGTCGTCCTCCTCCCTACAATTGTTGTCGTTAAAATCTGCGGGGCCAACCGAAAATAACAATCATCACTTGTTTGCGCTTCAGTTCCACACGCTACTCGCTGTCACGTTTTACATGCCCAACCCCCCCAAAACCATCATTATCTGCCATCGCAAGTCATTCAAAACGACTCAGCAATGTGCTCTTCCCGATTTTAGAATTCCTCAACTGATCCACGACAACGCGGCGCAGCGAGACGGATGGGTCTGACGGACAGACGGAACCGAATCATTGAAGTCCTCCCGGTGAGGATCGAACGACGGACTGACCGAGTCACAGTGACCGTGAATTACTTTCGCGCGCTTGAAGCAATCTTCCCACTGGCTGGTTTATCCCAGCAGCACCAGCACACCACTCTTCGCACACGTTACAGGCGGGCCTCTTCGGACGGTGTGGAGGAGAATAACGCGTCTTATCACACGATTAGCGGAGACCGAACTGAGGGATGCAACGCGGAACGACCGCTGCCAAGACCTGCTTCAACCGTATTCGTTGCCACTGTTGTTGTTGCTGCTGGGATTCGAGTGACCGAACTTCACCACATTTCAATCGCGCGCGGTCTCAGCGTGTTTTGGTGCTGCAAATTTCGAACTCAGCTGGGAATGAATGAACACCTACGTCGATGTGTGAGGCCAGCCACCATTCGCGGTGAGTGGGTGAGTCGAAACGAGAGCGAATTGTTATACTAACAGCTGGTGGAAGATGAGTATCTGTCTTCGTTCGGTTTCGATAAACAAACCAACGGCAACCAGAAGTTTGAAAGTGACAACAACTTGTGGCTCTCGGCTGCCGGCTTTTGACTTGCGGGACGGTATTTGTACCAAAGTGCGCATGTTGCGAGCGAAAGGAACTCAGAAGGGATGCCAAATTTTTGAGCATTTTCGAAAGGTATGCTTTTGAATGGTTGCATCTGCTTTTCGGACGGAAATGCATTATTTAATAGCTTACTGAGCCATAGACACCAAGAGATCAAGTTCATTTACACTGTTGTTATTTAATTTTGGCAGTATTGCGTATTTCAAGAAATCATACAACACATCGGCGGAAAAGTTCCCGATCTAACGATTTTTTTTCTAAAATTTGACTTTACTCGTCAACATAGTTTCTCTAATAGTTCTATTCTCTTCTTGTAGAACGATTTATTTTTGGCCGCACAATCGGCGTTTGTTTCGTCGATTAACTCTTGATTCGAGCGATATATTTTTCCAGCAAGCATTTTTTTTAGGTCTGCGGACAGGTAGTAGTCGCTAGGGGCCAAATCTTACAAATGCGGTGGGTGCAGAAGCAAATCGCAACGTAATTCGTACAATTTAGATTTTTTAAGATTTCTTTGTTCAATCGAACCAGTTGGCCATGTAGCTATTGATTGCTATTGATGGTCTGGCCTTTTTCAAGGGAGTCGATAAACAAAATTCCATGAATATCCCAAAAAAAAACGGATGCCATAAGCTGCTGTCCTCTCAGCTGCCTGCCGATATGACTCAGGAGTGTAGTAATGGATCCATGTTTTGTCCATTCGTCCATACATAACGTTTACATTAAAAAAATAGACAAAAATTGCCGATTTTTCATGGGTTTATCTTCACCCGCACTGACAAAACTACCCATGCAGCATCAATCATAGTAACCCATGAGTCAGCAGACAAAATTTGACAGCTCTATCAATCGAACTCTAACCGTGATGGCACACACAGTGAAGCATCTCCGTTCAGAAGTGTGCGCGTTCAAAGACATCATGCGGCACTTTGTGGACGCCGAATACGCCCGTTCTGGCATCTACAACATCTTGGCACTATTAGACAGCAATCAGAGCATCGAAAGAAAGCTCGGTTCCGGACGGCCGACGACGCTGAGCGACAAGAAGCGCCACAGGATGCTGAAGAGGAAGACCGAGGGAAAAGTGGCTACATCTCTGCGTGCGCTTGGCCGGAAGGTCGGTTCAACCGGCCAAACAGTGAAAAAGTACCTGGCGAACATGAACATTCATGTCAGCAAGCGGAAGTCGCACCAACTGGTTTCGGAGCTGCAGGCAATGACGCAGCGGCAACGGCTGAATAAGATGGTCAGCTCGATTTTCCCGGCGAACCGCGACGTGTTGGTGGCGATGGACGACGACGGGCCTATCTCACACTGAATGGCAACGACTGGCAGGACACTTCGTATTTTACTTCCCCCACAAAGGAAGTGAGCTCCGAGGTGAAGTTCATTTCACACACCAAGTTCCCAAAGAAGGTGCTGCTGTGGCTGACAATCAGCGAGAAGGGGATGTCAAAGCCGCTCTTCTTTCGCTCCGGACTGGCCGTGAACGGGAAAATTTATAGTACGAAATGCCTGCAAGAAGTTGCGCCGTTCATCAAGAAATACCATAAGGGCGAAGACGCGGTGTTCTGGCCGGAGCTGACATCGGCCCACTACTCGATGCGATCGTTGGAGGAGATGGAGCGGCTGAATATCGATGTGGTACCCAAGTCGGCGAACCCGCCCAACGTCCCCCAGCTGCGTCCCATCGAGAATTTCTGGGCCAACCTGAAGCGTAAGATCTACTCCAACAATTTTGTCCCAAAAACTGATGAGGAATTGATAAATAAAACGAAGAAAGTACTCAAAAACATGCCTACACGCATGTTTTCGTCCGCCAAGGCGAATGTTCTGGCTAACTGCCGGAAAGCCGCTGGCAAGTGCGTAGAATTTTTTGGCAAGTAATCTTAAATAATTACCTTCCATGGGAAATTTATCAAAAGCAATGATCTGTCTTAGCTTTTCCTTATCACCATCCGAAAAAAAGTCCATTTGTTTTAATGTTAACGTTATTGCTCCACAGTGAATATTTTCTCATCGGTGAATAAAATTGTACGATGACGTCCATTACCAAACTCCTTCAACACAATTTTTGCTTTCCGGTATCGATTGTCTTTCAGTCTGTCATTTAGGTAGTGGTTCTTTGAAAAAATTTAAAAACACTATCCTAGAATTTCGATTAACCCTTTGGCGAAGTATACCTCGCTAGTATACCTAGATACCGCAATGCAAAGGAACGGCGTTGCCGAGCATTTCCGGACAAGGAAGGTGTCAAAGAATGTCTGCAAAAGCGGTTGCTACCGTTTATCAGAAGCCACAATTCTCCAACTCTGCCTTGGCCTGATTTGGCCTCCTTATCACTATGCGAGGTCAAATACGTGCCAAAAACAGCCAATCCACCAAACTGTCCTGAACTTTGCCCAATAGAGAAGTACTGGGCTGTAGTTAAGCGGAAACTCTTCGAAACTTAGAAGCAAGCACCGGTACCGATGATTTCAAGAGAAGATGGAGAATCGTCACGGCGGACCTATCTGAGGATACCGCACGGAACCTGATGGCGGATGTACCACCGAAAGTTCTAGAATTTCACAGAAAGAAGGATTTACATCTTAATCAACTCTCGAGTAATTCATGATAAGGGCCTAAAAGCCATTTGTAAACAATGACTTTAAATGTCGATTTCTCTTGAATCTTAAATCACTCTCATGAAATGAAAGCAGCATCTGGTAGAAGAATGTTAGTTCTACCATATGGCGTAGCTGGATGTAGTGGGATTCTTGTTTTCGTTCACCTATTTCGTGAAATAAACTCATTCAAAACTTCATCCAAGTCCAGATATTTCGCTATATCCTTGTGCAAGTGCAATATGGCCACAGAGTTTAGTCCTATGGTGGAGAGCAAGTATGTCTTCAGTCTTCGAAGTCCCGAAAATGACCGCTCAGGTTTTGCTGAAGATGTCGGCATTGTCCCAAATATATTCAGTAATTTTACAAACTCTGGGAGAAGTTCAATCAAATCCGGTTCTTTCTTGAAGCAGTAAACAATATCTGAGATATTCTCAACACACTTGTCAGCTTCCTTCAAAGTTTACAAAAACATTTTCCGATGCAGCAGCAAGCGCTCGGGATCGACATCACCCTCATAAAAACTCAGAATGTTTGCTTTGTTTGCGTCGTCTCCCAGCAAAAACTTTTCCATTGTCAACAGGAACTCAAACGATTCAGTTTTTAATCTAACGTCAAGTGATTCCAGAATCTTGTCGATAATTTCCTGATACTGGGATTTATGAATCACTTCAATCGATCCTGGGATTGATTCTCTTCTCTGTGATTGTTCGTCTGGATCAAATCGCTTTGGCACCCTCCTTTTTCGCGGCAACTTCGGAGATCCTACCTCGGCCGGTTTGCCTGATGATACTCTTTCCTAAACCTCGGAAAACTCCTTTTTACAGTAGTTCAAACTTGCCTTCAACGTGTCGATAATTCGGTATGCTTCCTCCGGACGAAATGATTTTCTTTGGAGCGCCATGTTCATCGTGTTAAAGTACCCGAATAATTTTACTAGTACTATCAAGGTAGTAAAAGTCGAATTTCTCCATCATTCTCAAAAACCCAACAGCTTTTGCTCCAGCATCAGAATCATCACTCTCAGCCAAAGTCGTGAAAAATTCAACTAAGGCGGAATAGTTTGATAAAACAGATGACATAGACACGAATTTGACTGTCCATCTTATTGGGCACAAAGGTCAAAAGTTGGTGGAATCATCTAATTTAATAGACTGGAACATCGCGAGCCGTTTTGGTGAATCTCTGACGAAGTTGATCAGATCATTCGCCAAGTTTAAGGTATCTCGGCAAATATGAATCGTTTTTATGATGTCTTGCACCACCAAGTTCAAAGAATGAGCCAAGAAGTGGACAAACAAAGCTCTCGTTTCATCATCAAGAATCTTAACTTGCACTCCATTTTTCCCACCAGCCATATTCCTTGCTCCGTCATAACACTGCCCTCTACAGATGGACAGCGGCAAATCAAACCGGATAAGTATATCCTGGATGACGGAATAAAGCGTGGCGGAGCTTGTACATTCCACTTCATAGAAACCAAGGAAAATTTCTTCGACTTCCAAAGGATTTCCGGCAAAACGAATACAAAATGAAAACTGCTCCTTCCTTGAAATGTTCGCAGTCTCGTCGCACAAAATAGTACAGTAAACAACTAACTTTACCAAAACAAGGAGTTTCCGAAGCAGAGTAAGGAGTGTAGCAAAAATAAGCTATCCACAAACTTTCTTTCAAATTATGTTGAAAACCGATATTTTATTCATACAAAAAATTGATCCTTTATTGTACGAGGTTAAACTTGAACATAATGAAGACCGGATGAAATTTAAGTTATTCCTTCACGAATTTTCGAACTTTGGATTGAACGCTCTTCATCAAGTTCCGGACAAGTGTTGCATCGCATTTTTTGGACGCTTGGGCCCAAATTTTTTTGAACTCCTGCATGTTCCCAGCTGCCTTACCAGTCTTCTTGAAGACCCTCTTCACGATTGCCCAGTAACGTTCGATGGGTCGAAGCTGAGGGCAATTTGGTGGATTGATATTTTTCTCAACGAAATCTATACCCTTTTCCGCAAGCCAATTGAGAGTGGTTTTGGCATAGTGATCCGACGCTAAATCCGGCCAAAACAGTGGAGGTGTACTATGCTTCTTATATAAAGGCAACAATCTCTTCTGGAGACACTCAGATCGATAGATTTCCGCATTTATAGTTCCGGTAGTGTAAAAAATGGTTGACTTCAAACCACAGGAACATATTGCTTGCCATACCAGTACCTTTCGACCGAATTTCTCCACTTGAATCGACCTGTCCGCATCACTCACATCCTCCCCAACGACGGCAGTAAAGTATTGTGGACCTGGAAGGGTTTTTGAGTCCTTCTTTACATAGGTCTCATCGTCCATCAAAACGCATGCATCCGGACGCTGCAAAAGACGCGAATACAATTTCCGGGCCCTTGTTGCTGCTCGCTTCTTCTGTTCTGCACTTTGTTTCGAGATTTTCTGCTTCTTGTAGGTCTTCAGGTGGTCTCGCCTCTTGATACGCTGGATCATTCCGACACTCGTTCCTGCTTTTTTAGCCAAATCACGTATTGACATTGATTTGTTCTTCATGATTAGAGATACCACTTTCTGCTCCAGTTTCGGGTTGGAAGAACCGGGTTTTCTGCCTCTTCCTGGTAGCTCATCCAAAGAATAGTGTTCCCCAAACTTATTAATGATGGTGTTAACACTCGCATGATGAATTCCAAACCGCTTCGCCAATTTTCGCATAGTAATACCCTTCTCACTTAGCCATGTGTCCAGAACCTTAATTTTCACTTCCTTTTCAATACACTACATTTTGAAAACGCAGAATTTGAACCGCACAAACAAGTAAACAAAATAAAGCTGACAGTCAAACGCACAGCATGCAGTGTTCAGAGCATAAAAAACCATCACAAATACATGCGTACAACGCAAATGTATGTGGATAGCTTATATTCGATACACTCCTTATGGCTAAGAAGATTGAGAATTTCGTTTTGTATTCCAATAAAAGTACTTCGCCCCCCGATGGGCTGGGCGCCTATGTGCCCAGCCAACGTAATGGACAGATTTTAGCAGTGTGTACGATGGGAAGTTCTCCCTGCAACAATGATGCCATTCACGATTCATTCGCCTCCTCCACGTTCCATCTTACATTTGCATTCCACCGTAGATCGTACGCAACACCTTCCGTTCAAAGACCAAAGACCAAGGGTGGATCGGTCTTTACGAGCAATGTCAATGTTTCGTGGCCGTAGAAGACTACCGGTCTAATCAATGTCTTGTAGATGGTCAACTTTGTAGTTCGGCAAAAGTTGTTCGATCTAAGCGTTCTTCAGAGTCCAAAGTAGACAGGATTGCCAGCCATAATGCGCCTTTGTATTTTTCTGATGGTGTCATTATCGGCGTACACCAATCTACCGCCTCGATTTCATCACCGTCCATCTGAACTCGTGACGGGAGGCTTCTCGAGAGCCTATTCGCTTCATTTATTTTGTTTTCAACGCATTAATCACAAGCCCAATCCTACTAGCTTCAGCTTTAAATCTGATGTACGTTTCCGCCTTCGTCTCAAAGTTACATGCTATGATTCCAACGTCGCCGGTGAAGTCTAAAAGTTCGACAGATATCCTGAAGATCATGCCACTCGTGTCTTTCCTCGTTCTTTGAATCACACCCTCCAATGCGATGTTAAACAGCAAACAAGACAATCCATCAACTTGCCCTAACCCTCTCCGAGATTCGAAGGGACTCGAGAGTGTCTGTGAGACCCGGATGACATACATCACTCGATCCTAATCCTCGACAATGAACCTACACACGTTATATTATGTAAGACAAATTTGCTGGAATTATCATGCATCACGAGTTCATCATACGCTAAATTTTGGATTTCCGATTCCGAAATTTTCTATCAACAAATGAGTCAAACTCATACTAATCGAGTCGTCTCAGCCTTGATTTTAACTATGCACAACTAGGTGCTCATTTGAGATTCCAAACGCCTGGAGGAAACCGAAACCATTCCGTCCATAGATAGTATCGCACCAAATCTAGCCGATAGAGCATCGCCATAACCGTGGCCGATTCAATTGGCTTTGCTTCAATGTCATTCGCTCCGAAGCAGATGATAACAGAAGCGGTCACCGTTAATTGAGTAGCACTAATCAACCGGATCTCGTCCGACGTGTGTGTGATAAATAAGCCTGATAAGTGTTCCACTCTGTCAAATTTAACCTCGTCATATCTCCCGGAGAAGTCACTTTCATCCATGCCGTCAATGGATCATGTTCCCGAAATGTGATTCAAACTATCTTAACAAGAGACGAAAGTCCCGGCTGTTAATTCAAACAATTTATCCTCGTCCCGGAGATTGAGTGGACGTGTGAGCCCATCAAAACGACGACATCTGAATGCCATCCAACCCGGTACGATGAGTGGTTTGCTTGACCGTTGTTCGTCCCATCGCAATCCACTGGCCGTACTTATGCCGGAACAGGTGTTTGTGATAAATACATGCAGCGCAAATCACACACCGAGCTTTCTGTCACAAAGTCATCGACGACGTATCGGCAGGAGGTTAAAACACTTTTCAAACTAACCGACGAGTGTGTAGTTACTCTTTGCTGATAAATATAAAAATCGTCCCATTCGTGTACAACCTAGTAGGCGTTGGCGGTGGTGTGATGGAAAGGTGTTTTAAAATATTCAATGGACCTTTCGAGGGAACCGAAAATAGATTTCCACTCTGCGAAGTATAGTGCGACTAACTGTGAGGCACATCGTACCGTCGCAGCACGTGAAATATATCGCCATTGACCGTCGTCGTCGTCGTCGGTGTCGTCCGTCATTGTTGTCACTGCCGGATGCTCTACTGGTGTTGGTGTACGAGCCGAATGGTTGTTTCGTTTTCAAACGAAAATAGTAAATAGGTTTGTATCGCTATCAGCTCGGGTGCAGAAAGTGACACGTGGATTGTTTGTTTACCAATCACCGTATCGATAGGGAATGTATCCGATTTCTCACTATTGGCTGGTTTCGAAAGGATCTAGAGTTTGTTTTTCTACGCTGTTCTGACAGTGTCCAGATTGCCACAAAGTCTAGGCTAGTATTTAGTCTTCAAATGTGAAATGAATATTTTGAAACCGATACGCCAAATAGTTTGTCTGATGGATTGTTACTGTTTGCTCAACGATCAGTGTTACATATTAGCAATTATAAATCATGTGTTTTAACTCATGGTGTTTTTTTTTTCGAAATTTTGTAAATCGTCATGCCAAGAGCAACGTGAAAAAAGACAATGCGAGTTTTGGAAATACACCTTTGATAACCTCTTTCTGGCCAACCTTAGCCACTGAAGCGAAGATTTTGGCAACTGCTTCCAAAGGAAGAACTGAAAATGACTTCGATTTGCTTAACGCGCGTTTAAATTTGAACTGATTACTGAAAAATTAAGTAACCTAAGTTCGGACTTTATTCGAAAAACGAAATCAGAAGTTCACATTACTAGTGCTAGACTGCTCTCTTTTCTTCAGCATGTATCTGATCACTGCTTCCGAGATGTGAACTCATCGAGCTATTTAACGGTTACTTTTACCGAAATTCTGAAGTTCACGAATCGGAAGTGCTTGCTCCAACTCACCCAAATAATTTCCTCTGACCATTTTGCTGAACCTATGCAACAAATACATAGTAGCTCAAATTTAAACCAGTGTTTGTGGCGCACAAAGAGCATCCTTTAGCATTAGCATTAGCATTAGTATTGACGTTTGCACACCTCGAGGATGGAGCTACTATGAGGAATAAAGGGCGAACACGAAATTATTGCGACACATTCAACATGGCTTAACTTTTTTACCATTGGGTAAAAATCAACCAAATTTTGCACACTTGCTCATTGATGTGTATTGTTTACATGCTGTCAAACTCGAAGTCGTGTTTTTCGATTCAACGAAAATGGAGGTGAACCAACGCGAGTCGAGAGAACAAATTCTTTCCAAACACCTGGAATTTCCTGACCTGTCGCACCGGCAGTTGGGAAAAATGGTGAACATTCACCATTGAACCGTCTCCAGAGTGTTGAAGCGGTTCCAGTAGCGGTTGACGTTGGACCACGGCAAAGGAGCTGGAAGAAAACCGGGACCGGAGAACAAAAAGACGGAGGGAAAGGTGAAGCGGATAATTAAAGCAAAACCCAACGTCTCAAGCCGTGATTTGGCTAAAAAGATCGGCATGTCGCAGAGCTACGTCCAGAATGCAAAGAAGAGAGCTGGACTACATACATACAAGGTACAGAACTTCCCAAACCGCAATGAGCGGCAACAATCGACGGCTAAAACTCGGGCACGGAAGCTCTACGAGAAGATGCTGACAAAATATGGCTGCTGTGTGATGGACGACGAAACGTATATAAAAGCCGATTTCAAGCAAATTCCGGGGTTGCAGTTTCTCACCGGCAAGAGCAAGTTCTATGTGGACGACAAATTTAAGAAGAAGAAAATGTCGAAGTTCGCCTCCAAATATCTCATTTGGCAGGCCATCTGCTCTTGCGGACTGAGGAGTGAGCCTTTCGTGACAAAGGGCACAGTATATGGCGAGATCTACAAATCGGAGTGCCTCGAGAAGCGCCTTTTGCCGTTCTTGCAGCAGCACGACGAAGCTCCGCTATTTTGGCCAGATTTGGCATCATGGCACTATTCTAAAAGTGTCCTGGAGTGGTTTGAGGCCAATTCTGTCCATTTTGTTCCAAAGGACATGAATCCGCCAAACTGTCCGGAGCTGCGCCCGGTGGAACAGTACTGGGCAATGATGAAGCGGGAACTTCGGAAGAGCAAGAAGACAGTCAAAGACGAGAAGGACATGTTAAGAAAATGGAAAAAAAACTGAGAAACTGGTACCGGGTGACACTGTAAAGACTTTGATGGAGGGCATCGATTAACTTTTCTTATGATTTTTAAAGTAAATATATGTATAAAACTACCCTAAAATTTTGGTTTGATTCTAAACATTATAAGAAAATTGGCATGACATTTTCGGTGTCGCAATAATTTCGTGTTCGCCCTTTAATTCGTTGAAGACATTGCATGCCACCTTGAAACCAGTTACTGATACGTTTTTTCACACAATAATCTCCACGAAGACACTCCTCGATCGCTCACCTGGCCACGTCCATGCAACCGTAGGAGATAGGGAGGATTTGGTATCTACCTTAAGAAGACACTGGAAACCCATGTAGCCTTCAGTAGATATTAAAGGAAAAGGAAATGAATAGTCGGAGAGAATAGTTAAACAGAATGCCCTGTTTGGTGTACAGAACAAAAGAAAAAATATTTAAAACGGTCGTTGGGAGCATCTAGTCTAAGAAGGTTAAGTGATGCTCCATTTCTCTTCAAGCGGTTGAGACTTAAGCATTAACTATAGTCCTAGCCCCATGTGGCTTATGGTTATAGAGCCATTACTCGCTCTCTGAAATGAGAAGAATGTCTGATAATATAAGACCGGGTGGTGAAAGAAAACTTATCGCATTCTCTGATGTGATCTTCTTATGACTTTCATCGCAAACAATGATTCGTTTTTTCTATGTCGCTTACAAAAACTGTAACTTAATCTTATAAATCCACGATTTTTGATTATGAAGCAAATAAGTAAAGTTTGTGCTACAAACCTACTCATGGCACAAAACGATCTACAACCAATAGCTCTGAATTATTTAAAGCTAAATAAATAGTTCACCCTGCCTGTAATCAGTACTATACAGTTTTTTTTTAACGTTTTTGAGTTATAATGTGCAATGATCATATTTTCATAATAAAGGGTGTCCACGATGAAATTGCCACACTATGAAATTGCTCTAACTTTTTAACCGTTGGGTAGAATTTAGGTGGATTTAGTTCATAGTGCATTATTTACATCCTGCAAGTTTTAAAGTCCTGTGATCAAAACTCGCGGAAGAGGAGTCGAAAGAACAGCTCGTGCGTGATAAAATCCTGCGCATTCATCACGAGAATAAGGATCTCTCGCATCGTTCCATCGCTAAAACGTTGGGAATCGCGAATTCCACGGTGTCGCGAGTGATTAAGCAGTGCAAGGAACGGTTGACCACCGATCGGAAGCCCAGAAGTGAAGGAAAAAGTATTCCGTACAACACCAAAAATCACAACCGCGTAGTTGGGACCTTCAACCGAAATCCGAACGCCTCTGTTCGGGATGTGGCAAAGAAGCTGCACCTAAGCCGAAGTTTTGTCCAGAAGGCCAAAACTAAGGCTGGGCTTCGAACGTTCAAGGTACAAAAGGCCCCTAATCGCGACGAGAAGCAGAACAAGTCCGCCAAAACCCGTGCCAGGAAGTTGTACCTCAACATGCTGACGAAAGTTGAATGCTGCATCATGGACGACGAAACATATGTGAAGGCCGACTTCAAACAGATCCCCGGCAACCTGTTTTTCACGGCCAAGGATAAGTTCAGCGTTCCGGAGCATGTCCGCACTCAGAAGATGTCCAAATTTGCGAAGAAATTCCTGGTTTGGCAAGCCATCTGCACGTGCGGGAAGCGGAGTGCACCTTTCGTGACCCAGGACACGATGAACGGACAGGTGTACATAAAAGAGTGCCTCCAGAAGCGGCTGCTTCCTCTCCTTAAGGCCCACAACGTCCCAACAATCTTCTGACCGGATTTGGCCTCATGCCACAACTCCAAGGACGTGCTGAAGTGGTATGCGGACAATAAGGTCAATTTCGTGCCGAAAATGTTCAACCCTCCCAACACTCCGGAGCTCCGCCCCATCGAGAAGTACTGGGCGATTATGAAGCAGCACCTTCTTAAACGACCTAAGGTAGTGAAGACACTCGAGGAACTGAAGAAAATATGGGTTTACATGCAAAAAACGGTTGATTCACAGGTAGTGCAGAATCTTTTGGCCGGGGTTAAGGCCAAGGTGCGGGCATTTGCGTATGGACTGTAAATAAAATACGAGTAAAATGGTAAAATGAAGTTTAATAGTTATTTCTCAATCCCTGAAAATTTGATGGCAATCGGATGAAAACTCGAATTTTGCGAATCAATTTTGTGTGTGGCAATTTCATCGTGGACACCCTTTAGTTTACAAACCTGTAAACCAAGATAAAAAAAAGAAAGAATAAAACCCTGTAAACTATGACGAAAATTAAAAAGAAAGAAGAATCAGGTGAAAATCATGATTGCATTGAAATAATGTAGAGCCTCTTATCCCCAAATATGTAATTGATATCCCTTTTATTTGGAAACTTCACCAAAATAAATCTTGATGAGCTCTTTAGGACGTTACAATTGCGCAAAGAACTGTAAAATTTTCGCAATACAATTTCGTTCTACAACTTACAACTAAAAGATGTCCGTCGAGACCAGTCGAACGTGCATGAGAAAATTATGCCGCGAAGAATTCAACAAGCAGAGTGGCACTCGACACTGAAGGAGCCTGTAAGTCTTAGACAAAATAGGCCTATCCGTCAAAAAATAAGCTTTTTTTCTAGTGAAATTTACAGAAATTTGCAGCGTTTACTAGTATTTAATATACAGATGGAAAAAGTAAACAAGTGAAGCGATCGATTAAACTTTACTCCCTCTCGTAGGTCAAATTTGTAACCTTGTCGACGGTGAGAGGGCTTATCTCATGCTAAAAACATGCATGTGAGACCAAGAATTTGACCAGTAGTGAAAGTATCACATATTCTGCACATTTATTTCACTGCCACGTCGTAGAACGTTTATATAAAGGCACTAACATCAGGTGTGATACTAGCGGGCTATGCCGCAATTCACTCTTAGACCTCTTACTATCAATCTAAGGGAAACGACTAAAAGTACACTTTTCATTTTATTGACAACTTATGTTGTTACTCATCCATTTTTTTATGGAATGAATAACCGAAATACCTGTTTGCTCATAACTCATATAATAACTAAATTTAATTGCAACATTTTCGAAAGGGATGAATGTTTTGATCAGGGTAATTATCTGACTGTTCGAAATGAAGCACATAGTCATAGAAAAGTGTTACTTGAGACTGACGATGACAAGCATGTATATTAGAGATAGGATGCGGAGGGCCCGCTTAGGGAACACCATTGGAAACAATAGAATGAACCTTTCCATGTATGAATCTTAGAAAGAGTGAGCTTTTTAGTGGAATACCTGTAACTGGAAAATTGGATGAGGAATTGGTGGTTTCCGTTTGATCCCAACTACATTTGTTGCTTGTAGTATGGTTACTAGATCTTTGGGGATGGTTACTAGATCCAAAGCTAGGCTAGAATTTAAAATGTTGTTGTCTAAATTTAATCCAGTATTTTTTTTAAATCCTTTTTTTCAAACATTATTACTTCTGGTTCATGCTGTTCAAGTTTTGTTAGGTTAGGAATTCGGAATTCTTGGTCAGAGAAACGAAGATATCGTCGTGAAAATATCACCAATAATCTCTCACCTACGCCCTGCATACCATGGAACACTAACACCCTCTTCTCTCTTATTTTCTTATTGATTTCATGATCGAGAACGGCTGTGAAATGGATCGATTGAAGTGCGAAGGACCTGCTCAGCCCTAGGCTACATGCGGTTTTGACAAGGAAGTGATCATATCTATTTCAAGAAAAAGTACTTGTGAAGCATCCTCGAAAAAATCAAAGACAGCACAAAGATAAGTATATGCGAAATCAAAACTGTCAAACTATCAAAAACATTCATCTTACTTAAGTTATATTACAGTCACTACTAGTTTCAAATCACAAACAAATTAAACATTTCAGGTCATTTTGTAGCAACGCGGCCATCTCAATCCAAAAAAAAACACTACAAACCCCTTACCCCAACCTAATCCATATCACCTCCCATGGCGTTCCATCCACCCGCAAGCCCTCCCTAACCCTCGGCTTTGGATTGACTTGCGCTCTCATTGCCCCACCAAACGCTGCAAAATGAAAATGAAAATGAAGCGATCGATTAAACTTTTTTTGAACAGAATGGGGCTGATATGCAGCAATATGTGCTCGAGCTAGACAGACACATTAAATTGTTAAAAATGGTTTAGAAAATTATGCATATTACACGTAAATTACTAAAAATAAATTGCACAATAGATAGCAAAGTTGGCATAACCAAAGAAAACATCATTTCAGCCTCAATGATTATTTGTCTGATTGGGCTCAATTTAGGCGAATATGCTTTTACAGGCAGTATATCTAATCAAGGTCTTTTGCTGTTGGGACCACTTACAAAGTGTTATGGTGACCGATTGGCCACGGTGACTTAATTAGAGTGCCAAAAGGGCACAAAATCACTTTGACAGAGTTGCCGCCGGACACCAGTTACTTCTTTGAGAAGTTCCACAGAGCACACTTTCAAATCTTGCAATATTTTTGACGGACTCCCCAACTCACCGAACGGAGTAATGGGTTCCTTTAGTCTCTCCCACCCATACAACATACAGCTATGACATTCAGCGGTTGGCACGTTACTCTTATTTATATATTTAGTCAGCACCAACAGGCTTAGTAAAGCCCCAATGGTGGTACGTTACAACAAACAGACAGCAGTAATCTCTACCTAATGCTATGTGGGAGATGACACCCGTGCTCCCTCCGCCCCATGCTAAGGACCTTAAAATTTTACTCTACGGGACCTAAAACTAATTGGGTTTCAAACATATAAAGGATACTAAGCTGAATTCCATTTGATCAAGTATAGAATAAGAAACAGGCAACAAGCTTGAACTTTGACGAATAAAGCGGTGCAAAAATGACAGCAGAAAACTTTTCACGTCTAGATTTTCACTACTTTTTGCACTACTGTACAAAATCATCGTACAACAGGGGGTGCCAGATCCCGCATACAAGGCAGGGGTAATCAGCGGTGCGAGCACACAGTCATATATAAATTACTACTAGAAAACCAGGTTTGACCTACAGAAAGAGACTGCAGCTGAAGCCTCTTTTAAGAAGTCAAACTACTAATGGCATTAACTCAATAAATTCTATAAATAGAGATTGGACTCAGCTTCATGAAAGTGGTGAAAGAACAAATCTTGCACCCACATAATCTCTTCATAATAATATAATTGAAAGTAAAAAGGAGTAAAATGGAAAGAGCTCACCCAAATTTCAAAGACGTCCGCCTCCCGCATCGTAACCACTGTGATGATTATCTATAGTCGTGACTAAGGATGATCCCGGTGCACTTCCTCTTTTTGATATTGGAAGCAATCGACAAATTCTACTATGCATCCTGGGGCCACATCGCTGCTGGTGGAATATCAAATGCATTGCTCACGAACAAAACAACAATCATCAAATCTTGGGCTATTGCCCTTTTAGAACTCTAAAGTGTTATAGAAAAATCACAGTTTTCAACGATTTTAGGAGAAAATTATAACCAAAAATTTCAGCACGAAGCAAAACGTGACAGCAAAACAAAAAACCAACCACCTTCGAGCAAAGCCTACTTCTCAAGCTTGTGGTGCACAAAGAGCATCCTTTCCCGAAAATAACAGTTCCACAAGACAACAACAAAATAAAGATTGTACTCGAAAAAAAAATGTCTGTGTAACCTTTTATTGCATGGTAAAAAATGATTGAGTTTTGGATAGAGCTAATTTAGAGTGTGTAATATTTACAAGCAAAATTTCGTCACAATCTGTCAAGTGGTTATCGAGATGTCTTCCAAGCAAGAAGTTCTTCGTCAAAAAATTATGGGCGCAGTCGTGGAAAATCCAGGCCAGTCCCTCAGGTGGATCGCGAAACAGTTGGGAATCGACAATTTGACCGTACCCAACAAATAACGATGTTGAATAACTGTTTGTTCAATCAAATTTGGAGAAGTTGTTCAGCTTTTTCTTCTAGCAAGTTGAACTTGCTAAGTAACTTCTCCAAATTTGTTTGAACAAGCAGTTATTCGACACTGAAGTTTGTTGGGTATCCCGTGTGGTAAAATCGTTCAAGGAGACCCAGGCGACCCAGCGGCAAGCTGTCAGTGGAAGAAACGCGCAGACGGCCGACCGCGACCCCGGGAACGCAAGGAAAGCGAGGGATTACTTCAAGCGCAATTCGAACCATTCGATTTGGGACGTGGCTCTGTTTTGGCCGGATCTGGCATCGTGCCATTACGCGAAACCGATGAAGGAGTGGTACGAAGCCAACGATGTTGTGTTTGTTCCGAAGGAGGCAAATCTGATTACTCATCCATTCTTGAGGCCAGACTCAACGATCACACTCAATTGGGTTGAATCGGTTCTATCAAGATGGAAAACCTTTGTTGCGAATCGGGTGTCAGAACTCCAGC
Source organism: Aedes koreicus (assembly GCA_024533555.2). Taxonomy (NCBI): domain Eukaryota; kingdom Metazoa; phylum Arthropoda; class Insecta; order Diptera; family Culicidae; genus Aedes; species Aedes koreicus. Next base: position 193,376 of record JAHHFK020005380.1, read on the forward strand.
ATCTTAAATCAAACGGTGTCTGGGCTCACGCTTACGGTATGGACACACCTGCAGATATAAAATCTCGTGGAATGGAAGCAAACCAGGTTAAGAAGTCATCGGCTTGGTGAACTGGACCATTTCGCAACAATCATCGCGTGTTTGGCCTCCAATAGGCCAAGAAGATTCACCAGACGGAAATTCTAGAAGCACGATCGCAAGAATCAAATGAAATCTTTCACGTAAGTTCATCCTTCGTTTCACAAGTTCAGCTTATTGCTCTGATTCAACGCTTCTACTAAATGTCATGCGAACCGTAGATAGAGCTTTATATAATCGGCCGAATTATATCAGGCTACCTTGGCTCTTGTCCGGCTGACTCAATCTGAAGTATTCCTGAACAATTTCACTGCAGTAGCCTCCGATTGTCAAGTGAAAACTAACTCCTCTCTGTCAAGTGAAAACTAACCTCCCCTGTTCCCGCGTTGGTGGGCGCTTAAAAAACGCGTCGAGTCCAGAAGATAGGAACAACACAATGATCCTTTCAGCATGGCACCCGCATACAGAGAGCATTATGTCAAACTATCATCATAAATATCTACACGTTCGGAACCACCCTTGTAGGAGACATGTTCCTGATTTATGTATGAGCGTTGCAGGACTTAGAGTTCACTTGCTGCTCTCGACTTCTACTCTAAGCTAATTCTCTTAGCTTTTACTCGTTCCCTGAGCCATTTAGCTCAAAAACCACCTCGCGCATCGCATTGAGATGAACCGTGGGCAATTAAAAGCCCCGTGTCTCTCCGACGTCTGCGCATTCCGAACAGAGAGAGGACTTCTTGTAGCAGCCATAACCTGGCAGGAACTGCGTCAAGTGAAAATTAACCTCACCAACAGACGACAGAGCCGGCGTCGGTGGTGTAGTGGTAAACGTGACTGCTACTTGGCACCCCAGTGGGTCTGGGTTCAATCCCAGTCGACGTCGGTGGTTTTTCTGAGGCGAAAAAATCTGGTCACGTCTTCCTTCGGAAGCGAAGTAAAGCCGTTGGTCCCGGCTCATATTCATGAGTCGTTAGGTAGGGTCCAGGTGGTGGAGTCGTCTTCCTGGCGTCGGTTATTGTCATCATGTGAGGAAATAGGCCGACGTAAAAAAAAAAAGAAGAACGAAAAAACAGACGACAGAAACGGAATCAGCCTATGTGTCCACCTGCCATTCTCCGCCGTGTTCCACACCTGCTGCCTCTCCGCCATCGACACCGCTCACACGATCTTCCGAACTCCTCTGATTTCCTTCCACTTGTAGCACGCTACTTCTTCTTCTTCCTTTAGCATTTTCAAGCTTATTGCTTTCACAATTCGCGTATTACTTGCTCTCAACTTAGTGTTCTAAATGCACTTCCACAGTTATTAATTGAGAGCTTTCGATGCCGGGTACCAATTTTGCATTAGTATGATAGTGTGGCAAGTACCAGGGAGTCGAGACATTTTCCTTAACGAAAAATTCCTTGACCAGACAGGGAATCGAGCCCAGTCATCTCCAGAATGGTATTGCTTTGTAGCTGAGCCTTGCCGACTGAGCTAGCACTTGTAGTCCTCCATTAGAGTGATGCCGGCGATAACGAAAACTGCTTCCGACGAGATCGTCCTGTAAGCGCTCACGAATCACTTTGGCTCTGCTTGGTTGCCATCACTCAAACGCCCCGCTTACCACCATACCGCAATATTTATGAGGAAACACTGGTCAACACTCGCCCCCACCTGCTGCTTGGCTCACTGTTACTCGGCATAATTCTATCTACCACGCTGATAGACTTCGTCGCCTTATCACAGGCATAGTCGATGTAGCTGTTTAAGCTCAGCCGGTCGTTGATCATCACCTCAAGGTACTTCAGCACGCGTTTCAAGGCTATGGCATGTTCTCCAAAGGTGAATTTAGTCCACTGCATTACAGTTACTGACCTATAGCCCTGAGCTTAGCTTAGCTTAGTTCCAAGCATCCAGTTTTCAATCTTGTCGATCGCTTCAGTCGCCAACAATTCCAACTCTCCCATCGTCTTACCTGGAACGATGTCGTCGGCAAAGCCAACGATCTAGATTCCGACCGCCATCGTAAATACATCTCTTTCCAGAGCGATGTGCCAAGTATGGAACCTTGAGGAATTCCTACTATGATCCTAATCGACTTCTGCCCCATTTCTGTATCGTACACTAGAACCCGGTTCTGAAAGTAGCTCATGGGAATCCTACAGAGATAATCAGGAACCCTCATTAAGTGCAGCGCATTGCTAGCACTATTGAAGGCATCATTGACGTCACGTCTAAAGGCTGACTAAAAACTAATTGGTACGCACAAAAAGACCTGTGATTCGTGATTCAATAAGTTTAAAAAGTCCATTAATGGTTGCTTACAGTACTTTTACTAAAATTTCAAATTAAAACTTTCTCCAGTTCGAACGGAATCCCAAACCTTCCTCTTGATGGAGCCCACACAGTGGCAACGGGCACAAAATCAGCACATTTCTCCCATTTTAACCGCATTTGCTGGATGTCCTTGACTGCCCCGGCGCTCTGTCGAAGTCACTGCTTTGCCATTGCCCAGTATTTTTCGATTGGTCAAAATTCCGGGCAATTCGGAGGATTCATTAGCTTGAGGACAAAATCGATCTTGTTGGCAGCATACCAATCCAGAACCACCTTGAAGCAGTGGCAGCTGGCCAATTTGGGCCAAAAAATGACTTAGCCCCTATGCTTGAGGATGAACGGCAATACACACTTCGATGTAAACTTGGGACGTCATCGTCGAGGATGTGACGAATGGTTCCGTTTGCAGGCCACAACTGCAAATCGCTTGTCAACTCATGGCCTTCTTCGCTTGTCGGCAAACACGAACTTGAATCTTCCCGGCACATCTCCACGTCCAGCTTTTTCGTAGGTCCAATGGTTCCTTTCCACATTCAGGGTTTCTTCAGCAGTTAAGCCAGCTTGGAACCGGATCACTCCGGATTTTTCAAGTGTTTGTGCACAATATTTTTTCCTTTTTTGGTTTTTTTTTGGGGTTTTTTTGGAAGGGGTGCGTTTTTTTTTTTTAAAAACCCATAGTTTTTTTTTATAGATGTATGATATGTACTACCACCCATTGTAGCACGGAAACTAAGTCCGACAGCAATGGGCTCTCCCCTCTGTTAGACTTGATCAAGCTTTAATAACCACTGATTATCCTTATCATGCCGTTGTATGAAGGGCCAAAAAGGGGTTGGGTGGATCGATATGCAACATCACTTATACGTATCCACAGGGATATAAAGAATCTCCTGCCCACAACAAAACTGAACAATTGGTCAAAAGAGCAAGCTATCTAACATGAGGATGCCCCAATGGGTGGGGAGAAGAGCCCGCCCTCTATACACAAACTCTTAGCAATGGGGAGTTGGCATTCCCACTCTCCCCATCCAGAGTGCTTCAATCGGGTGCCCTGATGGTCCCTCCCATTCTCATGAAATATTTATATAATAGTGTACATATATATTTATGTAAATAAAAAATACTACAAGCATTCGTATCTATTAAACATGATCTTCGTTCCGTTGATCCTGAAATGCAAGAAATGTTGTATTGTGTTAAAGTGTAGAGTTCTGTGGTTCGCGCTTAAGCACGTTTTCGTTCGTTTTCAGCGATAGTAGCAATTCACTAAAATCTCGGTTTGAGGTATCCTGAAAAAGTTTATTAAATCTATTGAAATTTTACAAAACTAACATTTATACATTTTAATTTACTGTTGCCATGGTCACTATTTGCTACTTGATGCTGATTTTATAACAGCAATCCGCTTTTATTTTTGCTGACCTAATAGTTATTGCTACTGAGTAAGGAATGGGAAGATTCAAGTGGAAGGGAGTTAAAGATAAATGGGCAAAAAAACAATAAGTAATGTTTAAATCATCTATGAAGTAAAATCAATCAAACAAAATTACAATAGATTGTACTATAGATTGAAAAGTAAAATCAAACACTAACCAAATGACACACAGCGGTGGATGAATAGATCAGCAGGATGGGAAAAACCTTGGAAACGAAAGGAAAATACATTTTTAAAGGGGAAAAGCCTACCAAAGATTCTTTTTTAAACCATGTTATTTTTTTGGGTGTTGGGGATAGGAGTATATGTGATAATTGGGTGTTTTTTGTGTTTTGGCGTAAATTAAGTTTTTGTATGAAAAGATATGATGGAAATAATGACAAAGATTGTAAAGAAAAAAAAGAAAAAAATAACTTGTTTGGGGGGGTGAAAAAGAAATTAGTGAAGAAAAGTGAGGGGATGGGGGGAAAAAAAAAAAAAAAATGAATAGAGACTGATTCCACGCCAAATCGGTCGGTCACCAAACTCAACTATCTTCGATTTTGATGAAACTTGGTACACGTCTTCGGTATGTTGAAAAAAAAAATCCACTGGTGTTAAGATTATTTGGATTCAAGAGTAACTTTTGAGATGGGTGTATGTTTTTTTTCCAACATTTTACTTGAAAAATCGTAGTTCAAAAACCATTACATTTAGAGAAAAACTTTATATGGGGGAGTTGTAGAGAACTAAAAAGGCTTTGTAAAAAAAATGTACACTGAAAAAAAAATTTTTTTTTCATAAAGAAAAATCGAAAATAAATACTAAAAATCAAATATAAAAAAAAACATATTTTTAATATTTTTCAAATTTGTTTTGTGGAAATTTGAGAAAAAAAGACACGTTTTGAAAAAAACTCTAGGATGGACGCTCTTATAATAAAAAAGTTTTCCGAAGAGCGAACTTTGGTGCATATTTCAAATTTTGGTTATTCATTATTATAAATGAAAATTAATTATACAATATGATTTTGGAGATCATTAAAAACAATAATGATAATAATGATAAATCACCTGAACGCAACCGTTTTCGAGATTTTTCGGATTTTATTTCAATAGAATGAAAAAACATAAGAAAATTCGCTCTTTTCTTAAGTTAATCGAGATTTCCACCAGAAATGATAAATTTTCCAAGATCTTCATATTATAACGTTCACATTACTCTAATGTCCTCTTTTCTTTTGATATCAGGATGATAAGAAGACTCATTTGAAAAGAACAAGATAAATAGCACTATTGTTTTAATATTGCAATCAATATATTTATAATTGTTTTATGGCTGTATCGGTCGGGCCGCTCAGAGAATGAAGGGAGCGAATTTGCTAAAGCGATGAAAGTAACAGCGAGATAGATGTCGCAGGGGCGACAAGTGTGAAATGGACAGATGATGAAATTATGCGGAGGGTCATATAGAAGAAGCATATTAATCGAACTGCTGACTATTTTGCCAAGCTCCAACGATGTTAGAGGTCGGGTGTAGTGTGTGAAAACTACACTCCGAACAGTTCGGTGATGTAGCGATGAAAGTAACACATATTGTTTAAGGTAGGTAGACAAATAGCAGCTATAACGTATGTCAGGTATATCTTCTCATAAAAAAAAACAGCTAATGTACGCTGCCTGTAAACTACCAGAGATGTTTTATACCTGCATTTCCAAAGGTACCACAGCCAATATATATGCTCATACATAGTCGCATTCATCAGTAAAATCTATCTGAGTGAACTGAAAATGGAGTTTAACATGAAGAAGTGTTGTATGCCGTTTCCCACTAAACGGTGCTCAAAAAACCTTCGTAAATTAACCGAACAAAATGTCAAAAAACTCAAGTTTATGGGCAAAACACATTTGGACACTTCTTTGATGATTTGTGATAATTGTCGTTTGCATTTAAATAGAACGGAACAATCCCATGCTGCAATTTCGGAGCCTAGTGAGAAACCATCAATTACTAACATTATGGATCCACAACCATCTACATCACGGCAAGTAGACTTGTATGGTCTCGAGGAAACGCCATCGGCAATATCATTAATGTCAGTGCCATCTGATAGCAGTGTGCAAGATTATTCAAGGCGCCATAATATTGAGCTATTTAACAAGGGCGTAGCTGGAATCAACGTTTCGCCAATATCGGCTAAAAAGTTCCTGAACGTAAATTATGCCCGCAAAAAGTTCAAAGATGTTTCAAACGGCATTCGGACACACATATTTGGGGATCAAGCGGAGGAGGATGACCTGGAACAATTGAAAGTGAAAGCAGCCGAATATGACGAAATAATCGCGCAGCTAAAGGACCGGTATGCTGATCCAGAAACTTCGAGGGACGATCAAGTAAGGATACTTTCGGTTTTACCACAATCTTGGACAAATCAAAGAGTAATGGCAGAATTTGGAATAACAAACAAGTACATCGTATCACAAGCTAAATTCCTTGCAAAGCACGAAGGTGTTTTAGCTGCCCCTAACGAAAAGCTGGGACACGGTCTGAACCCGGAAATAAAAAACCAAATTTTGCAATTTTACGACAGTGATGAGATTACACGAGCAACCCCTGGTATGAACGACTACGTTTCAGTGAGGAGTGAAGGTAAGAGGGTTCATATTCAAAAGCGCCTTTTAGTTTGTTCATTAAGAGAAGCTTTCATTAAATTTCAAGAGATGCATCAAAATGCTGTTGGGTTTAGCTCTTTTGCAGCACTAAGACCAAAGCATTGCAAATTACTTGGCAGCACAGGTTCTCATAACATTTGTGTTTGCACCATTCATGAGAACATTAACTTGATGCTTCATGGTCTTAGAAAATATTCATTCGAGAATGATTATAAATTGTGTTTTGAAGAAATATTATGTAGCTCATCAACTAGAACTAAAAAATGTTACCTCCGTGAATGCGAACGATGTCCAGGCTTTTCAGATTTTGAGAGTAGTTTAACAGACAAATTAGAAAAACGTGGTTTAGTTGAAATATCTTTTGAGCAATGGATTTCAACTGATAGATGTAGTTTAGAGACACTTGTTAAACCAATTGATGAATTTATTGCTTATTTTTGTGAAAAGTTGGAACAATTAGTATCCCACGATTTTGTCAAATCTCAGCAGTCTAGTTTCTTGAGAGATTATAAAAGTTGTCTTAAAGACGGCGCAGTAATAATAATTTGTGATTTTTCTGAAAATTATTCATTTGTTTTTCAAGATGCTGTTCAAAGTAGTTATTGGAGTAATGAGCAAGCCACTATTCACCCTTTTGTCATTTATTACACGGAATCTGGAATACTTAAAAATATCAGTTTCATTGTTATCTCAGAAGTGTTGAAACATGATACGATTGCGGTGCAGGTGTTTATTTCAAAACTAATAAGCTTTTTGCAAACAAAAATTAAAGTAAAGAAAGCTACGTTTATGTCTGACGGGGCAGCATCCCAATATAAAAATAGGAAGAACTTTGCAAGCCTTTGTAAGTTTAAAAAGAAATACAATATTGATGCTGAATGGCATTTTTTCGCAACATCCCACGGTAAGGGACCTTGCGATGCAATTGGTGGTACATTAAAACGAATGGCAAGATATGCAAGCCTTGCTGTACAACATGAACACCCTATAAAAAGTGCATTAGAGTTATTCGAATGGGCGAACCAAAAAAGTGATGATTGTTTAACAAAAATGTCGTTTTGTTATGTATCACATGAAGAGTATGAACAGGGGGTAGCAGAATGGAATGAAATTTACCGACAGACTAAAACGATTGCAGGTACACAAAAGTACCACTCATTCGTTCCAATTTCAGAAAACGAAGTTTTTGTAAAACTGTTTTCGAATGACGAAGAAGGCAGGATTCATAATATATATAAAAGCAATCAATAGTTTATATAATGTTTATGTAATATTATCAATGACCGAGACTAATAAATGGTATATATAAATATAAATCCAACCATAATTCATTATTTTTGTCTTATAACTTTAAGTGAATCTTTTTCAATCGACGAGCTGTTAAGAGTAAGTAAGAGGCACATACATGTGTTTTAAAAAGGCTAAAAACACAAGAGAAACAATCGTTAGCTATTGTTGTTTTAATATCTGAGTAATTTATGAAAAGGGCGTATTTTTTTTATTATAAGAGCGTCCATCCTAGAGTTTTTTTTAAAACGTGTCTTTTTTCCTCAAATTTCCATATCGCTGGCATGATGCCCATTTGCATCACTCTGGTCGAGGACGTCGAATGCGGAGGGATACCAGAAATGCGAGGAGAATCGTCAGAACGGACTCGTTGGCTAAATGGCAGCAAAAGTGGGACGATGCGGTAAAAGGAAGGTGGACCCACCGGTGTGCAGAGTGATTTGCTGCCGTCTCAGCAAAGGGGGGGTTCTTGATACGTTGGAAACACTTCTTATCGTGGCCGCGATCGGAATACGAATGAGGATGATCGGTGGGCAAGATGCCTGATGTGCCCTTGAGCTTTCGCATGTCGGGTTGGCGATCGGTTCGCGCATAGGCTCGTACCTGTCAAAATGAGCTTAAAGAACAAGGGATAGGAAACAGTATAATAACCGCAGGGAAAGACACAATCAATTCGCTAACCCACAACCGGCTGATCCCAAATGTGTCAGCTTGGGTGAATAGGAAGCATGGAGAGGTGAACTTCTATCTAACGCAGTTCCTCTCAGGACACGGCTGCTTCCGGAAGTATCTGCATCGGTTTGGTCACCTTTTTGTCCGGAGTGCGCAAACCTGGAGGAGACACCAGAGCACGACGTCTTCGAATGCCCTAGGTTCGAAGAAGTGCGCAGGGATATGCGTGGCATGACAGTCGACAATGTTGTCGCGGAGGTGTGAAACGAAGAGGAAAAATGGAACGCTGTCAATAGGGCAATAACTAGGATACTGTCCGAGCTGCAGAGGAAATGGCGAAGTGACCAAAGATCGTCGGGGCGCCAGTGAACTGTAAGTCATACTCCACCCAGAATCGCCGGACCTGATCGGTTCTGGAGGAATTCCTGCGCCGGGGAACTCTCCGTCGGAGTAGGCTTGATTCATCGCCGGGGACTAGTTGAATAGAACGCATCGTAGCACAGGTTTCGGGTTGTCGGGACTCCAGCTAACTGGACGCCAGGTTCCACCGGAATCGCTGGAGTGACTTTGGCACCTTACCGGTCGGCCCGTATTGGATTGAGCAGCAACAGAAGAAGAATCGGTTTCGGGGGAAGTTCCACCGCCGGAGAGCTCTTCGTCGGCGTAGGGTAAACCCACCGTCGGGGACTACTTTAGTCGACTGCGTCAAGAGGGGGGAGCTAAATGACTCAGGAAGTGGGAGCTAAATGGCTCACCGTGGCTCGGTTTCGGGAGAACGTCCACTGTCGAGGAATCCTCCGTCGGAGTAGGGTAGACCCACCGTCGGGGGATACTCGAGTCGATCGCGTAAAGATGTGGGAGCTAAATGGCTCGACCGATATAGGTGGAAGCTAAACGGCTCAATAATGGAGCAAAGGGAAAGTAGAGCAGAGGTCGAGCTACGCCGATGCATAATTAGGAATTAAAAAGCGAGTGTCCCACGATAGTGACCTGAAGGAGAACACTTCATGACGGTCGGCTACTCGTGGTCCTACGCGCACCACCCAGCTGTGTTTTTATGGAAGAAAAAGTGTTGCAGTTAAAACCGAGCTGTTGTCTGATACTACAAACATTTTTAGCCCGGGAGTTGGAAGATGATAGCTCTGTTGAGTTCCAGTGAGCCATTTCTGAATGTCTGGTTACTCACGTCCATTACGGGGTCACTTTCACTTACACCAAGACCCGCATAAACACAGTACAAACATCAAATGGATATTAGTATTGTGCACACACTTCCATCATCAAAGCATATTGTTTTGAGGATGGTACGTACTTAGCAGTATAAGTACATAGCAGTTATAATCACATAAATCTCACCGGAAATTGTTGCTGATGTTAAGTCTTCTTTTGGTATGGCGAGCCCTCCCCTGTGATGCTCAAGGATGCATTTTCACCACGTCCTTTTCGAAAGGAACAGCAAGAATAACTAGTACTCCTAAGTATCGCGCACAAATGCAATACAATGAAAATCACAGGTGAAAAACATTTCTGAAAAGAAATTTAAATCGAAAAAACACAATCACTGCGCAACAAAAGAAAACAAACTTGACAGCTTTCGCAGACTCAACCGTCCGCGGGCAGCGCTTGCTGCGATCCCCCTGCTTGCTGCGAAAACCTCGAATCGAAAAGCGTGGTGGACACGTGGACTCGTGAGAAGGATGAACAAACATTTCGCAATTTATCCCGGCAGCATAAAATCTATCATCAACAAGTTCTGGGACCACTACTCGTTCGATGAGCTGCCAAGAAGAGGAAGAAATCCAGGTCTAGCTGACCCAAAAATGTATCGGAAGGTAGTCAACCTCATCCTTTGGAACAGATTTATGTCAATTCGTGATTTGGCCAAAAAGGCTGGTATCTCCATCTGAATTGTTAAAAGAGTGAAGGAATCCAGGTAATGTCAAAGTGAGATTAAACGTCGTAGATGGCGCTTGTGAAAAATGGTTTTTCGATCTGTCTAGGCAAAATAATTGGTGATAAAGAGATCGATGGATGAAGAGCCTGTCACACCCAAGGCAGCTCTTCTGGCGCTTCCATCGTCTCTACAACAGCCAACCCAGGATTGTGTATGGTTGGAAAATGCTATGTATGTATGCTATGTGGAAAGAATTGGGAAAAAAATTTGTTAAATACAGTCGGGTACCGATCTTTTCGGTTAATTGGGACCGTAAAAATCGAAACCGTAAAGATCGATACCCGCAGCTTATGGGATTTTCACTAATTGGGGGAAATGAGGTCTATCTCAGTTGTTTCAAGTGATAAACATCTACAGTCTTCAGCAGAATTGTTGTACGGGGTTGGACCAACAAATCTGTGTCATTGGATTCCGGTTTAATTGGGAATTTCACCGCTAGAGGCGCTTTACTTTCGAGTTACTAAATATGAGTGCTGTGACGCGTTGGGATAAGGGGTAATTGGTTTCATCCTAGGATATCTCGAGAGCCTCACCAGTTAGGACATATCAGTCTTGAGTAAACTTGTCCTAGTGGCCAAGCCCTTCCTAGAGGTGGTCACACAAGTTCGGAATTCGGTCACTACACGGCGCTAGTGTGCATATAATCTTCCAGTTTGTGATTGCTATATCTCGAGAGCCTTACTAGTTAGGACGATGCTTTCTTCAGCAAACTTGTGCTAGTGGCCAAGCCCTTCCGGATGGTAGTCACATATGTTCGGAATTCTCTCACTACGTGGCGCTAGTGTGCATATGATGTTTCAGTTTGATTATGCTGTATCTCGAGAGCCTTACAAATTACGATATTACTTTCTTAAGTAAATTCGTTCTAGTGAGTCCATCCGGATGATGATCACATACGTTCGGAATTCGCTTACTACGTGGCGCTGGTACGGATAAGAGGTTGCAGATTATTTTACGTTATATTACGAGGCTCTTGTTGATTAGGACATTGCTTTCTTCAGTAAATTTGTGCCAGTGGCCAAGCTCTTCCTAGAGGTGGTCTCACAAGTCGAAATCGGCCCGCACTGCACAGTAGCAAATACACGCACAGAAATTTTGCTTAGTTAAACCAACAAAATTGTTTGATGACTTAAACCCATCTGGCACCTTGGAGTTACAGCAATAACAAACTGGAAGCTCATATGCACACTAGCGCCATGTAGTGAGTGAATTCTGAACTTATGTGACCACCTCTAGGAAGAGCTTTACCACTAGGACAAGTTTACTGAAGAGTGATATGTCCTAATTGGTGAGACTCCCGAGATAACATAGGATGAAACAAATTATCCCTTATTCCAAAGCGTCACTGTACTCATTCATAGTAACTCGAAAGTAAAGCGCTCCTAGCGGTGAAATTTTAAATTTAACCGGAATCCAATGACACTGATTTGTTGACCTTACTCCGAACAACAATTCTGCCGAGGGCTGTAGAGTTTAATGCCTTGAAACAGCTGAGATAGACCTTATTTCCGCCAATTAGCAAAAATCCCAGGCGGTACGAAAAAACCATAGATCGAAGTTGTTTCACTGTTCTCGCCATAGCTGCCGTAAACAAACTGATGGAGCTGTCAAATTTTCACAGTATATAGGCAACTAGTATATATTGACTACTAACCGGTGGACCGACCCCATGGCTCTTGCTACCCCGGTGAGGACTGATGCACCAAATATGCCACGCCAAATTGAGCCTCCCACTCCGAGCTCAGATCGACGGTGATGAAATCGAGGCGGTGTCTTCGAACGGAAGGTGTTGCGTACGATCTACGGTGGAGTGCAAATGGAAGACGGACTACGAATTGCATCAGTTGCTGGGAGAACCTCCCGTCGTTCACACCGCTAAAATCGGCCGACTACGGTGGGCTGGGCATGTCGTAAGAATGTCGGACGTTAGCCCTGTTAAAATGATTCTCGAAAACGAATTGACAGGCACAAGAAGAAGAGGCGCGCAACGAGCAAGGTGGATCGATCAAGAATTGAGCCACTAGCACAAGTTAGCTGAAGAAAGCAAAGCCCTAACTAGTAAAGGTCTCTAGATATAGCATACTTTAATTGGAGGCTCATATGCACACTAGCGCCACGTAGTGAATGAATTCCGAACTTATGTGACTACCACCCGGAAGGGCTTGGTCACTAGCACAAGTTTGCTGAAGAAAGCATTGTCCTAACTAGTAAGACGCTCTGGAGATATAGCATAATCAAACTGAAAAACTCTCTGGGAGGTATAGACCGAATTTGGTTACAACCACTGAAAAAAAAAGGGAAAAGGGGGAAAAAAAAAGAGGAGAAGGTACCGTGACACCTGCTCGTTTGATGACCTGAAGAGCCGGTCTTACTCGTACGGTGCGGACTGCACGAGTTGTTAAAGTGGTTAGACGAAAATCACAGCGCTCTGTACGTAAAATGGCCGCAGATCTGAATGTTTAGAGATCGTCAATGCACAATATACTGCAAAATGACCTCGGATTTTAAGCTTTCAAGAAACGTAAAGTTCACGGAGTTTCGGAACCTTCCAAGCAGAAACGACTCGAAAGAGCAAGTCTGCTTTTGTCGCGGCACGGTGGGGAAGAATTTATCTTTTCCGACGAAGTCTTGCAACAATCCCACAAAGTCCAGAACGACAGATTGTGGGCTCTCTCTTCGAGACCTGTTCCAGAGAGTGATAGGAATATTCCACGGTTCCAAAGTGCTACGTTAGTGATGGTTTGGGGAGGAATTTGCAAGCTAGGCAATTTACCACTGGTTTTCATCGAAAAAGGCGTTAAAGTGAATGTCGTGTATTATAAAACGGAAGTTTCGGAGAAAGTTGTCAAGCCATATGTACAAGAGGTGTTTGGAGATGATCACTATGTGTTTCAGCAGGATGGAGCGCCCTCGCATACTGCAAATCTCGTTCAGGGCTGGTGCCGAGAAAATTTGACCGACTTTTTGGACAAGAATGAATAGCCTCCCAGTTCACCAGATCTGAATCCCTTGGATTATTTCGCATGGTCATGCTGGCGAAGGTAAATGACCACAGGGCGTCTAATATGAACCAATTCAAAACCGTAATCAAACGAATTTGGGACGAAATGCCGATGGAAGTCGTGCGTGCCGCCTGTGACGGTTTCGAAAAACGTCTGGAGCTGGTCAAGAAGGTTAAAGGCGGTGTTATTCCAAAACATATGCTGTAGTTGATCAGTATTATATTGCAATATAATGGGTTAAGTTATCAATAAAATCTGGATTATGGATTTGAAATAAATAGAGTTTTATTTTGTATGAGAATATATTGGACACGGTGTATATGTCCTAACTGGTGAGGCTCTCGAGATATCCTAGGATGAAACCAATTACCCCTTATCCCAACGCATCACAGCACTCATATTTAGAAATTCAAAAGTAAAGCGCCCCTAGCAGTTAAATTCCCAACTAAAACGAAATTCAATGACACAAATTTGTTGGTCCGACCCCGTACAACAATTCTGCTGAAGACTGTAGATGTTTATCACTTGAAGCAATTGAGATAGACCTCGTTTCCCCCAATTAGTGAAAATCTGTTAGTCAAGTTTCAGACATCGTTTGATAAACATTAAAAGTTGCGCCTAGGTCAAAATGGGTTATGCTACAGTTGAATCAACCAGCAAACATAGAAGTTCAAAACATTCGAGCCGAAATCGAACACGATCGGTTAGTTTGATTTTCTTTTTAATATTTTAAAACCATCGAGTAACTGTCATCAAATCGAAAAAAAAACAGTGTTGCTAGTGTGCCCTTTCCTTCATTTTCTTTTTTCACATTAAAAATCACTGATTCTAATCTTTCTTTTTTTCCCCCACCCCATCAAGGTCATCGACGGTTGTGCATTTCGAGTGTACGGCCACTGGGTCAAGAAGGGCGAGGGCCAGAATCGTGCCGCCCTGTTCGAGAATACGCCTCGATGCGAGGTTTATAATCTTTATATCAACAGCCTTAACCGGTAAGCTCTAGGAGGCAAAGGGCGGCGATGGGCAGCCAAAGACGGATGGGGATGGAATCCCACGGAGGAGTTGGTGGATCACATCGTTTACTTATCACCGTGTGTGGGCACACATTCAGCGTGTTCCTTAGGAGGGTTGACGTGTGCGGAAAATGGCGTGAATGTGCGTGAATCTGTGTGGAATGGTCGATTTTTTTCTTTTCCGAACGGAGAGGAGTAACGGTGGAAAGGAAGAGTTGTGGAAATTGAAAAAAGTGATCAGTCAGTCCTTAAATACACAGAGACAAAGAAGGTTTAGTTTAGTAGTCAGTAGAATCAGCTCGGATAGAATGTACGATTAAGTTTTTTTTTTCTTTTCTCTTATTCGATATTATTTATTGTACCGCAAAACTGAAGTTATTCTTTTTCGTTTAAAGTGAATGAATCGGATCGGATCGGATCGAAGTAGTTATTTACGGCAATCGGTTGTCGAGTTGATTTGCCGTATTTTCCCCCTTATTCTTATTTAGTCTTAAGTTTATATCTCAAAAAAGTATAGCCTAGAACATAGACAAACCTCATGAACATTGTTATCCAGATATATATATCTATTCCTCACTTCTTTTTGATATTACTGAATGGAATCGACTTTTCTTATCAAAGAAACCTATTTTTGTAAGCTTGTTAGGAGTTATCAAAGTTTTGGATTGAAGAGCAATAGCAGAAATGAAGAATTATCAACTAAACGGTACATTTATAACGAATTGCAGAAGGTAAATACAACTATTAAAATATTGTATAATCTCCACTAATAAGTTTGTAGCACATACACACACACACACACACACGACCACTTACACCAGGGGTGTTGTTAGTTGTTTTCAATAGAAAAACTATCATCGTGAACCCAGAGTGGATAGCCAAATGCTTGAAATATACCGGAAATCTGCAAGTAAACACAAGTTGTCGTTGGAAAGAACTGTCCCTCATTAAATTTCGTTGATGAATACAACCGGCAGCTGGAAAGAAGATGAAGTGTATCTGTTAAGAGAAAAAAAGCAATGCGTTCCGCGGTAGGCAAATCAACTAGTGACTCTCGTACTGTCGTATTTCTGCAAAAAAGCCGGGCTTATTAAACGAAACTGCTGGAAGTTTTTTGGACACACAGTAAAAGGAAGGGGGTTCTTCCAGCGCTGGTGCTAGTGGATCGTGTAAAGCTGAAGCTGCACTCAGTGATTCGCTTGGTGTTGCTTTCACCGTCGGAGTAGAATGATCGCCTAGTTGGGTAGTCGATAAAGGCGCTAGGGTGCATATGATCCACGAGCGGTCCTTTTACACCTCAGTGGAGGAATTCGCTGGTGGATACATCACGATGGCGGACGGGTAGATGACGACAATTTAGGTGAAGGAAACTTCGGTTGGAAAGTTAGCACAAAACTATTGCAACCGAATCCCGTAATGGCGGGTTGAATTACTCGAGCCGTGTGGTTTTTCTTATGTTATCGTGTTTTGATGAGTTTGCCTGATGATGTCACAGCGATGTCGCGCTACACGATAAAGGTTCATCTGCAACCATCAGACAACTCAGCAGGCCATCGTAAAAGCACAAATACCCAGACGGCCTCGTGATGTCTTCTGCATACGAAATAGAAGGCGTAATTGCACCTTCCGTTGGGATAACTTCTATCCTTCACCGTCCTACGTCGCCTTCTAGCCAAGAAGGTAGTTGTTTCTTGCCTTCTATGAATTGCTTGACCGTCTTCCGTGTAAACGCATCAAGAAGGCGTCCAGAAGGCGTAATATTGGGAGGATGGTACAAAACGCACCGTTTAAGCAACATCGTGAATTACTAGTGAATGGAAGCTGAAATTTAAGAAGAAGTTATTGGATATGGTGCATTACTATGTTTTCGTTGTAGATCAAATGTAATTTAAATTCAAAACGATGATTTTTCATGATTTTTTAAACCTTTTCCAATTTGATGCCAAGACGACACCGGGGTAAAACGCTTGTTTCATTGCTCAATATGCACCCCAAAATTGGGATAAGACGCACCACAACACTGGGATATGATGCACCACAATATTGGGATAGCATGCACCGCTTGTAAAAGGTAAAAACACGGCTATAATAAGTTACTCAGAGTTGTAAAGTGAGGAGGTTGCAACATCTCGCCACATCTTTTTAGCTCAAGCAGCCAATGGGTATGGAATAAAGATAGCAAAACGTTGCGATATGTTGCCAACTCCTCATTATATACACGCTTAGAAAAAAGTACCCAACGGAGCATTTAAGTGTGGGAAGCCAACGTTGGGTATAATTATGTTTACCTACCATTGGGTTCAAATTACATACGTTTGGGTAGAATTTTACCAGAAGTAAATTATTTATACTCAGCGGTAGGTTAACATGATTATACCCAACGTTGGTTTCCTACACTTAACCGCTCCACTGGGTACTTTTTTCTAAGCGTGTAGACGTATATAACGCCACGGTGCGTTCTGCCCCAGTTTTAGTCTTGCATAGTTTTGTCTAAATATTCTGAAAATACGTGGAATTATAGTGAAGTTTTGATACTATCTTGAAGTTTTGTTGTCAGCGATACATGTGAAGTGAATTTATTATAAACCATGGATGTTAACGCATGGTAAAAGCTTATTTTAAGAACACTATTATTTACATGTGAGGTACAGTCATGAAAATTTATTCAATTTTGATCATATTTTGGTGTATTTAGTGCCTTATTGTACTACAAAATTATGAGTTATGCTGTTTTATGTAAAAATTGATAAAGTATCATTCCATTAAAGCTGTAGTTTTGAAGATTTGAGCATATTTATTGAATGGGTCATTCTACCCCACCAGTGCATTTTGTACTGTTCTCCATTGATCAAGAATAAAAATGTACATAGGTGGCAGACGGCGTCAACCTCTATTTATCCTGCCAGTTGAGGAATTTTTGTGCGCTTCCCCAACGAACAGTCAATGAATACACCAAACCAGCCGCCGTACACCAATCCTACAATATGATTATTTCGGTTTTTCTTTTTCCATTTGCACTAAATAACCTGCCCATATAGGGAGTCCCAAAAAGTCTAAGCACGATTTTGATGCGCCACTGTTGCTTCCACATGACGTTTGAATAGCTGATCATTATTGTGTATCACTGTTTTCTTTTCAATCTATAACTCTGTGAGTCTCAAGTGCCGGTGCATTTACATTTCATGAAAATGCGAAGCATTCCCCCGACAAAGCGCAAACAGATCGTGCACAGATGAAGCACTTTTCCCAAAATTTCGCTGAGTCAGTTGCGAATATGGAAGCTGTGAGCATTGGAGCAGCTCGTAACGCGATTTGGAAGTATGGTGAGGAGTCTTTATTTCAGGACAAGAAAAAATCTAGACGTAAACCGGGCCGTAAATGGACCAAAACCTGAAACGGAAAATCACGCAAGCTTTCGTAAAAGGGTACTTCCGTTCGATATGGGGCTAAAAAGCTGGAAACTTCGGAGAATAACGTCGAACGAACAAAGCCACGAAATCGACTCAGGACTTTCAACAAGCAGAAGTAGCCAAAACGAAGTGGAAAACAAGCAGCGTCTGTCAAACCAAGGGCCCGTAAATTATATGATAAACAGCTGTGTAGAATTGGCATGATTATGGATGATGAATCCTACGTGAAATTTGATTATAAGACCAGGTGACCAGTTCTGCAAGGTCTGTGCTGGTTAAACTATTGACGATGCCGATATGTTAATTTTTACCCAAAAATTCATTTGTAACAACCGGTACGATGACTGCTGATGTTTACGTTTGGGCCTGTTCATAAACCACGTAGACTCAATTTTGAAAATCTCAGACACCCCACACCTCTCTTAGACTTTTCTCCATACCATTTTTTGAAATTTTGTATGGAGCATACATTTCGGTCACCCCCCCCCCCCCCCCATCATCCCAGAAATGTCTACGTGGTTTAAAAATAGCCCCTTTGGGAATGCTTGGAGCGGTGCCAGCTCCCCATGATCCGGAAACATAATAATCCAGCATTGTTTTGGCCGGGTTTGGCATCAGTGCATGATGCGAAGAACGCGATAGCCTTGTACAAAGCCAACGGAGTCAAATTCCAACCCAAGAATATGAATCTTCCAAACTGTTCCCAGGCAAGTCAATTGAAATTTTTTGGTCTATTACAAATGCATATTTGCGCAGACATGTTAAGGCAGCAAATTCCATCAACACTTTTGAAAGAGACGGGAAAAAAGGATCAAAAATCATTGGCAAACAGTCTGTGCACACTGAAAGTTAATTTTAGTTTATATTACGAAATCGAAGGTAGAACTAACAAATCTGTTCGTTGTTTTCTGCAACGAAACTGATTTGTTTTTTTTTATGAAGATACATTCGTAATTAATGGCACACGCGCAACTGTCAAAAGCACGGAGCATTTGTTGACACAGAAACAACATTCGTGCATTGTACGAAAACAATACAAAGAGCTACGAATATTTTTTTACCAATTTAAAAGAAACGTCTCTCTGATGGTTGCCTGAATGACTGAGAGATCTACTTTATCGACTCGAAATGTAATTGACAAAAAAGCGCAACCACGTGGATTTGTCTAGCGTCTTTTTTTAATGTTTCTGATATGGTATTCGATCCTGTAATTTTGGAAAGAGCTGATACTGCATCCTCGGTTGATCTCACTATGCCATGGCCACTCGTGAGGTGATAATTGAATAATGAGTAGGAAGTTATAACTCTCGACACCGCTTCAATTTGTATTTTGGGATAAATAAATTATACCCGCCCGTCCCAGCAGCAACATCAGCGAAGCAGTGATTGGCTGGTTTTCACGAAATCTATTTCGTGCATTATACAAAAAAGTGTAATGATAGCATTTCACAAGATAAAAAGCAATATGAATGATACATTTTACGAGACATTTGTTCTATGTAAAAAATCCATGATTACGAAGCGAGTGAAAGCTAATTTACGAAAATAAATTTTTAGTGCAATGAGCAGTGTTAGATAAAAAGTTCGCTCTTTTTCGTACGATTAAATTAATTTTGGAAATGTCACGTTAAAGAAGAATATTGTAGAGAACATAAAAGTGCAATAAAAACTCAATTTACTTAAAAACCGAGCTCATATTGTTATTTACAAATTGTGCTTAAACCTACTAGAAAACCTATAAAAGCCTTCTTTCTTTTTAGCATTTCAAGTTTATTGCTTTCACAGTTAGCTTATTACTTGCCCTCAACTTAGTGTTCTAAATACCCTTCCACAGTTATTAATTAAAAGCTTTCGATGCCAGGTACCATTTTTGCATAAGTATGATTGCGTGGTAAGAACAATCATACCCTATGCCCAGGGGGTCTAGAAATTTTCCTTAACGTGAAATTCCTAGACCAGACCAGGAATCGAACCCAGTCACCTCCAGCATGGTGTTGCTTTGTAGCTGCGCTTTTACCGACTGAGCTAAGAGAGGACCTATAAAAGTCTGGCGTGTTTTTATTTGTTAACCATCAAGTTGGTTGTAGAGTTGGTGGGGCCATTTTGCCTAATTGAAACGAGTCGGAAGAATTCGAGTTGAACAATTTTCTTAAAAACAAAAAAAAATAAAAATAAATCTTTTTTTATTTTCTTTATTTTTGGGGGGGGAAAAATAGAAAAAAAGGGGGGAAATTTTAATTTTGTGTTGGGGGGCCCCCTGGGTTAAGGCTGGTTTACAGTTGGGGAAAAGCATCACGGGATTTTGAACGGGATTTGGCTCAGGAAATTTTCCAATTGACGTTTCTCCACATTTCTCCACACTCAATGACAAGCTAGTTTGGCGTATCAAGTTTTGCATATTGTTTTCATTTGTGTAAGTTTTTTTTCAGAAAGCATTAAAAAATGGACAGTTTTGAAGGAAAAATTATTGCTAGTGGCTGCATCGATAATAACTATTGGATTGCTATTTATAAAAGAATGGTATAAGCATGGTTTTGTTACACGGGCATTCAATCCCTTTATCAATTTTGATGTTTCTTCTAGATTTTTCAATGTCTCATTTGCTTGATCAATAATGTCCATGCAAAACTGCGTACCTTGCATGAACGTCATTTGGCGCAATCTTTGGTCCAACTCAACGTGAAATTCTTTAAATTTGAGCTGAGTCACTTCCTCAGTTGAATTCCTATAATCCACGAGTTGTGATAATGATGACGCCACTGAAGATAATGTTTCGTCCAAAAGTTCGTCCGAGTTGCCGTTTTTTGGGTACGGCCTTGATTGCGGCTCGATGGTGTTGCATAAACTGTGAAGTTCTGGAAAGTAATTTGTAGTGTTCTAAAATTTCAATAATTTCAAATTCCATACAAAAGTAAACCTTGTTTTCTTCTGACAGCTATTCTTCCCCGAGCTCTGCAGGTTTTTTTAAGAGCTGTCGTTGACGAACGATCTCTAACGAAGACCGTGTTAGCATTCCCGGCACAGGACGGCAGAAAAAAACTCATAGCTTCAGCTAATAGCCATCGTTCATGATACATATCGAATCGCTGACACCTATCCGGTTGGTAAAGTTCCAATATATCGGCTGGTGCACCGGATTTATCAAATGCTTTATCAAATAAATTGTAGAAATTTTCAAATTATTTTATTTAAGTTTACTTTAACGATGTATGTTTTTAGTTGGTCGATACCCTTAAAGCATCCCAGTACTTCCGGTACTTCTGGACACTGACAGATTTAGTCAGGGACGATGAAATAATACAACTGATTTGTTGCCAGATAGCATCTTTAGCTATCTTGTTTGAATACTCGTTGCTTATTATTTGGTACATGGAAGGATGTTTCGAAATTTCTACGCAAAGAGCAAGTTTAATGTCAATCTCCTTTTTCCGTTTTGTCGTTTTGGATACGCGCATTTTTTTTTGTAGGTGCGCTATATTTTTTACGTCCAATATTTCTTCCTGGGTTAGTTGTTCATAAAATTTATCCTGACTGTCAAAACTATCAAAATCTTCGAGCACATCAATATCGAAAAAAAAAAACTGTTTCAGAACTCAGTTCTCCTTCTGACATTTTAATTTTTTTTCTGTTCGAATTCAAAAATGCAAAATCGGCGCGAAACAAATCGGAATAATTTATTCCCGCCGAAGAAGGAGTGTGTAGAGATGAATTTTATTTCTCGGAGTAAATCCCGCGGTTGGGTTCACACTTCAGGAAAACTGTAATTTTTGTGTAGACCTAATTCCCGCTAGATGGTGATTTATAAAAGAGGGGGAAGGGGTGGGAAATGGGGGGGGCGAAAGACTGACCAACGAACCGATGCTAGAATAAGTCGCGAAATCAAAAAAGATCCAAGATTCGTTCCACACAAGAAAAGCTTGAGCTACCGATATCTGATCGAACTATACCAATGAGGTCTATACAGGTGGAGATGAAGTGGTGTAATGCAAAATTCTTTCATTGTGTTCGTGAGATGATACACAGCCTTTTTTCCGATGCCCCCCTTTGCGTCCAGATTTCGGTAAATCTTCAAGAGAACACGTTTCTCCAAACTTCTTAGCAATATGGAACACTGTACACTTCACGCTTTTTGCCAATTCTCGAAAGGGGATATTCATAAACCATGTAGACTTTTCATGTTGGATGGGGGAGGGGGGTGGTTTTCTGACCAAAGTCTACGCTCCCTACAAAATTAAAAAAAAAAAAAAAAAAAATGGATGCAGAAAAGGCTACAAGGGGGGGGGGGGTTCATAATTGAGTCTACTTGGTTTATGAACAGGCTCAAACGACAACTTTTCGGGGAACCATTTGTACAGATGCGAATTAGAATACAAAATTTAACAATATTTTTACACACTGAGCGAAAGTTCACAATTTTTCGTTTAGTTTTAAGCCTAAACCATTGATATACATCTGTCCACTTTCTTTAATGAACAGTCATTAATAAACAGAAGAAAAGAAATCAGATCCATCATGATTTGCTTAATGCGAAACCGTCATCAGAGTGACAAGAAACTGTCAGACTTAAATGCATGAGACATAAAACACACACTTAGAAATTATGAATTTTACACGAGACGTTGTTCATGTTTGTAAAAAGTCGGGGAGCGTAAAGAAAGATTACGTGTAAAATTAAGTGTCCTGGAACTGACACATACGCAATTCGACGAAAGATGTGTTCGATTGAATTTATTTTCTCATCTCTTTCAACTCATTCTTATGTGCCAAAGAACGCTTGCATGTGTCAGTCTCAGGGGACAGAAATTTACATGGCATTTTGGTAGTGTGCATATATAAGCAGTGGATACTAGTGTAATTCTTTCGTGGGCACTCTTTAGGAATGAAAAATCTTGGAATGGAGTTATTTAGATTTACTTATTTATAAAATAAATGAGGCTCGAACAGAACGTTGTTACAATCGGAACTAATTCGTATTTTTGTATAAAATTTGTAGGCTTCGTGGTCGTCGTTCAAGCGATTGCCATAAAGTGAGGGTTCGAATCCAGCTCCAGCCTGTGAAACTTGTCCGTTGTTATTCGCTCTATGTTCAATGTTCAGTCTGTACAATCTCGAGTTGAAGACGGTGTAAATGTCAAAAAAAAAAAAAATCTACAAAAACGACGGAACTGAAGAATACTTGGACATTGTAATAATTACGTGTTAGGCAAAAAAACGTTTTTTTTACCTTTATTTTTATTTATTTGTCAAAATAGTCTCTTTTCAACTCGATACATTTAGTCCAGCGTTAAAGGGTGATACGGTCAAAATTTGGTCAAGGGAAAACGCGTGTAAATCGGTGAAATCGTTTATTTAAAAAATCAAATTAAATTTCTTTTTCAAGTTCAATTAGTATAAAATTCAGGAAAAATATTCAGTTAGGCTTCCGCTTTTCCAAATCCGAATTGCCGGGCCTTACCCTTGACCCCTGCCATCAGATTTTGTACAGCCACCTTGTCCACCTTCTTCGCCGCAGAAAGCCAGTTTGCCTTGAACTGCTGCTCGTCCTTAGCAGTTTTTTTGGTCTTCTTTAGGTTCCGCTTGACAATAGCCCAGTATTTCTCAATTGGGCGGAGCTCTGGCGTGTTGGGAGGGTTCTTGTTCTTGGGAACCACCTGCACGTTGTTGGCGGCGTACCACTCCATGGCCTTTTTACCGTAATGGCAAGATGCCAAATCCGGCCAAAAGAGTACGGAATAACCGTGTTTCTTCAGGAAAGGCAGCAGACGTTTATTCAAACACTCTTTCACGTAAATTTCTTGGTTGACAGTCCCGGAAGCTATGAAAATGCTGCTTTTCAAGCCACAGGTACAGATGGCTTGCCAAACCAGATATTTCTTTGCGAACTTTGACAGTTTCGTGTGCTTGAAAATATCTGCTACCTTTCCCCTTCCTTTTGCCGTATAAAACTCCTGTCCCGGAAGCTGCTTGTAGTCGGCTTTGACGTAGGTTTCGTCGTCCATTACCACGCAGTCAAACTTCGTCAGCATCGTCGTGTACAGCCTCCGGGATCGCGCTTTGGCCGTCGTATTTTGTTTATCATCGCGATTTGGAGTCACTACCTTCTTGTAAGTCGATAGTCCGGCTCGTTTTTTGGCTCGATGCACGGTTGTAGACGATACACCCAGCTTATTTGCGGCATCTCGGAGAGATAGGTTAGGGTTTCGCTTGAAACTACCGGCAACTCCCTTTGTCGTCTCAGCGGCTTCCGGTTTTCGATTTCCCCCCGATCCAGACTTCCTGGCTGTCGACAAACGTTCCCCAAACACTTTAATTACATTTGTAACGGTTGATTTGGCAACTTTTAGCGATTTTGCCAACTTTGCGTGCGAGTAGCTCGGATTTTCGCGATGCGCGAGCAAAATTTTGATACGCTGCTCTTCTTGCTTGGACGGCATTTTGACAACTGAAGAGTGAATTCCAAAATCAAAATAGGAGCAACATTCTACACACACACACCTTCAAAATGAGGGGTGTTCAGGTTTTTTAAATGCAAAATTGAAAGAAATACGTCAAGTTGATATTGACCAAATTTTGACCGTATCGCCCTTTATTCCAACTTTTTCAAGCCATCCTAAAAATAAGATTTGTCGAATTCCGCAAAATAGGCCTCTGTTCCGGCAATGACTTCCTCGTTTGACGTGAATCGCTTTCCTCCAAGCCATTTTTTCATGTTCAAGTTCAAAAGAAATCGCATGGGACCAAATCTGGAGAATACAGGGTGTCTGCAAATTATCCGTACAATTGTCGGCATTCCTCAACACAACCAAGCCGGATTAAACTAAGCATACCTACATGGTTTAACATCTCTTGACCCATTGTCTTTATACGCAGTAAATTTGGTACAGTTGTGATTTCTACTTCATTCAAGATGAAGTCGAATGAGTTGCGCGCAGGAGTAGTGAAATTTTTCGAAAAGGAAAAACTGTTTCAGTGATTGCAAAGACCCTGAATATGACAAAATCTACAGTGAGTAACGCAATAAAACGATACCAACAGCTTGGAACGCTAGATGATCGCGTAGGGAGAGGAAAAAAGCGCCCCGGTCGGACTCCAATTCTGAAATGCGCGAGGTTATCCGGCGACGAATCAAGCAAAATTCTTCGATTTCCATCCGAAAGTTGGAGAAATCACTGAAAATTTCAAAATCTTCCGTAAGAGCCCTCGCTCACGACGATTTAAAGCTTCAGTGATATAAACTGTGCAAGGATCACTACTTGAATGACACCATGAAAGCGAACCGGTTGAGAAAAGCTAAGATTTTCCTGAACCGCTTATCCGAGGGCCGCTATCGGTCAGTGCTGTTCACCGATGAAAAAGTTCTCACAATCGAGCAGCATCACAACTACCAATATGATCGGCAGTTGCTTCCTGCTGCTTCCTAAAATCGTGGAAGTATTTCAAGGAGCATCCCGTTTCTGTCATGGTTTGGACTGGAATAACTCATTGCGGCAAACCCCTTTTAATCTTCATCGACAAGGGGGTGAAAGTGAATCAAGCGGTATATCAGAAGCTACTTACGGACACACACAGAAAAAAAAATGTTAATTTTAACAAGCGCGTAAAATTTCCCCTCGTTTAATTCCAAGCCATAGGAGGCGTAAACAACGATATTCTTTGTAATCTTTCATGTGACAAACGACAATAATTGCAATCTTTCATACAACAGGCTAGATTCAGGCGTTATCGGGCTTAAATTTACATGAAATATCCCGTTATTTTCTGCCAAATCTAGCATTTCCTTTATGTGCATTAGATAACGCAGAAAATTCAATGTTTCTTTTTATCTGTGCAGTAGCTTCTTGGTCATCGCAGCATTTCGGCAAAAATTAATGGTAAGACCGGGCGTCGGCTCATGGAGTAAAAAGGACTAATAGTCTTTGTGAACGCATTTTCCCAAGCTTTTTAACGAAAGATGAATAGCCTTCAACCACGGGTTGGACGGGGAAAATTGGGGGGCTTGGGGGGCCGGAACAAAGAAAAATAAAATTTTTTGGGGGGGGGGAAATGGGGGGGGGGGGGGGGGGACGGGGGGGGGGGGGGGGGCGGGGGGCGTGAAAAAAAAATATTATGTAAAAGGAAAAAAAAAATATTGTTTTAAAAAATGATGAAATTTGTCGGAAGCAGATAATTTCCCATCAAAATGAGAGGCTCTAGGAGTGGACAGTAATTTATTGCTAGAACTAAGAGAATTGAAGAGAAAGCATTGATAGTTCCGTTTAGAGTAACGGCAGGTTATGAAAATTGAAAGATACAAGTTGAAAACGAGCGGAGGGCATATGAAGGTAGTATACAATCGGGCGCATAATCTTTTACCAAGCTACCCCTGATGCGGGGTAGGTAAGGGCAATAAATTACTGTCCACTCCTAGAGCCTCTCATGTTGATGGGAAATTATCTGCTTCTTTCAAATTTCATCATTAGATATCGTTACTCCGCGCATTGAGAGAATACAACAAAACAACAATCAAATAATAAAAGATGGTTTGAACACCATTTTGTTGTACGGATAATTTTGGACAAACCTGTATGGGGGTTGGGGCGCAAATTGGTGGGGTTATTTGGTCGGTTTTGCTTTGGCAATTGCAAAAGGCTGTTTTTTTTGGCCAATGGGGTTTTTTTTTTTTTTTATTATGCAATAGGTCGGGCAAATAAATATACAGGTCTGCCGCGTGTTGTCCTTCCTCTTTTTAATATGTGGTGAAGAAGAAGAGCAGAAGACGGGGGCGGTGGCTGGTTCGGCCGGTCGTTCCGTTTTTTGTTGCTTGGGGGGTGGTGGTTCGGGTGTTGTACTCTTTGTGTTTTTTTATTTCAGGTGTGTAATCCATGTTTCGTCAACAGTCACGAAACGCCGTGAAGCGTCGAACAGTACAAATACTTGGGTTTCCAAAATTGCCCAACCGGAACCGGTTTCAGGGTATCCGGGTGTGGCCAAATTTACTGGTAGAAGTATGGCACGATGTTTTCGGATATCAGTATTCAAAACCATGAATTTGAGCCGTCGAACGGTACAAATACTTGGGGTTCCAAAATTGTCCTCTTTGGGTCCTACTGGAACCGGTTCCAGAGTATCCGGATGTGGCGAAATCCTCTGGTTGGTCTATGACATAATGATTTTGAAGATCAGTATTTGAAATCGTGATTTTTGAGCCGTCGAACGGGACAAACGGTTAGACAGATAGAAAAAGCATTTAATTTTCTGCGTTAATGTTTGTATTAAAACAAATGGACAAAAATTGCCGATTTTTCATGGGTTTACCTTCACCCGCATTGACGAAACTACCCATGCAGCATCAATCATAGTAACCCATGAGTCAGCAGACAAAATTTGACAGCTCTATCAGTCGAACTCTAACCGTGATGGCAAAAACAGTGAAGCAACTCCGTTCAGAAGTGTGTGCGTTCAAAGAACTGCACCCCGCCGCGTCGAAAACGGACATCGTGCGGCACTTTGTGGACGCCGGATACGCTCGTTTCGGCATCTACAGCATCTTGGCACTATTAGACAACAATCAGAGCATCGAAAGAAAGCCCGGTTCCGGACGGCCGACGACCCTGACGACGAGAAACTCCAAAGGATGCTGAAGAGGAAGACCGAGGGAAAAGTGGCTATATCGCTGCGTGCGCTTGGCCAGGAGGTCGGTTCAACCGGCCAAACTGTGAAAAAGTACCTGGCGTACATGAACATACTAGTCAGGAAGCGGAAGTCGCGTCCACTGGTTTCGGAGATGCAGGTAATGACGCAGCGGCAGCGACTGAATAAGATGGTCAACTTGATTTTCCCGGCGAATCGTGACGTGGCGGTGGTGATGGACGACGAGACCTATCTCACCCTGGATGGCAACGACTGGCAGGGCACATCGTATTTTACTTCTCTGAAGAAGGAAGTGAGCTCCAAGGCGAAGTTCTTTTCACACACCAAGTTCCCCAAGAAGGTGCTGCTGTGGCTGACAATCAGCGAGAAGAGGATGTCAAAGCCGCTCTTCTTTCGCTCCGGATTGGCCGTGAACGGGGAAATTTATGGTACAAAATGCCTGCCGGAAGTTGCGTCGTTCATCAAGAAATACCATAAGGGCGAAGACGCGGTGTTCTGGCCGGATCTGGCGTCGGCCCACTACTCGAAGTGATCGTTGGAGGAGATGGAGCGGCTGAATATCGATGTGGTACCCTAGTCGGCGAACCCGCCCAACGTCCCCCAGCTGCGTCCCATCGAGAATTTTTGGGCCAACCTGAAGCGTAAGATTTGCTCCAACAGTTTTGTCGCGTAAACTGAGGAGGAATTGATAAATAAAACGAAGAAAGAACTCAAAAACATGCCTACACGCATGTTTTCGTCCGCCATGGCGAATGTTCCGGTTAACTGCCGGAAGGCCGCTCGCAAGGGCGTAGAATTTATTTGCAAGTAATGCTTTGTTCAGACTACAGACTTGTAACATAATACAAGGGTGTTTTGAAAATTATCAACAAGGAAAATGTCATCAAGACAGCCTTTTATTATGTTACAACGCTGTAATATGAACAAGGTATAAGCTTAAATAATTACCTTCCATGGGAAATTGATCAAATACAATTCTCGCGTAACTTTTCAAAAGGACCTATCTAACAATTTGCTTATCCCGAGAAAAACGAGGTTGAAGAATATGAAAATATTTTTTGAAAATGTTTCAAACTGGATCAAGTTTTACCCATTCAATTGCTTTTGAGGGCAAGCATTGTTTTTGAATTTGCTACAGTCTTTGTAGCATTTTATGTTAAAAAACAACGAAAACATCAAAAATGTTAGATAGGACATTTTGCTTAACCGAACTGTACATTGGTCGTGCCACATAGGACATTTTATTCCAATGATAGCTACATAGGTCATTTCAATTTTTATTATCATTCTATTAGTAAATTAGAACATAACACATAGCAATAGAGATTGCTTGCTCTTTCACATACGCATTTGCTTCCCGGTGAAAACAATCCTATTCTTTCTACGTGCCTTCTCGGATTCGTTTGACAATTGGATTTGAACGTAAACCAGAATAAAGGTGATTATTTATTTGATATTCTTACCTTCGGACGAACCGTGTCAATTACGGTAATATGATTGGATAAAAACTGGTTTTGTTCTGATTGAGATAGCTCTAATATCTTTGATAATAACTCGGTTCGGATGGGTTCAGAAAATTTGTCATAACACCGCATCCTGCAATTACACAGCGGCTTCACTCGCCTTGCTGCGACAACTGTTCCGTCAATTCTTTCGTAACTGGTAAGAATGAGGTATCTGTCGGGAAACTTCCATTTGTCACGTAGCATTTCAATAAGAGAGAGGTGAGGCATGAGATTTTGTAATTGACCCTGTTTAGGTGCAGAGAAATATGCTAGGGTATCTAAAATTGACCAAAATAATGCTCCGTCATATATGGATATTCCAATATGTTGAATATGGAAACATGATGTCGATTCTTTAATCCTAGCACAAATGAGAAAAGAAATTTTGATTTTGTGTTATGATGACGGCAATAACCGAACTAATTTCATTTAGATATGGATGTTTTAAAGTACCATTTGCCAGCATGATCGAACCACCGTTGGTGCTATCTCTAACAGGTCGACATTTTGCGCCTCTTTCTTGCGCGTCCGGGAAGCGAAGTTTCGGAAGGTTACATCCTGAACATTCGGTAGACCGCAGAGAGCCGACTTCGGTTAGATCTTTCGGGGTTTCCACTTTTACTGTTTGCGCTGCATCCATTTTTGTTCCTGGCTCATTGTTCGTGTTGTTCTCCTGAACGCCTTGTTGAGTCTGAGTGGAACGGCTGTGGGCTAGTGAAAACATATATTTAGAGCATACCATCTATAAATATTTGAAAACAAAAATACCTCTCCACTCTGTTTTGGTTGTATCCGAAGACCACTTCCTCACGCTTGCTGTTAGGTTTCCAATTATTGAACGTTGTGCTGGGATGGTATCCGAACATTCAACAATTTCCTCGTCATCGCAGAGCGGGTCGTTTATGTTTCCAATGCTTACCGTTACCGGGATAGTTTCTACATACACTTCCTCGATGCTGTCTTCTTGTAGAGGATCCCGCGAAGGATCTGAACCATAACTGGCGACAACGCAACTTTGCTGGCTACCACATATAGTAACTTCCTCAAATTGTGCTGCTGATGATTGATCCGGATTTGATGAAAACATTGTTGTGGCTGCGGCTGCAAGAGACGACCAATATTCAAGATATATTTTGATTTATATAACCTTATTTTAAGGAACTAATGCACGTACCGAGGAGCAAATCGAACGCAGAATTATTAATTCCTGCCGACATTGTTGGAACAGTATTTTGAACTTTCTCCAATCGAACGACCGAAGTACGGATTTGCTTTGTTGTGTTTGTTCTGACACTTCAGACGTTTAGCGCGGCAATAGCAATAGTGTGCATTAATTAAATCAATTTGTTTACATTTGTTACATAGGAACTTTTGAAAAGTTACGCGAGAATGATCTGTTATAGCTTTTTTTTATCACCATCCGAAAAAAGTCCATTTCTTTTAATACAAACTATATCTAATGCTCATAAAAGGAATGCAAGATTTGGCATAAATTAATGGGATCTTTCATGTAAATTTAAGCCAGATATCACTGGAATCAGGTCTGTTGTATAGAAGATTGCAAAAAAATGTTGTTTGCTGTATGAAAGATTGCAAACAACTTCGTTGTTCGTCTTTGCTTTGCCTTAAAATTAAACGAGGGGAAATTTTACTCGTTTGTTAAAATTCATAATATTTTTCTAAGAATTTTTTTTTCAAATTCTATCTTGCAAAGCCAGTTGATTTTTGAATTGTCGGTGAGTCACCACCGTGGAGTGAGTGTGTCATGTTATTTCCACGGAACTTAATTTGAAACGGGAAGCAAGCTACACATTTATTACTGCATTTTTCTCAATAACCAAACTCTTAGACCCACTTCCACAATGCGCAAGCGTTACGGGTTCGTCGCTGCCACCGGTTGAAGTCACTCTTCACTTAATCTCTCGCTTCAAAAAAAGCTACCCAATTCGCAAACCCCGCCTCGAACCGATTCAAGTCGGTTTCCTAATTCTGCCGCCCGTCCAGAAGGGTGGCGCGCTCAGAAACCATTCGCGATCTTCAGCGGCTGGGTTAAACTTACCACCCGTCGAACCGATTCGCTCAGTTTACCTGAAGAACTCGCCGATGGTTGACCGATCGATCGATTGTTGTTTCACGTTTTCCAGCTCAGACGACGGACGCGGACGCGTGTGCTACGAATTCGTGTATGGATGTATGTGTGCGGTTCGCTGGTAAATCATCCGTCCAGGAAGGGGTCTCCGGAGCACTAATTTCACCCCCCCAGTGATCGGATGTGAAATTTTCAAAACAAATGATCGTTTCGTGATCGTTGAGCAATGATCCCGTCGGGGGATTGTTATGCATTTGGTGCAAATGGATGAAAATGGATGTTTTGGAAAATTTTCTGGAATGTGTTATTATCTTTCTCACTCTGACACTTCTTTTGGTGGATGGTAGTGGTGTTTTGGAAACGTTACTGAGTTCCTTCAACAGTCCCATGGTGATGGGATGTATGTGTGTGTGAGTGCAATCCCGGTTGGGATATATTGTGCAAGCACTTGTAAGGGGCTAGTTTGATGCATTTTCGCGAATTTGTTATATCGAAACTGTGTTGATTCACAAAAGTGTACAGAGAATGTTTTATTTTCCATCAAAGCAAGCATGGAATGTCGATCGTATGCTGAAGTGTCCCGTTCAAGTGATCATATTCAACCTGTCAAACTTGCTGCGAATGTATGTGTGACGGCAGGAGGAATTTCCTTCGCACACATTTAAAAGGAAAGTTTTGATCTGTTGGTGAATCGTGAAGCCCAGAGCAGCAGAAAACACAGGTGTGTTTATTTTTGCCTCGTCTTTGCTCCCGTCATCCGTTGCGTTGGGGCCATCAAACTTGATCCTCGACGATGTTTGTTGCGGTTGTGTTGTGAAGAGGAATGAAACAACATACGACAAAGTCGGCTCTGTATGTCATATGTATACAATATAGAAATACACACACAGAGGGTAGTGATAATGAGCAGAAAGGTTGATGATTCTGTGGCGGTCGCTTCCTGCAATCAGTGGGTAGATCGTAGATGTTGATGCCCGCTACCTGGAAGCTGCAAGATCGAGAAAGTGACGAGAAAAATTGCGTGAGGAATTTGTCATGACGATGGATGCTTTTCGCGCGTGATTATGTGGCTATTGTCGTCCAGTGAGTTAGTCAATGTATGGGTGCAGTAGTAGAAGTACTGCCTCCGAGGAGTGGGCCGGTGCATGGTCTTGTCATTCCCTGCGGTCACTGGCTGTTGCAATGCGGCTGGCATACGACGAATTGACCTGAATGTTGTTGGTGAGTATCAATTACACTTGTCATTCAAATTGTGTGCCTTGGAGGCTACTATCCCAGTGAGGGAATACAGTTAAAGCGCCCAACAAGTTGCTTGAAAAGTTTTTAAAGAATATTCATGTTTCGTAAAATCTTGTGTTTTGT
The DNA here is from genome assembly GCA_024533555.2 of Aedes koreicus. NCBI lineage: Eukaryota > Metazoa > Arthropoda > Insecta > Diptera > Culicidae > Aedes > Aedes koreicus. Next base: position 225,786 of record JAHHFK020005380.1, read on the forward strand.
TCTGTTTAAGAGAGAATGCTCTTTTCTTACAACACCCAATTCTATGCAACTTGTACTTGTCACCTAATTCTTTGCTATTTGTTGTTCGATGATGACAGGATCAATCAAATCAACTTTACAGAGCCATTTTTTAATTTTCATATACATCAGTTATCTTAAAATAAAAGTTCGAAGGAATCAATTACTTGTGCATTACTAATTAATTATGTTTTTATTGCGTACAGTGCGCCAAACTTAAATTATAATGTTTTGAAATTGGAAATATCTTCTCAAAATCATGGGATCCCAGTAGTGAACAGTAATTTCTGCTAGAACCAGAGATGTGAAGAGAAAGTATCGATAGGTCCGATAGAGCTCGACAAGTTATGAAATTGAATAGAAGTAGTTTGAAATTGAGCGTAGGGCTTTGTTTTGGCAGTATTTCGAAGCAAACACAGACACATTTGCCAAACATTCCTCTGTGGGGTACACAGCTCGAAAAAGTAGTGTGAATTTCTGTTCAAAACCATGCACATAAATGGAGCGTTGCAAAACTTACAAACTAACATTATAAATCGTGTAAAGTTCTGGGACATTTAATATATTTTGGATAATGTTGTATACAAAATATCTGTATGCAACTTTTTCATGATAGTTGTGCTTCGTGAGGAAGGAAATACAATTTTAACTTTTTTTTGAATTTTTTTTCTGTGTAGGTCAAGGCAGGGACGGATCCGCCACCTTGACTGGCAAATGCCACAGAATGGTTTTAGCGATGTGAAATCTCTGTTTTTACACTCCCTAAAGACCACATGTGATGGAATCAATATCCAATTAGAGGTTTTGAAAACACAACTTCTTATTTTTATCAGTAATGTTTTTCTCGACGTATTAAAAGTGTTCGGTGAACGTTTGTTGACAGCCAGGAAAGCTGGATCGAGGGGAAATCGAAAGCCAGAGGCCACAGCGACGACAAAAAGAGTTGCTCGCTGTTTCGAGCGGAAACCCAACCTCTCCGTCCGAGATGTTGCAAAGAAGCTGGGAGTGGCGCCTTCAACCGTGGATAGAGCTAAAAAACGAGCTGGACTGTCGACTTACAAGAAAGTGGTGACTCCAAATCGCGACGATAAACAAAACACGTCGGCCAAAGCACGATCGCGGAAGTTGTACACGATTATACTGACGAGGTTTGATTGCGTGGTACAGGACAATGAAACTTACATCAAGGCAGACTTTAAGCAGCTTCCTGGACAAAAATGTATGCGGCAACTGGACGGGAAAAGGTGGCAGATATTTTCAAGTACATAAACTGTCAAAGTTCGTGAAGAAATATCTTGTGTGGCAGGCCATCTGTACCTGCGACTTGAAGAGCAACGTTTACATTGCGACCGGAACCGTCAACCAGGAAATTTATCTGAGCGAGTGCCTACAAAAACGTCTACTGCCTTTCCTGAAGCGACACAATTGTTCCGTTCTATTTTGGCCGGATTTGGCATCTTGCCATTACGAAAAAAAAGGCCATGGAGTTGTAAGATGCCAACAACGTTCAAGTGGTGCCCAAGGACAAGAACCTTCTCAACACGCCAGAGCTCCGCCCACTCGAACAATATCGGGCCATTGTCAAGCGGAACCTTAAGAAGAGTCAAAAAACTGTTGTGAGCGAGAAAAGGTTCAAGGCAAACTGGCGTTCTGCAGCGAATAAAGTGGACAAGGAGTCTGTACAAAATCTTATGGAAGGTGTTAAACGAAAGAAGCTGAATATTTCTCCTCTATTATGTATTAACTGAACTTGAAAATGAAAAAGAATTTGACTTATTAATAAAAACTTTGATCCATTCACACACATCCCAAGTAACAATTTTAGTTTTATTCCAGCCGTATAGTACTTCTCCCGGCTTTGTTGATAAAACTATAATCAAAACTGTTTTGTCTACCAACACCTCATCTATGCTTCTTTAAAGCCGAAATTTGTACAAAGTGGCCTATAGACGGTTGTGAAAACAATTTAATAAGACCTTTATAAGACCATAAAGATTTTGAAAATATTCTAGTGATAGATGCTATGACCACTTGAGAACCATCATAAAACCTATTGGCTGCATTGAAAACTAGCATGCGGCCAAATGGCCACATCTGTCAAACTTAACTGTGATATCGTGGTTGGTTTTTGTTGTTCTGCTTTGTTCGATTCTCTGCTCTTCTGATTCATTTAGCAGTTAATAATATCTGAGAAAAAAAAGTCTGCGGGAAATTTTGTTTCATTGCAAAATATCCAAAACAAATTCAGTTTTTTACAGCGTAGCATGCTCCAAATCAGATGCGCATTGAATCTTATGGTGAATATTGGCACGATAAGAGCCCAAAATTAATGCGCCTCGGAAATTATGCGCGTTTACAACAATAATCACAAAAAAAAATCAAATATATTCGATAAATTAAACATGAATTTCTTGAAAATTGATGAAATTCAATAAAGTTATCTAAAAGAATATAGAAATTGGTCTCCGATATACAGTTCATTTGCATTACATTTAAAATTTGGTGCATTCATTTCTCCACATTTCTATTATTTCTAATATTTCAATAATTTCACAATTCTGCCATAAAGCCAAGTTATCTTCGGAATGACTACTTTAAAACTATTTGGTTCTTTGGTGGCTTTCCTCAATGCCAATTTGCCGCCTCATGCATTTAATGGAGGCAAAATGGTTTTAAAATGCATTTTCAACTGACCATAATGAGATAATATCAATGAATCCTAAAACGGCATTTCAGTACAGCATTTTACGAGTTCATAAAGTCGAAATAAAACCTTTGATAGGAGTAAAAGGAATTTGAGAAAACGAGGTTTTAAGATCGTTTTAAACAAGCTGTGTAGGTACTCATAAACCTGACTAAAATATGAAACCTATTGGCACTTCCTGGTGCTATAATAAAACCAAATTGATTTCATGTGGCTTTCATAAAACTTTAATAAAACTTAATAAAGCTGGATGGTGTTAGCAATGTTACTTGGGATGACTGTTTGACCAAATTTTGATCGGAACACTCTTTATTTATTATAGAAAAATCGCCTTCAATATTTTTTTTCCTATTTTCGATGGCAGTCACTCGTTAGCTGACAGCATAAATGGAGTAAAGAAGATTTGGGGCGATGGCAACATTCTATCTTCTCAAAGGTGATGAAGAAATCTTGGTTTGGAGGGATGGATGTGGGTCGAGACTTCATTCGTGTCATGTCTCGCCCCATGTCCAATTATTATTCTTTGAACGCTCATTTATACCGTTTTGGGCTGAGTGACAGCAATATCTGTGCATGTGGATGTCAGATCTGAGCCTATTGAATCCCTCCGGGCTCGAGGTAGGCAAATTAATGTACTGGTTCGGGATATGTTGGCTCTTCGTGACGCAGAGTTTATGAAACTCGTATATGTGTTTTTGACTAACATTAGCCTTAGGTTGTAGTTTGTTTTACCTATATGTTAAGTTTTAGTTTTTTGATTTCAGCTGTTGAGCTGGTTTTCTTTGAAAATGTTCAAAATAAAAAAAAAGTTATGCTAGAACTAGACAATTAGAATTAAAAATGCATGTGATTTGTAAGTGATAATTTAATCTACCACCCCTTCCTCCCAACCACCAAATTGTTACTTTCTCTAACCTCAAAACTGCCGGTAGTAATTGGTTCTTCCCCTATTAATGTTATTCTTAAGATGATGAATGTATAATGCAATAGAACTTTTGGCTTTGTAAAGTTAATTCGATTCAGCCTGTACAAATAATTGAAATTGATAAAACAAATATTAACACTAAATAATAATGACAGGGATGGGCAATTCCACTCTCCCTGTCCAAATTGCTTCAATCCGGTGCCTTGGTGGTCCCATCCCTACACACTAAGTTTTTTTTTCTCCGAATCTGAGTGGTCGGAAAATTAGTCCGAACTGTAAAAAAATTGAAAAATTAACTGATTGCTCGGAAAATTAGTGCCCACAGTGAAAAAAAAAATACTGAATTTAGTAAATTTATGATTTTTTATTTATTTGGGATAGACGAAAATGTGTTGTGATAGAAGGTGGGTAAATAAAGAATTTCTATGTTGAGATTTCCATTTCGTATATTTATTTAGAACAGTATATTCTTAACAATACTAATAAAATGAAAGATTCCTAATAGATGCATCTCAACATGATGGTAATGTATAATTTATAATCAGATAAAATTAGCAAATTTGTTGCCGGTGCTGCTCAATTCTCTACTTTCAAACAAGCTGCAGCTAAACGCGCTGTTCCATGAAGCGTAGCACTCCCCTTCCTCAAATTCTTCTCCAACAATTACACTGGTCGACAAAATCCGAAAAAAGTCTTGAGACCCAGAGCTCCATGCCAATTTCCTTTAACTTGGGTCTCCAAACCACCAAAAATCGTATTTTCACCTTCGGCGATTTGCATTTTTCTACACAATTTGGCTTAACAATTTGAATTTTTTATATTTTTCAGAACCACTCAAATAATTGCCTCATCTTAAATGTAAAGGGTGTCCACGATGAAATTGCCACACTATGAAATTGCTCTAACTTTTTAACCGATGGGTAGAATTTAATGAAAATTGGATTTATTTCATAGTGCATTATTTACATCCTGCAAGTTTTAAAGTCCTGTGATCAAAACTCGCGGAAATGGAGTCGAAAGAACAGCTCGTGCGTGATAAAATCTTGCGCATTCATCACGAGAACAAGGATCTCTCGCATCGTTCCATCGCTAAAACGTTGGGAATCGCGAATTCCACGGTGTCGCGAGTGATGAAGCGGTTGACCACCGATTGGAAGCCCAGAAGTGAAGGAAAAGGTATTCCGTACAACACCAAAAATCACAACCGCGTAGTTGGGGCCTTCAATCGAAATCCGAACGCCTCCGTTCGGGATGTGGCTAAGAAGCTGCACCTAAGCCGAAGTTTTGTCCAGAAGGCCAAAACTAAGGCTAGGCTTCGAACATTCAAGGTACAAAAGGCCCCTAATCGCGACGAGAAGCAGAACAAGTCCGCCAAAACCCGTGCCAGGAAGTTGTACCTCAACATGCTGACGAAAGTTGAATGCTGCATCATGGACGACGAAACATATGTGAAGGCCGACTTCAAACAGATCCCCGGCAACCTGTTTTTCACGGCCAAGGATAAGTTCAGCGTTCCGGAGCATGTCCGCACTCAGAAGATGTCCAAATTTGCGAAGAAATTCCTGGTTTGGCAAGCCATCTGCACGTGCGGGAAGCGGAGTGCACCTTTCGTGACCCAGGACACGGACAGGTGTACATAAAAGAGTGCCTCCAGAAGCGGCTGCTTCCTCTCCTGAAGGCCCACAACGTCCCAACAATCTTCTGGCTGGATTTGGCCTCATGCCACTACTCCAACTGTCCAGTTAGAATCCGGAATCACTTATTGTGTTGCAGCGGCATGGAAAGTGACCGCTGCAAGAATTCTTTTACAGCGGTTTGTTAACCTAGGCGCCCACTTTCTGTGGTATAAATTTCACGGTGCTTCGTGCAGTGAGTTCAAAGTTATTCCAGATGGAATCCGAGAGGAGAGAAAAAATTCTGCACACCCACGTTGATAATCCAACGTGGTCCGCAATGAAAATCGCAAAAACGTTGAAAATCGCCAAATCAACCGTGTATGATGTGCTCAAACGTTTCAGGGAGCGAAAGCGCGTGGATTGAGTGCCTCAAGGTAAGCGTCGTAGTGGAACATATGACCGCAAGCTGACCCAGAAGGTGTTGAGAACCGTCAGAGCAAATAATGAAATCGCACAAAAATACGCTGCTACTCGCAGTACCGTTCGAAGAATTCGTTTGCGAGCAGGATATCGTTCTTATCGAGCCAGCAAGCAACCAGAACGTTGAAGCAAAGTTTCGTCACCAAAACACGAGCTCGGAAATTGTACCAGCAGGTTTTGACGAAGAACCAAGGATGCCTGCTCATCGACGATGGAACTTACGTCAAAATGGATTTCGGACACAGCTTCCTGGCCAAAAATTCTACATGGCGACGGCACGAGGAGATGTTCTTGCGAAGTTTAAGCACAGAGAACAGACGTTCATCTTCGGTCTGCTACTTGTGTAAAACTTTAAACCGACATTTCAAATGTATGTCGTTATGCTCCTGGTAGGCGGCGCTGCAGTAGTGCGATAACTGTCGTGTCAATGTTTATCAATAAAAAGCCTTGCACATAACCTGAAAAGTTTTGTTTGTTTTTCTCTGCACTTGCTTTTTATACCGGCTGCCCATATTAACTTTTACACACGTTTTTCAAGAAAAGGTATATGGACATCAATGTCTGTTCTCTGTGGTTTAAGTTTGCTTTTATGGACAAATTTGCCAAAAAAAAAAACTGATGATTTGGCAGGGGATATGTAGCTGCGGAGCAAAGACTAAAGTGTTCGTGACGAATAAGACGATGGACTCGAAGCTGTACAAGGAAGAATGCCTCAAAAACCGCGTACTACCTTTCATTAAAGCCCATAAAGGTCCCGTGAAGTTTTGGCCAGATTTGGCGAGTTGCCATTACAGCCGGGAAGTCATCCAGTGGTACCGCGATAATAACGTAGATTTCATTGATAAAAACATGAATACTCCCAACTGCCCGCAGTTCCGGCCCATCGAGAGATTTTGGGCAATAATGAAGCGGAAGCTTAAGAAAAGTGGAAAAACGGCTCGGGACTTGACTCAGATGACCAAAACGTGGAACAAATGTGCCGAGGAAGTTAACTCCGGAGGTGTGCAGCATTTGATAGGAGGAATAAAGAAGAAAGCGCGAATTTTCATTAGAAACAAAGAGAAATGATTTGTATTGATATTTTTTCCTTTAATTACAGTAAATTACCTTTGTTTTGATGTATTCAACTTATTTGTACGTCAATCCGTTACCGAGATACAGATGATTTTATTATTCCGGATTCTAAATGGACATAGCTTTAGATTCACTCCGGAGAAAAATAAACTTAATGGCTGTCTTTTCCATTGGCACTGGGGTGTGGGGTAGCATGTGCCCCCATATTGGCATGAAATCCTATATCCAATCCAAATTTAATTCATGGACAATTTTGTAGGAATTTATTTCAAAATTTTATTGTTTCCAAATTTTTGACAACATTTCATTATAAAGATTTTTTGGGTGTTTTTTTGTTTGCCGGTAGTTTCAAGCGAAACCCTAACCTATCTCTCCGAGATGCCGCAAATAAGCTGGGTGTATCGTCTACAACCGTGCATCGAGCCAAAAAACGAGCCGGACTATCGACTTACAAGAAGGTAGTGACTCCAAATCGCGATGATAAACAAAATACGACGGCCAAAGCGCGATCCCGGAGGCTGTACACGACGATGCTGACGAAGTTTGACTGCGTGGTAATGGACGACGAAACCTACGTCAAAGCCGACTACAAGCAGCTTCCGGGGCAGGAGTTTTATACGGCAAAAGGAAGGGGAAAGGTAGCAGATATTTTCAAGCACACGAAACTGTCAAAGTTCGCAAAGAAATATCTGGTTTGGCAAGCCATCTGTACCTGTGGCTTGAAAAGCAGCATTTTCATAGCTTCCGGGACTGTCAACCAAGAAATTTACGCGAAAGAGTGTTTGAATAAACGTCTGCTGCCTTTCCTGAAGAAACACGGTTGTTCCGTACTGTTTTGGCCGGATTTGGCATCTTGCCATTACGGTAAAAAGGCCATGGAGTGGTACGCCGCCAACAACGTGCAGGTGGTTCCCAAGGACAAGAACCCTCCCAACACGCCAGAGCACCGCCCAATTGAGAAATACTGGGCTATTGTCAAGCGGAACCTAAAGAAGACCAAAAAAACTGCTAAGGACGAGCAGCAGTTCAAGGCATACTGGCTTTCTGCGGCGAAGAAGGTGGACAAGGTGGCTGTACAAAATCTGATGGCAGGGGTCAAGCGTAAGGCCCGGCAATTCGGATTTGGAAAAGCGGAAGCCTAACTGAATATTTTTCCTGAATTTTATACTAATTGAACTTGAAAAAGAAATTTAATTTGATTTTTTAAATAAACGATTTCACCGATTTACACGCGTTTTCCCTTGACCAAATTTTGACCGTATCACCCTTTAGTTTGGAGAAAAAAACTTTGTTCTACGATGAATCGTTCTTGAGTTATGAATTTTTGAAGGTATTTATGTTCGGGAAAATCGGAAAACTTCAATTGGCGTTTTTCAGGAAATCTGGCAACCCTGGAAAACCTGATACAATGGTTACGGATAACGGAAGCCAATTTTGCAGTGGCATATTCAAGCAGTTTTGTGATGAAATCTGAATGTCACATTCGTACCGCTCCCTACCATCCACAGTCAAACAGACAGGTGGAACGATTTGTGGACACCCTCAAGCGTTCACTGCCGAAAATCACAGACTAGGAAAACGTACCATCATCGCGCTGCAATCATTTCTTCAAGTGTACCGCTCCTCCCCAAATTTAAAGGTCTGGATGTAAATCGCGGTTTCATTCGTGTGATGTCAAGACTTATGTCCAATCGAATTAACCTCGTCGAAAGCAATTTATGTAGGTGTGGAACCGGTTATGATGACATCGCTCACGCAGTTTGGCATTGTCCGGATAATGATGCCTCCAGAGTACGACTCTTGGATGCCTTAGTGGCCCGAGGTAGACAACCCTTCCGCGAGGTAAGAGATGTTTTGGTAATGCGTGATCTTCCCTACATGCAAGCGATTTACGAATTCCTTTGTTTGTCTGATCTTAGAGTGTAATGTCATCACCCCTCTCCCTCCTCTCTAGTAAATTTCCAGCCATTGCACAGTGGAAAAAAAAGAACATGAATCGCGAAAGAATTCGATAATTCAGCTCCAAGTAGCACAAGGTTAGTGAACTAAAGCATTTTTTATGTGAAAATTTCTGGAAAATCGAATGAAAGGGGTCCCACTTGCCACAAAATTCAGTGACGGAGATATTGGGCTTATTTTACCCCAATTCTCCCGTATTTTCGAATAATGCCCAGTAATCTATGCTTGGAGAGGTCTGTAGTAGTCAAAATAAGCCTATTCTTATGTAGAATTTCCCTGGATGGAGGTGGTTTCAGCCACCGCACGGGTCGGAAAACAGAGATATTGGGCTTATTTTGCCCCAATTCCCCGTATTTTCGAATATTGCTGAATAATCTAAGCTCGGAGGGGTCTGCGGTGGTCAAAATAGGCCTATTCTTATGTAGAATTTCTCTAGGAATCGAATGAAAGTGGTTTCAGCCACCGCACGAGTCGGAAAACAGAATATTGGGCTTATTTGGCTCCAATTCCCTGTATTATCGAATATTGCTGATTAATCTATGCCCGGAGGGGTTTGCGGTGGACAAAATAGGCCTATTCTTATGTAGAATTTTCCTAGGAATCAAATAAAAGTGATTGCAGCCACCGCATTGGCCGGATAATAGAGATATTGCTGATTTTACCCCACCTCCCCCATTTTTCGAATTTTGTTTATTAATCTATGATCGGAGAGGTCTGTAGTAGTCAAAATAGGCCTATTCTTATGTAGAATTTCCCTAGAAATCGAATGGAGGTAGTTGTAGCCACTGCATGAGTCGGGAAACGGAGATATTGGGCTGATTTTACCCCTCTTCTCCATATTTTCGTAATATTGCCCATTTATTCATACGCTTTTCAGATTTCTTTGGTATAAAACAAGTTAACTGGGCCCTTTCGGACCAACACAAAAAAATATATTATTCATTTCCATCAGATAATTTATCTTCACTCCAAGTTGTGGTCTCTTTTTCCCTTTTTTTGTTCTGGTTTGGGTTAGGTGGGGTGGGGTGTTGGTGTTCCTTTTCGGCAGATACAAAAAACGAGCATCCTGGCCTTCTCCGGATTTGATGTGCCACGTTTTTTGCCACTACCATTTTTCCGCTTGGTTGTCTTACGGTCCTTGAACGTTTTGATCACATGAGATACGGTTGAATGTGCGATTCCGAGCTGTCAAGCTGTCCGATCCATCGCTGAGAAGCGTTTGGGTTTTCGAAGTGAGTGCCCAAAATTTGTTGGCGCACTATTTCTTCATTCGAAGCCATCACTGAAATCACACGACCGATTTTCACGAAACTCATTACACAATTGACACAACACAATGAAATACATTCAGTTGAAATTTCAATAATTTTTACCCACACGCTAAAAAGTTACGAACAATTGCGTGTGTCCAAATTTCATCGAATACAGTCTTTAGTTCTAATAAAGAAGAGCTTTTGCACACAATATTATCCGCAAAGTATGCAATGTCCCAATACATTACACGATGTATAATGTAGTATTTTATGTTTTGTGACGCTCCATTTATGTGCATGATATTGAACAGAAATTCACACTACTTTTTCGAGCTGTGCGGTACTGAAATAACGGGAGAGATGCTACCACCAGCCATGACAACCGAGTATGCCATGATATGATGATGAAAACCTAGCTGTCAACGGAAAATCCATGGATTCTGTTACTAGCTCTTGTTCAAGCCAGACGTAGCTAATAAGTAGTTAACAGTTTAGAACTCCTTTTATATGGTAGCGCCTCTAGATATGCAAAATTCGGTTGGTTGGACTTCTTGGCGAAATATTCCAAATTCCGGTAGTGGATTTTTCCTGCATAACGACCTTCACTACCCCCATTCATATGGAACCACAAAGCCTATAATTAATAATATTGTCAATACATTAAAACATTATGGGCAAAATACACTGAGCAAACAGGTCGTCAACTGTGTACAAAAACAGTCTAGTGATAGGAAAAGAGTTTTCAGAGTCCGTTCACCAAGTTCGAAAGTCCATAATAAAAAGTCCACCCAATACGATTCTGGAGTAGAAGCGGTAGCGAGCATGACAAGTTTATGGTTGCGTTGATTTGCCTTCCCCCCCTCGCCGATCTCAAACCTTCTTCGGTAGAAGATTATATTTCCTCAAGGAAGCAACAATCTCGGCTGACCACGACGATCAAACAAAGAGGAGGAGGAAAAGGGAGACGCACGGCAGCAAAATGCAAAATCCAGTAGGGGTTTGAAATTTTATGCGAAAATAATGGTGATCGTTTAGCGATGTGGTCATTTCTCCTTCTCTCTCTCCTGATGATCCCGTGCAGCGGTGGGGACGGACGGGAGCGGAGGACTCCCAGAGGTTGTTGTTGTTGTTGTTGTTGTGGCGATGATGCGCTGCGCGCTGCTCAAGTGTCGCCCGGGGTCATTGAGACTGTTTGGCGTGATCGTGATGATGAATATTGATAAAACGTGTTCGGATCCTCCCTTTCGCGAATGCTGCGACGCTTGCGAGAGGAGATGCGTGGCGGATTGCACTTTCGGCGATTATTGGCTCGTCGCCGATGCTTTACTTTCCTGGTGGGATGGTGATGATACTTGTGAAAACAAGATTCGCTTTTTGTTTTTTTTTATGCCCCCATTTGAGCCGTAATTACTAGCATGAGTGATACATTCCGCATGAAAAATGTGATTCGTTTAAGAGCTCAAACATTCGATGGCTTCGGGATAGGACCTCAACGTCCCAACAAACAACAACAACAGCAACAGCAACCGCGATCGCTTTTCTGCTGAGCAAAGTGTGCGTGTGGAGTAACTCACGCATTTCAAGGTTTGGAATTTCGGAACTCACCCATCACTCACTGGATCCTGAGGTGGTAGTGGTGCGATCCCCATTTCGTTCCATCTCGTACGACTGCGATCGACAACTTATCTCCGCGTCGGCAGAAGACGCAAGCGAAGAAAAAGAAATGCGTAAGAAATTCTAATTGCAATGTTGTTGGCTGGAGTGATCTGTGCTACCTTTACCTATTATGAGTGTGTCTTTACGACATTCACCACGGCAACGACGACGACGACAGAGCTATTTACTACAGTTGGGAGGCAATCATAAAGTTGATGTTGGGAACAAGTGGGCTCCGGGTTGAGGCAGGAGAGGATTACTTGAGGGAGACACAGAGGAATTTTGCGGTCAAAAAGGTTCGAGAGTGCGTACGGAGGATCGAAACAATGTGACGCAACAGACACGACATCAGCCGGGAAGGTTCGTCGCTTAGAATATTGCGTTCAAGTCTTTTTAGTAAATTAATAACTTTACCTTTTACGTACGCCAATTTTTCCGGATCCAGCTTGTGCTCCTCCTGAGAAGGTGGATCTCTATCGTCTGCGTCTTTATTTCGTCCTTCCGGATTATTGGAGGGTCTGCCGGTGGATGTTGCCTTACCAACGCCTGTTGGGAATAAGCGGAAAAGCAGCTCTTTGATAAAAAGGTAATCGCTGTCTCCGGAGTTTTGCGATACGCTCAAGAGCCACTCGCCTTTCAGGAAACAATGAATTTTCTGCGTTATCTAATGCACATAAAGGGAACGCTAGATTTGGCAGAAAATAATGGGATATTTCATGTAAAGTTAAGCCAGATAACGCCTGAATCTATTCTGTTGTATGAAAGATTGCAAACATTATTGTATGGCGCATGAAAGAATGTAAACAATTTCGTTGTTTACGCTTCCTATGGCTTGATATTAAACGAGGGGAAATTTTACGCGCCAATTTTAATTCATTATTTTTTTCTGTGTGGTGAGAGTCGGAACATCAAGGTGGTTCGATGAATCTTCAGACGTGGAAGGACCAGCATCGTTACGCTTTTCCGAAAGCGACCCGAATGATTTCTTCTTCTTCTTCTTCGGCAGAACTCATACCGAGACCTGATGAAACGTTTCATTTGAGGTTCTACTTTCTCGTTCCGCAGAACCTCCTGTGCCTCCAATATTCTACTGTAAAAAAATGCCAGTTTGACTATGGTCCAACAGCTCCTGGCTTGAATATTTATCTGCGAGTCTAAGGAAAGGGATTTTGTCATATCAATTCCCGTCGAGCCGCAGACTGCGTTGTTTTCGCGAATAAAATATCAGAAAATAATTCGTTATTCAACTTCAACTAACAGTGAAATCATAAAATCTCCACGTGTTTTGTGTAAGACGTAGTGAATTAAATCGATTTCCTCCCAAAATGTGTGGTGGTCGGTAGTATTTCCCCGATTTTTTCTGTATTGTGCTTCGCCCCCGCACCCGGAGGAAGAGTTACATCCGCTGAGTTTTGTTTGTTAGCGCTATTAGTGTTGAGCCACTGGACATAAATTATTAAATTAGAGTATATTTCCGCTTTGTCGCGAGTGAATTGATGATTATTAGCAGTTTTGAAGTCGATATAGAGTCGCCTCATAATGGGGGATTAGAATCATTGGCAGACGGTGCGAAAAAAAGAAGAACAACAGTGAAAACGGCCATTTGCTGGACAGAAGTGACGAAAGAAGCCAACGCGCATGCGCGCGGGGTGTACAGAGGGAGAGCTGTGTAGTTTGTAAACTTTTGTTGCACAGTGATTGTGGTTTTTCAAGTTAAAGCTCTTCACGAAAATGTTTTTTTTACCTGTGATATCATTTGGAGTGCGCGAAGAATGCTGTTTTATTCGAAAAGGATGATGTGAAAATATTGCCGAATAGCGGAATGAGTTCTGTAGAGACATAAATACATCATTAAGCATGAGAGGGAAGCCTTCCAAATGAAGGCTGAATATCAGCAACAATTTCGGGTGAGGTCTTTCTGATTATAACTAAATTTGAACGATACTTCTAAATACGTGCCATACTCAAAACAATATGATTTGATGATGGAAGTGTATGCACAGTACCTTACCTGGTGGTGTGGGGTGTTTGTTGGATCAATTCCCGTCGAGCCGCAAATACGAGAGCTAGTGAATAAACATAAATATAATATTGAAGAATACGGACGTTACATTGAAGCGTACGGAATCGCTGACATTATGCGTGGAAGATATGCTCTGACTCTGGAAAATGTCTCATGTTAAGCGCTAATACCGACGAGACAGCCAATTTCTATATCACGGCGCAAAAGCCATTATACCCTGTGTTTATTATTTTTTTAAATATACCTTCTCAAATGCGGCTTTCAAAACATTATTTGATCCTTGCTGGTATGTGGCTTTCAAATGGCGAACCAAATGCGAATCTTTTATTTTAATACCTATGCATCGAACTATTGCAATTAAAAGAGAATGAGATTACTATCGGTCCTACCACATATTCAGTTTCATTATTTCAAGTAAATTTGGATTCGGAGGCAAGATGTAAAGTGCAGTATACGAAGCAGTACAATGGATTGCGTGGGTGCACGTATGGTCTTCATCCTGGAGAATTGAAAACTACGAACAATTCGAGATGTTAATGGAAAATGTATCGACCACTGGTGTAGAAGAGCTCGGAGTGACGGGAAAAACAGTTTTTGCTTTTCTTCCTAACTTTGACACTATCAACTGCTTTCCGTCAGATTACATGTAAATTGTTTTACTGGGAGTATTGAGACAACTGTGAAGCCCATGGACGGAAAGTGAGAACACAAGGAGCCTTATTATGTCGGAAACCGCGTGAGTCAAATTCAACAAAAAAAATTTGAGCTTCCGACCGCCAACCGTTTTCCCGAGGAATTCAAGACAATTGAAAGAATACAAAAAATTCAAAGTGAATGAATGGAGGCCCATACTTCTCCATTACTTGTACCAAGTGCTAATCGATATTTTGCCTCAGCAATACATGGATCATGTTATGTTGCTGTCATCATCAATTTATCAGCTCCTAGATCCAAAATTGAACGAATCAATTATTTCTTCTTGTGAAATGAAAATTAACTTGGTTTTGCACCAATTCGCGGAGCAGTACGGTAAAGATAACATGTCGCACAATGTTCATTTACTGGGTCATTTGATCAAAGCTGTTCGCAACTTCAGAGCTCTATTAAATTTTTCGCTGTTTCCTTCCGAACCAAGTATATTCATAAACATTTAAAGTTTTGTAATAATTGACATTTATGACACTTTTGAAGCAAAGCTTTCGTACTGGAACCAGAAAACAAGTATTGCAAATAGAACGAATATGCTTTAGTAATATAGTAACATATAGTAATATAGATGAACAAGTTATGTAAACATCCAAATAATGATGCCGACCCACGTGTTCACTCAATTTGGCTAAAACCACAGTTTTCGGGTCAATTTGAACCAAATTTGCTACACTGATAGGTGTGCGGTATCTGTATCCCTCGGTTAGAGATGTTAGTCGCTCACTGCCCTATTGGCTGTAAACTGCATCATGTGACAGCCACCCTCTGCCACAAGCTCCCGAAAGCATCGAAGTAGGCTAGCAACCAACTCGGCTCGCCCTCTTACTTCTCTGACGGTCGACACGAACGGACGCTTCGGTAGGTACCCACCAGTTCCAAATGTTTCGGTAGCGACTGAAAGCTAAAGCTTTACAATAGACAAAATAAAGTGCCAACCTCAAAAAAAAAAAAAAAAGAATTCGTGTTGAAAAAAAAACAGTGACAAAAAAAATGCCCATTTTGGCTCGCGGGAAGATAAATTTAAGTAAAAGAAAAGCATTTTAATAATTTATGTGTCCTCCTTTGGCCTTCGGGACCAGCTGCAGGCGCTTCGGCATGCTCTCCACCAGGTTCCTTAGGTTCTGTGGATCAAGCTCTTCTCATGCGCTCTTCAGGACTTCAAAATAGTTGCATTTATTAGGTAACACCAGTTCTGTCAACCCTGGCATCTAGAATCACCCACAAATTCTCAATGAAGTTGAGGTGCGGGCTTTGTGGAGGCCATTCCAGCGGTTTGATCCGACAAGACCGGAAGAAAGACTTGGTCTTCTCGGCAGCATGCTTCGGGTCGTTGTCCTGCTGAAATACGAACTTTTCTCAAGACCCGTCTGGATCAGCGAAACCTTCAGATTTTCTCACAGGATGTTGATGTAGGAATCTGCCGTCATTATCCCGTCGATTCTCACGAGGCTCACCCCCTCCATCACTTTTCTTCTTCCCGTGCCTTATGTGGCGCTCGGACTCTCAACCGATCTGCATCACACACGAACCCACCGCTTTCGATTAAAAAGCTCGAATTTTGATTCGTCCGTCCAGAGAACCGTTTTCCAGAACTCTACGGGCTTATCAGCATGCTCAATAGCAAACCTGAGTCGTTTGGCTTTGTTTGCCTTGCTGATAAATGGGCGCTTCCGGGCAACTTTGTTATTCAACCACTGTGCTACGAGACGGCGACGAACAGTTCGACCAGCAATTGATAGCTGAAGGGTTTCCTGGATCTCACGGAGCGTTACTTTTGGGTTTTTCTTGACTTCGCGCATGACCTTGGTGTCCGTTCGTGTATCCGTTTTGCGCTTTCTGCCTCTGCTGGGCGATCCATCACTGATCCGAACGTTTTTTGTTTCAGTAGAATTTTCCCATCCGCTGCCTTGCTAATGCTGTACTTCCTAGCGAAAGCCCGGTGCGATTCACCGTTTCACACATCACGAACCACCATTTTTCGGATACACAAGGGAATTGCTTTCGATCACTCGATCAAATGGAGAAGTTAGCAGTTTTTCAACTGAATCAAACGCGATCACAGCATAGCATAGCATTTTCCGACCATACATAATCCTGGGTTGGCTGTTGTAGAGACGATGGAAGCGCCAAAAGAGCTGCCTTGGGTGTGACATCCATCGATCTCTTTGCACAACACCTGGCCAGGTCCTTATGATCAGCAAGGGATGGGAGGGAAGTGTTGATTAGATATCTACTTAAGAAGATGCTGAGAACTCATAGACTTCTGGAGTTGGAAGTTGGATGGGATTGAGCGGGAGGCTTTCCTTGGCGAGAAAGCGTATGCATATTTATATGCATATAGGTCGTTGAGAGTGATGAAGCTAAGAAAGTTGATGCACCCCTTTATTATCCGCTTTTCTGGGCTGGAACATAGGTGTTTCCTATTTGTATCCAGGCTCTTCTTGCGGAGGGAGCTTGTCTGTCGGTTGGGGTATAAACTCTTGTCCTAGCCTTTTATGGCTCATGGTTATAGCGCCATTACTCGCTTTCTGAAAAGAAAAAAAGGACCCGCCGACAAAAAACCAATTTTTCCAATTTCGAACAATATGTAGCATATTATAGTACGATCTCACCCAATTACTATCCATAGCCTGTATAGTATAGATGCTTCTATCTGCCACGAACGATACATGTCCTCCCACGAACCGTTCACATCCAGGAAAATAAAATTACTAAAATAATAAAATAAAATAGGTGCGATCCAGCTTGGTTTTTAAACTGGGAACGGTATCACACGCGACTAGTACAAACCACTCCGATGTTTCTGCCACTTCCTGGGGAATGCCTGATCGGAGCTGTCAGAACACACGACCTAGCCCCCTCTGAACACGTAGTGTCCATCAAAGGTTTTCCTCGATAAGCATTTCTGCGAGAACCTCCTTTCCAGTCCAGTCCCACTCTTTCAAGTTTTTCACTTAGCAGGGCTCATTTCCTGATACACAAAAATCACTTTGCACAATTTTCTTACGCTTCGAAACAAGTTTTTGCTAGACACAAGACATTATCCACCTTCCGACGGCCAGCTTAATTGAAGTCCAGACGAAGACACGTAACTCTGATCTCATAATTTCGCGATTGTAAATTTAATTTGTTAATTGTAGAAAAAAAAAAAAACCGTGACAGCTCACGAAAAACAAACCGTCCGCGGGCAAAGCATACTGCGATCTAACTGAATCAAACGCGATCACGTGTACAAATGCACCTAGAACAGGACCTACCAGCTGTTAGTGCAAAAACATCATCATTTACCTGTCAAAAAAGACCGGTTTTTATTGGTCGCTGTGACAACCGCCCCTACCGCCACTGTCGAGTTATGTTACAAGCAGGCAGTCTGTTGTTGGTTTGGCCGTGTTGCTAGTAGTCACTGCTTTTTCACCTTTTTCGTTTGTGACAACTAGAACAAATGTGGTAATAAAAGTTCATTTTTGCAGTGGTTTATTTTAAATCAGGTTGAAATGAAGTGCAAAGTAATAAATTGTGGTCACAGACCCGAATGTGCTCCATTTTCGTCGGTTCCCGAGAGATCCAATCGTTCGCCGAGAGTGGGTTCAGGCCTGCATTGGGAACGCAAGCGAGGAAGACATTTTCTTGCTCACACTTGCTCCCCACAGCAGAATTTGCAGCGTACGCATCAATGAAATTCAATGAAACCTCATAAATTAATGTTTAGTTTGATGCAGCTTCATTTCTTACAAAAACTATATCACAGTTCCAAAAACTTCGAACAAGGATCAAAACAATGTTGAACAGAAGCTAGTGAATGAGTTGGCAATCCTTCCGAACATTTTCCACTGCTCAACCTTCGAGATGACATTGGTTTGACGTTACGTATCATTCCGGCTAAAGTCAGGTCAGAAGCGTTAGCAATGGAAGAAAAAGTGTGATAGCAGAAGTTTGCTATCGTAGAAGCTGGAATGGTAAAGGGAGAATGTTTTATGATTTTTTGAATTTTTAATTTGATCCAGAACATTTTTTTTTTTGATTTTATTATAGACCTTTTAATAATTATTCGGGTCTTTCAAGATGGTAATTACAATAAATTTTCACTTTAATATAATGCACTTTAAACTTGTTTGTTTTCCTTTAGTTGATTTTGGCTACCATCGGGGTCATCTTTTGTCTTCTCGTTGATTGTAGGAGTCTTCCTGGTGACGTCTTCAGCAATCCTTCCGGCGGCAGGGATACTTCCTGGTCTTCAAGCGGTCTACTTCATTATACTTGTTGGATGGTGGCAACAGATCGGGCAGTTTTGAATGCCTGCTTCTTACAAAACCTCCATAGCAGCTTCATTATTTTCAGCACCAGCAGTATTAGCACAGCTACCATTATTACGAGGAGCTTCCACTCGTGCTGGCTGTGGAATTCCGTGTGAATTTCAATCCAGAACATATTTAAATGATAAATGAGAAAAACTAATCTGTTTAAAAAATATAGAGATAATTTATTTTCTTGTTTTGCCTTTTTTAATCCTTAAAGTACACCCACATTGTTTTCCAAAAAATGATACTTTGTGGAAAAATAAAGACGACAAATAAGCTTTAGAAGATTTAAAGTAACGTGTATTATTTTTTTGAATTGTTGATACTATCGTTTTCTTCCCGGTAAGGCAGTTTTGTATTCTTAGAGCCTTAAACTCTTGGACCTCTCCATTTAAAATATTGACAATTTTCAAACGTTTGAAAAAAACCGAAAATTTTGTTTTATTTTTATCATTTTTTTCTAATGAGATTACTGTGTAAACATATCTGGCAACACTGGAACGACCCCCGTGTCATAGCAAACAAAAATTTATAAGAGGGCAGCTCTTTCTGAGCTGGCAGGTCCTGTCCTAGAAATGCACCAGGTCAAGCCGTTTGCTTCAAAACAAGTCAAAATATCAAAACATAAACAATCGAGGGGCCTTTCGACGGAAACTTATCGAAAACATATCGATTTTTTGTCACTGTTGTTTTTTTTTAACAAATTGATTTCTTAGTTCTGTAAGTCGAACTCTTTTTTTTAAATTATTATTTCATAAGTCAAACTTGAAAAGAATATAAAAAATAAGATATCAAAAAAGACTACAGTGTGTTTACTTTAATTTGAACCAAATAAATGAGAGAAATTCAAAAAATGATAAGGTGGGCACTTTATTTTGCCTATCAGTGTATATACTTCAAATCACTCAGCTATATTTGACGAAGACGTGGCTGAAAGGTTGTTTAGTATACATATTAGGGTGCCAATGGCATGTATGGGAAAAAATTGACCATCGAATTTCAAAAACGGGTAGTGCTCAAAAGTTTCGTCTCCTCAAAAAAAGTCCCCATGCAAAATTTGAGCTCAATCGGACTTCGTTAAGTGTTGGACCAAAGCGGTCAAAGTTTGACTTTTTTGAAACACGAAAAATTTCCCAAGGGGGGGGGGTACGTGAAAATTCCGAAATCGATTTTTTTGTTTTTGATGCCAAATGTCTTAGAAATGCATGAAACGTCGAGATCTGGTGTTATCTCGAAAAAAATTTTTTTGAAAAAAATTGACTTTTTGGGACTTAGAAATTTGTTGAGGTGGAGGAGTGAAATGAATTTGATATGGAGGATTTGAATTCAATTGCTGAGATATCCATGGCAATAGTACTGAAACATGTCTTATATCATCGTTGGCAACTGCTAGCATATTATATGTGATATTTCATTAGGGTGGTTCACTTGTTTTGCATTAGGGTGGTCCATTTTATAGAAAAATAAAAAAATAAGATAATAGTATCAAAACATCTCTTATATAATCGTAAGCCATTATCAATATTAAATATATGATATTTCATTAGGGTGGCTCAGTTATTTTCCATTAGGGTCGTTAAGAACAATAAAAAATATTTCCAGCAAATTTAAACGCTATTCGCATTACATGGGCCCGGCGCGGGGCGAGGCCCGCCCGGGTAATATTTTGAAATGATTGCTTGGGTTTTGTATGTGAGCATTCTCACTATGCTGGCACGGCACGCCCAGCACGGCACATCAGCGTAGTGAGAACAGTCACATACAAAATCCAAGCAATCATTTCAAAATATTACCCCGGCGGGTCTCGCCCCGCGTCGGGCCCGTTGTAATGCGAATAGCGCTTTAACCAGTCAATATTTTTCGTATAGGTTAAAACCATTAAGCTTTCTCACGTCTATCATCTTTCTCTTCCAAGCAGGTAGAAAGAATAGATTGTTTACATACGAAAAAAAAAACAAAAAACGTATGAAAACAATCCTATTCTTTCTACGTGCTTGAAAGAGAAAGATGATAGACGTCAGAAAGCTTAATGATTTCTCACAAAACTTTTCAATATTACCTATCTTACAATGAGAAATTCGCTTCTTTCGTTCTTTTTCATTAATTAGTGCATCAATATAATAATTTCAACCGATTTCTATCCACAGACTGTAAGATTAGCGTACGGACTACCAAAGAGAATTATTTACTAGAGACGCTCTCTTTGTGGTCCTTTTGGAAACTTTTGCGAGACTTACATTCGGAATGCGACGCTTCTTTAAGGTGAAACAGATCGGTGCCCTCGTCTAATACTAATCTTAGAGATTAAGCATTGTGCATCAGTGAGTTTCTTATTTCTGTTTTGCACCGTCGTTGCAAGCTAAGATTAAAAATTTCAGAGTTATCTATCCTACATTTACCGAATATTGTAGAGTGGGAAGTCTTCGACTGCAACCTAATTAACAATTTTGACCGAGTAAACGTTTATTCAGCTGTTTATATGAGAAAGAAGAGTTTAGTCAGCTAAAATTGTTTGTTGGACCCCTAAGATGGGGAACTATCTCATTAATACGGTATTTGCAGATATAACTAACCTTTTCAATGGTTGTGACAAAAGACACGTAACGAAAGGGAGGGAACGGTATTGTGATATTTCCAAAATTCATGTTGCTAGGTTTTTGGTACATTGCATCGCATATATTTTCTTAAATTACATCTGATTTTTTTGAACTTTTATACATTGTTCGATGTTCTTCAACTAAGTGCAAAATAAACTGTTTCTGATCTTCATCCGTTGACAATTTCGAATTATATGTTTTGATTAATGCAATACCTCGTTCTGCATTGTCATTTACTACTTCCAAGCTTTTAATTCGTTTAATGGCATTTTCATATTCTTGTTTGCTATTCCACTGCGTAATATCAGTTTCCAACAATGATTCCGGAATCTCTAGAGCACATAACAAGTTTTTAGTATGCTGACTGCCTTGAACAAATGAGTGCAGCTGTAGTGTTGAAACGTCGTTTGATTCGACTATGGATTTAGCACACACATTTGTTTTGTTAGCTGAAAATAAAAATATTGTTAGAAATATAATGTTCTGCGTACATCGAATTGAACAAAATAATTACCTGATGTATGTAAGGCTTCAATATTTTTTTTTATCTGCGATATCCAACGTTTCATCAAATAAACACAATCCGATGAGATTGCTATCCAAATACTGCAGATGTTTCAAGAACCCTTTATATACTGCTTTGGCAACTTCTTCGTCAACAGCTTCGTAGATTTTAAGCGATTTTATCAAATTAAGGTCATTGTTTGCAGACATTGCAGCACACGTAGACAGAAACCAGTTTTTCAAATATACTTTTACAATGAATACATTAAATCGTGCTAACTGTTGTTGAGTTGCCTTAGGTAACGCAAAAGTGTGTCGGTAAAGGAACATTTTTAGTGAATAAATAATTTTTGCCATCCATCTTGCATTATGGAAAGCACCAGGAGCTCTAATTTTAAAATGTTCTTTAATTTTTCCACCCAAAAATATAAGCGTAAGCTGAATAACTTCGCGATAATCTTTGCGGTGATGTTGTTCTTTTAATTGTCGCTCAAAAAAATTCAAGAGATCCACCCTCTCGTTGGCTGTTATTGATGATTTAACGAATACATCATTAACACCAGAATGGTATGAGCTCTTTTCTAAACGGTGCCATTCCGTCTGAAACCGCTTAAAAATCTCAACATTTGGAGATTGTGCAGTTTCAAATTGTAGTGCCTTGAATGCCTTGCCAACTAACAGCTCGTGTATGTGATGTCTACAGGGAAGTCCAATCAGCTGTCTTTTAAACATTTTGTCAAGATGTTGACACGCTCCTTTCTTTCGACCAGTGTTTGACGCAGTGGTATCAAATGATGTAAACATAACCCTAAAACACGGAATAACGGTATAATTTAAAAATTATCAATAATAATATTGAAACTAATAGAAATTACCTGTCTTCAAGATCCCAATCGACAACTGCATTGTACACCGCTTCTGCTTGTTCTATTCCTGTTGAATTTTGGATGGGAGGAACAGCTAACAGCTTACGGATGCCTTCACCAGATACAACTATAGCCAATCGTTCAGTTTTGGGGGTGGCTTTAGACGACAATATACTAGGAAGCAGTTTTGAATCCCAATGAACTGTTAAGTTAACCTGTGGCTTAAATGTTGCTCTCAGCTCGTTCTGCTTTTGCACACGAATTTCTTTTCTTGAATTCCTAATGGACTCTTTGTTTAACACTAATGTTGAAACGTCGTGCCCCAATGATTTCGCTATAGATGATATTAGAAATACCGCATTTCGATCACTCACTTTGCAGCGGTCCAAAGCAGCAGCCACATCGACAGTAATGACATTTTTTAATGGTGATTTAGAAGTTGAAGACGATTTGGAAGGACCTAGAAGAAAATTTAAGAATCAATCGTTTGTTAACCACGAAAAACATTTTAAAACATATTTGAAATTAATTCAATTTACACTTACCCGGTATCTGAAAATCTTCGCCGATAGTACTGATAGAAGGAACGGACTCACTCTGGGTTTGAGATGAGGACTCGAAATCACTAGCAGTTATTTTTTTTCTTTCCTGTAGACTTGCTTCTTCCTGCTCACTTGTTCGTGGATTAGTCTCTGTTGTCGCCTCTGCTGTTTCTTCCTCCTCAAAATCACTACACGAGATAGTTGCCGTTGGAAAAGACTCACTTGTTGTTGGAAGAGTTAGTTCTCGTTGTTCTTGCAAATACCGATATGCTTTTCTTTCTACTTTATTCTTCGGTTTATACCTCTTCCCGATATCGAAAAGGTTCTGCAATGAATCAGAGAATTCCTTTCTCTTCTCAATTTCTCTCGCCGACATTCTTAGCTTGCGCTTCTGCAAGATTTTCCAAGTTTCGTAGTACCGCAAGATTTTATGTTGCACTGTCCTGTCGTCGAGCAAATGGTTCAAATGCTTTTTATTCCATGATACTTTCAAAGCTTGTATTGTTAATTGTGCACTTGGTTTAGTCTTTTGCTTCTCTGCTTGCAAATGAAACATGAATTTCCGGAAAACTTCGTTGTATGTAGGCAAATTCGAAGATTCGGGGAACAAAGGTAGGTATTTTCCAACTAGCCGAATATCCTCCATTTTGAAAAACAAAAAACTGTTGACTAGACCGCGGTTCCTCGTTCAAATATAAAAATACTGAATGAGTAAAACTAAAAATAACAATTCCTTATATACCAAATGTGTGGCCATTTCATTACCCACTCAGTCTTTCAAAACTGCTCGCTTGGGACGTATTCGTTGCCTACGGGTAGCTTATATTTTGTTTGGGTAGATAACACTTCAGAACAAAAAGCATTCGAAGCAGACGTTGTCACTACCCAAGCGCGTATACCACAGCAAGCGGCAGGTAACGTACTTTTGTTTTGATCCCCTATAACGTACCTACTTGTGTTTCTCGGAAATGAAGCAGTCCAAGGCCAAGAACCTCTTTAGAAAAGATAAACAAAAAACTTTTGTTGCACTTCGTAGTCGCCTATCAAGCTATTGTAATAATTTGGGTACATCAAAAATCGTTTTTTTTCCTTATTTTTGTCCATATTTTGGTAACGGCACATTTTTGTTAACTATTAAATAAAACATAATAAAAATATCTTAACGAAGTGTAGTATGCCAAAAAAGAATCATGGTTTCAAACTATACAAAAAATATTGACTGGTAAATTTGCTGGAAATATTTTGTTGCTTTTAATTTCCAACTCAAAGGACCACCCTAATGGAAAATAAATGAACCATCCTAATGAAATATCATATATTTAATATTGATAATGGCTTACGATTATATAAGAGATGTTTTGATACTATTATCTTATTTTTTTTATTTTTCTATAAAATGGACCACCCTAATGCAAAACAAGTGAACCACCCTAATGAAATATCACATAATATGCTAGCAGTTGCCAACGATGATATAAGACATGTTTCAGTACTATTGCCATGGATATCTCAGCAATTGAATTCAAATCCTCCATATCAAATTCATTTCACTCCTCCACCTCAAAAAAGTCCCAAAAAGTCAATTTTTTTCAAAAAATTTTTTTTCGAGATAACACCAGATCTCGACGTTTCATGCATTTCTAAGACATTTGGCATCAAAAACAAAAAATCGATTTCGGAATTTTCACGTATCCCCCCCTTGGGAAATTTTTCGTGTTTCAAAAAAGTCAAACTTTGACCGCTTTGGTCCAACACTTAACGAAGTCCGATTGAGCTCAAATTTTGGATGGGGACTTTTTTTGAGGAGACGAAACTTTTGAGCACTACCCGTTTTTGAAATTCGAAAAGTCGATTTTTTTTGGCACCCTAATACATATATCAAAGGTTTAAATTTGTGTACGAACACATCATGCCAAGGCTTCCAAGTGAGTGCACAGGAGGCTCTGCCCACGGTCGGTTGGCTTTTCAAGAAGCTGTCAATTTTTTCCCGTTTTTTTTGCGAATTTATTTTTCAAAATTGTTGTTAGAAGTGATTTTTAAATTATGTGTTCGCTTAAATGAAACGTTTTTGTCATGAAAGAGTGTTTAGAAATGAAGAAGTCTTAAGAATAAAGAGAAAAACTGTGGAGTGTTCAAAAATCTTGTTCACAATAGAGAAGACGCGAAACGCGGTCTCGTGCTATGTAGGTGCGGAGGAAACTTACAATTTTTCCCGGATTGTGTCTTGCATTTACTAGTGCTGATCTCCCGGAGGGCTATTTATAATAAGGAAAGGAGAAGTCCCGTCCGAACCAATATAGTTTCCCGTCGGTCGCATTCGCCAGTTTCCCCGGAAGAGCAGCTAAACAAGGACTATGGTAACAGTGCACCTGATTACCTGGCTGCAGTGATGATATTGCTGGTTTGAGAAGTTCTTGTAGTACGATTTTTATTTCACTTTCACTTGGATTTCACGTAACCTGCCGAAGGCCATTTACATCAACAACATTGGATGTAGTTAATGGAAAGAATAAGAGAAGACAAGGACAGTAATGACAAAGAACAGATAAGTACTACCTATTTTAAATAACTGTGGTGATCTGATAGCCTTATTGACGCCATAAGAACTTGAAATAACATTGTTGTAAAATGCAATCTTAGCCCACCCCCACCGCTCTAGAACATCCAACCTAAGCAGCGTCTGACATGCACGCCCGCTAGCGCGTGTGTGTTTGTGGGTGGGGGAAATGGTATCGGCGAATCCTTTTTCTCTTTTCAGAAAGCGAGTATTGGCGCTATAACCATAAGCCAGAAAAGGCTAAGACAAGAGTTAATGCTCATGTTTCAACCGACAGACAAGCTTTCACGCAAGAAGAACCTGGATACAAGTAGGAAACGCGTGTGTTCCAGCCCAAAAAAAGCGGACAACAAAGGAGTGCATTAACTTTCTTAGCTTCGTCACTCCCAACGACCTATATACATTTAAATATACATACGCTTTCTCGCCAAAGTAAGCCTCCCGCACAATCCCTTCCAAATTCCAACTCCAGATGTCTATGAAGGTAGCATGAGTTCTCAGCATCTTCTTAAGTAAACATCTAATCAACACTTCCCTCCCTTCCCTTACTGATCATAAGGACCTGGCCAGGTGTTGTGCAAAGAGAACGACGGATGAAGAGCCTGTCACACCCAAGGCAGCTCTTGTGGCGCTTCCATCGTCTCTACAACAGCCAACCCAGGATTATGTATGGTCGGAAATTGCTATGCTATGCTATGCTATGAACACATCATGCCAAGGCTTCCAATATGACAACGCATGGGTCTATATGAACGGAAATTTCTGCAATATTCAAGAAATTCTATGTGATAAGGACAGCTGTGAAGAGCTCTTCAATAATGTCTATTTTTAGGTAATGACTGACACTTTTAAAGTGTTGAGAATTAACGACTCATTTCAGCATACACATAAAACTTACTGATGAAACTATTTATTGCATATCAAAGTGTAAGATTCGCACTCAAGTTGATTGATATCTGTTTGTTGATTGATTTTAAATAAAAACAGAGAGTAATACAATTTTTTTATTTTTATATTTTAATTTGTTGCAGAATATTGGATTCTATAGTTTAAAACATCTTTCCTTGCATATCGCTTCTTTCATTTAAATTCATAAATAGCGCAAAATACAAAAAAGATAACTTAATGAAAACCAAATAAAATTTTACCATTCAGTTGATGTTTAATGATATTTCAATTAATGTATAAAATATCTAAATAACAACAAAATTATCAATGAAAACATATTTCGTAGTTACACTTCAATTATGTGTTATTCCGGAATAAGTAAAATATGTCAAATCTAGATGAGATGGCAAGATATGTTATTATTATGTTATTTGATAAGTCCTTAGAAATAAACAACTTCTGGATTCGAAGGTTGGACATAGAATGATTCGATATTTTATTTTACTGTAATGATGAAAAATCATGGGTTGCCTTGATGTAACATTATTGGTTTGCAATTCACCTCTACCCGGGTTGACTGTGTGACCCTGGAGGTCGAGAAGTATTCCTAGGGGAATCGAACCCAGCCACCATCAGAAGGATCTTGCTTTGTAGCTACGCCTTTACCGACTGATATGAACGGCGATACCACTTAGGACCTACCAAACACTGACAAATCTCAAGATCAAGCTGGGTTTCCCATCCTAAAGGGTGATACGGTCAAAATTTGGTCAAGGGAAAACGCGTGTAAATCGGTGAAATCGTTTATTTAAAAAATCAAATTAAATTTATTTTTCAAGTTCAATTAGTATAAAATTCAGGAAAAATATTCAGTTAGGCTTCCGCTTTTCCAAATCCGAATTGCCGGGCCTTACGCTTGACCCCTGCCATCAGATTTTGTACAGCCACCTTGTCCACCTTCTTCGCCGCAGAAAGCCAGTTTGCCTTGAACTGCTGCTCGTCCTTAGCAGTTTTTTTGGTCTTCTTTAGGTTCCGCTTGACAATAGCCCAGTATTTCTCAATTGGGCGGAGCTCTGGCGTGTTGGGAGGGTTCAGTACGGAACAACCGTGTTTCTTCAGGAAAGGCAGCAGACGTTTATTCAAACACTCTTTCACGTAAATTTCTTGGTTGACAGTCCCGGAAGCTATGAAAATGCTGCTTTTCAAGCCACAGGTACAGATGGCTTGCCAAACCAGATATTTCTTTGCGAACTTTGACAGTTTCGTGTGCTTGAAAATATCTGCTACCTTTCCCCTTCCTTTTGCCGTATAAAACTCCTGTCCCGGAAGCTGCTTGTAGTCGGCTTTGACGTAGGTTTCGTCGTCCATTACCACGCAGTCAAACTTCGTCAGCATCGTCGTGTACAGCCTCCGGGATCGCGCTTTGGCCGTCGTATTTTGTTTATCATCGCGATTTGGAGTCACTACCTTCTTGTAAGTCGATAGTTCGGCTCGTTTTTTGGCTCGATGCACGGTTGTAGACGATACACCCAGCTTATTTGCGGCATCTCGGAGAGATAGGTTAGGGTTTCGCTTGAAACTACCGGCAACTCTCTTTGCCGTCTCAGCGGCTTCCGGTTTTCGATTTCCCCCCGATCCAGACTTCCTGGCTGTCGACAAACGTTCCCCAAACACTTTAATTACATTTGTAACGGTTGATTTGGCAACTTTTAGCGATTTTGCCAACTTTGCGTGCGAGTAGCTCGGATTTTCGCGATGCGCGAGCAAAATTTTGATACGCTGCTCTTCTTGCTTGGACGGCATTTTGACAACTGAAGAGTGAATTCCAAAATCAAAATAGGAGCAACATTCTACACACACACACCTTCAAAATGAGGGGTGTTCAGGTTTTTTAAATGCAAAATTGAAAGAAATACGTCAAGTTGATATTGACCAAATTTTGACCGTATCGCCCTTTAAGTGACGTTCGACAGCATCCGATCTTCAAAATCAACAAGTAATTTTTGTTGTATGCATCATAAACCGTGAGGCATTCCAATGTAATTTTCTCAGACACTCCCCCAACATTTCACGGCCTGATTTATGCTTTAATGTTACCTAGTACTTAGACAACCAGGCTAAAATATGCAGCAGCTGATGTCTTCTCGCACTACCCACTGTTTATTTTCCCAACTGCAGCGGCTACCTCAACGTGAAGTGAGATCTCCCGCCGGGAGCCCAAGCACGAACGCACACACGCTTAGCAAACGCTCCAATTTCGCTGCCAACAGAAGAAAAACTATGGTAAATAGTTTTATAACCGGCAATTAATTTCTTCGAAAGAAAAAAGAAGTTGCTCCGGTGGTCGTCCAGCAGTAGCAGCAGTGCAGTAAACAGCCAGCATCCATTGAGGAAGTTGATTTTCCCGCTCCCTCTCTTAAGTTTGGTCATAAACTTGTTCCGTTTGGCTTCGAATGGGCACGGGGAATACGAACGACGTGAAGATGTGTTTAAATTTTCATAATGATGTAAAGTGTTAATGAGTCAAATGATCGTTAGGTTCGCCGGCGAAGAGCACCTCGTCGAGTGCCATGCCATTTCCGGGAGCTTCCGACAAAGCCACGTGTCGAGGTTCAATTCAAACGATTGTTGGAAACCGATCGCAGTGCCAAACATAATAATGAATCGCTTTCCCAATCTCGTGACCGTTTGCACGATGCGCTGTGAGGGTTCGTCAAAAGTCGTTCCCACTGAGCCTACTAGCGTTAAGAAAACGTCTGAAACTTCATCTTGATTGTCCAACCGAAAAGAGACGATGACAGAGCGGATATTTGAACCATCAAGAGGCGAGGCTAGTGACAGAGCTGGATTGAATCATCGTGTGAGGGACGCAAGGACTCCAAATTGGTTACCTTCGTGATGTGTGCTTCATTTTATCGCATTGGGACGCCAACTAAATTGGACATAATTAGAGTAAATTATTGTCCCAAGTGATGATCTCCGGTGGTTTGTCTTTGTCGTTCGGACGTGACCTTGAGACAGGTTGGAGACTTGGTGAAGATTTTTTTTTGTGTTGGAAGGGATTGACATTTTGCATTTGTCAGCGCTTCTGGAGCAGACAGGGCATTTCGAATGATGCAGACACGGTTTTCTGTTTCTCCCGAAAGAAGATTTGTTTGGATTGGCTTACAAACGATTTGCTGTTGTTTATCTATGCATGCCAATGCCAAAGTGTAATGAAAAAGCGTTATGATGCGTTGTGTCAGCATCAACTTCCAGGGTGTCATATCAATTCCCTTAGATACCCTTGACGCAATATGTAGCAGTAGGTCCTACTTGGGAGCTTTCCATATCAACCAGCAAGTAGGAGGATAGTGAACGAAATACAACAACCCACACACTCTAGAATGGGTAGGACTAGAAGCGATGCTTCTTTCTGGCTTCATAATCCGGCCTTTTTGTCTGACGAAAAATGGTCCGAAAGTTTAGTAGAAACACACACAATCTTCTTCTCTGCCGTTTGCAAACTCGGAATCCAATTGACTGGGGCAATTTGATCTGGATGTAGTGCTTGCACTTCCATCCAACGGTGAAAACTAGGCAGTCTTCCAAGTGGCCTGCGACGCATCCGCGAAATTTTTCACTTGAATATGTTATCCGTATGCGTTTCACACTTTTGATAGAGTTGTACTAGCTTGTTGGCATTTTTTATTTTCGGCACTTTACACCTGGGTGCATTCGTGTCGCTCAAGTTTTGCTCCACCAATTCCCAATTTCTACAAACGATTTCTCATTTTTTTCATTTCGACATTTTCTTAACTCTTACCTTTTCGTCTTTCACTTCACTGTTTCAGTTTTTTTTCTTCAGTTACTCTTTTTCAGCTATCCTTCTTTACATGCTTAGATTTTTTTTAACAGAAATCTGTAGAATTTTACCGAATTCTCAACAGCTGAACGTTCGGTAATCCGATTTAACGGATTTCGTTGAAATTTTACAGTTATCTGTAAAAATTATACCGGAATTTGTAATTTTTTACCGAAATCCGTGAAATCGAATTACCGAACGTTCAGCTGTTCACGGTAAATCTGAAGTATGCAAATATGACTTCAAAGTAGGCACTTTGCTCGAAGACTTGAATTATGCATAAAATGCCTAAAAAGGTTTTATTCAAAAATGCCTAAAGAGGTTAAACGTCAAAAAATGGTTAGATTTTAGGCATTTTGCAGCATGTGAAAGAGATAAGAAATTATGCATTTTTAAAATGTGATTGTGTGTAGGAACTAGCCCCTTTATGAAATGAAGATGTGATAAGAAACTCAGCGCCAATATCTCAAAAGTTCGGATCTGCTCTTTTTTGCAATCAACGACATTCCGTATCGATTTATCTCAAAAACCAGCACATTTAAATAAAATACACCATAAGGTAGGAACATGTTTCTTCTTGCTGGGATTAATGATTTGCAGGAGAAAGTTTTTATTTCCGAGAAAGCGATTGTCTTAGTATTAATAGATTTAGAAAAATCTAAGTGATCTAATTAGTGCCTCGTAGCCTGTTCATGATACTGGAATCAGGTTTGGCTTGCAAGAACCCATTTTTTTTTAATTTTCAGTATTTTTCCAGCAAAGCCAGCAAATTAGAACAAACAGATATCTCCACTTTGATGACATTGGCGCAATTTTTCTATCACACTGGACTTAAAAGGACTTAACAGTATTCATATTTTGGGATTGAAAAGTAGGCATTTTTTGACGTATGGAGGATGTTCATTGAAATGCATAAAATGTAGTCAAAAAAAAGCCTACCTCAGAATCACCGTGTTGAGAACTCGGTAAAATTTTACAGATTTCTGTAAAAACAATTAAGTGTGTAGCTTCTCTTGGTGAGCATTCTTGCTTCCACTATTTTTGTTCGCTTGTCTCTATCCGGTTCTTTTTTTCCGCTTCGCTGCTTCCGTTTCTATTCCACTTCTATTCCACTTCCTCTGCTCTTGTAGTTTTCTACGCTTGTTTTTCTTTTTCCGCTTCTCTCCTTCCGTTTGTTTTTATTCGCTTCTCTTGTTCTGCTGCTTTTGCTTAGCTTCTTCCGCCTGTCTTCTTTCGCTTTTCATATTCCGCTGCTCTACTTTTTCTGCTTAACTTCTTCCACTTTTGGTTGATCAAAGCAACGATGGATCGAGTGATGTGTGTCGTCCGAGTATCAGGGACGCTCTCGAGTCCCTTCGAATCTCGGAGAGGGTTACGGCAAGGTGATGAATTGTCGTGTTTGTTGTTTAACATTGCGTTGGAGGGTGTGATTCGAAGAGCTGGGATAGACACGAGTGGCACGATTTTCAGGAAATCTGTCCAACTATCTGGCTTCGCCGACGACGTTGATATCGTAGCACGTAACTTTGAGACGATGGCGGAAACGTACATCAGAGTTAAGGCTGAAGCTGGTGGGATTGGGCTTGTGATTAATTTGTTAAAAACAAAATACATGAAGGGAAGAGGCTCACGAGAAGACAATGTTAGCCTCCTACCACAAGTTCAGATCGACGGTGATGAAATCGAGGTAGTAGACGAATTCGTGTATCTGGGCTCATTGGTGACCGCCGATAACGACACCAGCAGAGAAATACAAAGGCGCATTATGTCTGGCAATCGTGCTTATTTTGGACTCCGAAGGACGCTAAGATCGAACAAAGTTCGCCGAACCACAAAGTTGACCATCTACAAGACATTAATTAGACCGGTAGTTCTCTACGGCCACGAAACATGGACATTGCTAGTGGAGGACCAACGCGCCCATGGAGTCTTTGAACGGAAGGTGCTGCGTACGATCTACGGTGGAGTGCAGATGGAAGACGGAACGTGGAGGAGGTGAATGAACCAAGAATTGCACCAGTTGCTGGGAGAACCTCCCATCGTACACATCGCAAAAATCGGTCGACTACGATGGGCTGGGCATGTCGTAAGAATGTCGAACAACAGCCCTGTGAAAATGGTTCTCGAAAACGAACAGACAGGTACAAGAATAAGAGGCGCGCAACGAGCAAGGTGGATTGATCAAGTAGAAGGCGATCTGCGGACCCTCCGCAGACAGCGAGGCTGGCGAGGTACAGCCATGGACCGATTACAATGGAAACAACTTTTGTGTACAGCAGAGGCCACACCGGCCTAAATCTAATTGGTAAGGTAAGTTCTTCCATTTTTACTTTTCCGTTTCTCTCCTTCCGCTTCTTTTCTTCAGCTTCTCTTCTTTCGCTTCTCTCCTTTCGTTTATCTTCTTCAGGTTCTATTCCACCGCTTCTCTTGTTTTGCTCCTCTTTTCTTTCGCTTCGTGTTTCCCGCTTTGCTTCTTCCACATCTCTTCTTTCACTACTTTTTCCCGCTTGGCTTCTTCCGCATCACATCCTCCGGTTCTCTTCTTTCGCTTCTTTTCTTCCGCTACTTTTATTTCATTTCTCGTCTCCCGCTTCTCTTCTTCCGGTTCTCTTCGTCCGCTTCTCTTCTTTTTCTCTTCCTCTTGTGTTTCTTAATTAGCTTTTCTCCATCCGCGTATCTCCTTCCGCTTATATTTCTTCGCTTCTCTGTTCTGATTCTCTTATTCTGCTTCTTTTTTTAGCTTGGCTTCATTTATTTTTTCCACTTGACTACTTCCGGATCTCTTCATCCGCTTCTCATCTCCTATTTCTCTTCTTCTACCTTTCTTCTTCCGCTTATCTTCCCCCGTTTCCGCTTTACGGCTTCTCTTTTTCTGGTTCTTTTATTCCGTTTCTTGTCTTCCAGCTCTCTTCTTCCGAATCTCGTCGTCCGCTTATCTTCTTTCGCTACTCCTCTGCCGCTTTTATTCCCCCGCTTCTCTCCTTCCACTTCACATTTTCCGTTTCTCTTCTTCCGCTAATCTGCTTCCGTTCCTCTTCTACCGCTTCTCTCTTTTCGCTTCTTTTTTCCCTTATTCCACTTTTCTTCTTTCGATTTTCTTCTTCCTTTTCTCTTTTTTCACTTCTTTTCAACCGCTTATTTTTACCGCTTTTCTTCTTTCGCTTCTGTTCTTACGATTCTAAGCGCTTCCTTTATTACGACGTACTGATACAAAAGCAGTGTGTCTGTTTGCTAACCTACACTTTATCTCATGTAAGATCTAGCCTCTTGCTCTCCTATCTACTCTAGCGATTGACAAAATAGAGAGCACGCGGTGACTTAAGGTCTGGTGCGAATTCTCTCTCTCTGGAGATGAGAGAATTACTGTTCCTTCTCTTCTCTCTGTGGGATTCATGTCCCGTGTGCTGATGAATAATAAATTTATATATTCTATTAGAAGAGGAAGACCGATGGAAAAGTGGCTACATCGCTGCGTGCGCTTGACCGGACAAACAGTGAACAAACATGACAGGAAGCGGAAGTCGCGTCCACTGGTTTCAAAGCTGCAGGCAATGACGCAGCGGCAGCGGCTGAATAAGATGGTCAACTCGATTTTCCCGGCGAATCGTGACGTGGCGGTGGTGATGGACGACGAGACCTATCTCATCCTGGATGGCAACGACTGGCAGGGCACTTCGTATTTTACTTCCCCTACGAAGGAAGTGAGCTCCGAGATGAAGTTCATTTCACATACCAAGTTCCCGAAGAAGGTGCTGCTGTGGCTGACACCCGAACCTTTCCAAACGAGATGTGGCTAAAAAGGTCAAAACATCGTATACATTCGTTCAAAAAGTGAAGTAAACGGAAGGATATAGGTCGATTAAGGCAATGAAAACCCCAAACAGGAACGAGAAGCAGAAAACCAGTTCGAAAACAAGAGCGCGTAAGCTGTACGACAAATTGCTGACAAAATTTGACTGCGTGGTTATGGATGACGAAACAAACGTCAAAGCAAACTTCAAGCAGCTTCCTGGTCTTGAGTTTTATGCCGCATAACAACGTGGCAAGGTTGACGATCATGTCAAGGCCAAAAAGTTGTCGAAGTTCTCTAAAAAGTACATGGTTTGGCAGGCTATTTGTAGTTGTGGTTTGAAGAGCAAAATCTTCATATTTACAGGTACGATTAACCAACAAGTTTACGTCAACGAGTGTCTGAAAAAACGGTTACTACATTTCATCCTAAAACACACGAGTTCTTTGTTGTTTTGGCCTGATTTGGCGCCTTGCCATTATGGTAAACCGGCTCAGGAGGGGTATGCAGGAAATAACGTTAACATTGGACTGTTATCCTCCGAACACCCCAGAACTTCGTCCAATTGAAAGATATTGGGCCATTGTGAAGCGAAACCTTTGGAAATCGAAAGGAGGGGCAAATGTTGTGAAAATTTTTGCTAAAAAGTGGGAAAATGCTTCCAAAAAGGTGTTTGAGGACACTGTGTAGAAGTTAATGGATGGTATCAAACGTAAAGTTATGAATTAATAGAAATAATGTTATACTGCGAGTTTTTTTTCGGCTAGATTTTGCTGTGCGCATACCTTAGTCAAACGAAACAGCAACATCTGCAAAACAAGCGCATTTGACATTCGCGAATGTCATAGTGATCTGACTGTTGATGGAGCGCCGCAGACCTTAACCATCATCAGTTACTTTTTACGACTCTCACCAACTTCAACGATGATTGTGGATTGAAAATTGCAAAGGTTAGTGATTGTATGAATTCAGGCATTTTTTTCATTAGTTATCGACCGATATTGATTTTCACAAGCTGCAATTTTGGAGACTCTGGCGGCATGAACATGACACTGTTTCAGAGTTTCAGGTGAAATTCCAGCTAATTATAAATAGACGCTAAAAAGGTGCAAAAAAATGAGCGTGTCTCAATTTGTTTTCGAAAGTAGTCTTCAATAGAACTTTTGATTACTTGGGTGGACAAGCTAAGTAGACATTTTGCTCTAACCCCTTTTAGCGGTTAGAAGTAATAATTGTTATAGTTAGCTCCTTTCCAATGAACTGCCCCGTTTATCCAATGCAATTTTCATGACTTCAAAGAGATTCATCGTATCCAAACCTAATACATGTTTCAACACTGTTTGATTACAATCTGATCATCTAGCTTCCACCTGGCTCCTTCCATACCTGCTGCTTTATTGCAAATATGTTCCTGCATTTACATCTTAATTGCAATTCGTTCCTGGAAATATGAATCCCACAGTCGCCATTGTGCAAAAACGGTTCAACCATCACCCCCGGAGAGCTGGTAATTGTTCCGTTTTCACCTTAATCTCTTTTACTCACTCTCTCTCTCTCTTCCCCCATATGAACCCTTTTAAACTTCCCTTTCCCAGGAAAAAAGAAATCCAAATTACTTCCCGCAATAATCATCAGCCCGCCTCAATCGTGTTCCCCTCGCTTCAAGATCCAATTTTTGATACCACAATGCACCGAAATAGTCGGTATCTCTCTGCTTCCCCCCTTCCCCGTCACTTGGCTTTGTTTATCGGGTTTCGACGCTGGGAATTCGGAGGAACAAGACGGCATAAAAACAAATTAACACTGACTGAAACAATGTCCGTCCGTATGTGGTACCTACCTACTCTACAATTCGGAAAGACCCGGACACTTGTCGTCGCCGTCGTCGTCGTCGTCGGCATGATCCGTGATGAGCGCAAGCTCGAATGCACCGGGTTCAAGTCACGAACCACGAACGGGAAGAGAGCACCAAGGAAAGTCAGAAATTTGAACTCCTCCCTTCTGGTCTGTTCGGGGTAAGTGAGGGGGGGGGGGGGGGGGGTGGTTGAAGGGATCCGCGAGTGCAGCGGTGCATTATATTTTTTGTATGTGTCTGCACCACCTGGATCGGTGGGTCACAGTTGGGACTGTGAGGGTGATCAGGGATGGATCTAGGTAGTGTTGTATAAGTTATGATTTAATTTTATCAACGTGTAATGCTGATATAAAGGCTGACTAAAAGTAAATTGGTACGCACAAGAAGGCCTGTAATTCGATAAGTTTGAAGGGCCCATCAAAGGTTGCTTTCCAGAACTTTTATAAGAAAAATTTAAAGTTACAGCATAAGATGGTTATTTTTCTCCAGTTCGAATGAAATCCCGAACCTTCCTCTTGATGGAGCCCATTAGCGTCCGCACAGTGAAAACAGACACGAAATCAGCGCATTTCTTCCGTTTTGCCCGCATTTGCTGGATGTCCTTGCCTGTCCCGCCGCTTCGTCGAAGTCGCTGCTTTGATATTGCCCAGTATTCTTCGATAGGTCGAAATTCCGGGCAATTCAGAGGATTCATTAGCTTAGGGCCTTGGAGTAGTGGCAGCTGGCCAAATCGGGCCAAAAGATAACTTTTCCCCTACGCTTGCGGATTAACAGCAATACACGCTTTTTCAGGCACTCTTCGATGTAAACATGGGATGTCATCGTCGAGGATGTGACGAATGGTTTCGTGCAAATCATGGCCTTCTTTGCGAAATTGTTGGCAAACACGAAATTGAATCTTCCCGGCTTATCCTCACGTCCAGTCGCGATGCAAAACTTTTGACAGGGAAGCTGCTTAGTATCGAGTTTGACGTATGTTTCGTCATCGATCAAAGTGCAGCCCTTGTGTTTCCCCAAATAATGCCACTTGTCATATTTATGCTTAAAATACATCTCTTGAACACATCTTAAGTTTTTTTTTTCTAACGTCAATAACTTAATTTCATACACGCATATACAGCCATTCCATTAAATACCAATATAGTGTGTCTCAGAATTTCGTGAAAATTGGTAGTTTTGTTTCTTATCATAAAATATTAGACACATTTTTTTTTATTTTGTTATTAGGGTGATCATTTCCATGTTAGGGCGGTTTCAAAAATCGTTTTTTTTTAAATTTTCTCGATAACTTTTTTCAAGAAATCATAACTTTTGAATCACTGAACCGATTTCAAATGTTAAAACACCAAATGAATGATAATTCAAAATTTTCAAAAATATATATAATATTATAGACAAATTGGAATTTTGTATTGTAAAACATTGATTGTATTTGTATTTTGTGATTTTCATTGTGTCTGACTACAATGCGCTATACAATTTTATATCTTTTCTTGAAAATTTAGACTGGTTTAAACAATATATCAAAAAATTAGAGAAGACTGCTTTTTCGTTCTTTGCCACGGCAATAGGTCGAGCGGGGAAACTTGCAAAACTTTGCAGCGCTCCTTTTTGGCTTGTACATGAGCAAGCGCAGGCGATAGTTTGCGAGCCAAACGCGTAATCGCGAGAAAATGGACGAGATAGAAAAAATCTTCGTAACAGGAGAGCGAAAAACACAACCGTACGTGCCGCTCAATCGAACTTGAAAATCCCAATGAAATCATTTTGGTTCGAATCGTGTGCTTTATACTGGCGTTGATAGCATTGCCAACAGAGAAGAGAGGCACGAGAATGCAGTACGAAGCAAATTTCATAACAGAGGACGGGCTTCAGTTATAAAACCAGACAGCAGAACAAAGCAAAATAAATTTGCAACTGCGAGGGGAGACTATGGCTGTATTAAACATGGAATGAGACCTTATGAAATAAAAAGAAGAAGACAATTTGAACCATTTGTCACCCGTTTTTTGAGCACCCGGAAAGAGAAAACCATATTTTCTACCGGTTCATATGCAGATTTGTATGGGAGCAAAAGTAGGTAATTTTTAAGTAAAAAGTTGAACCACTTATACTAATAGCACTTAATTGAAAATTTGATCAAAAACATTTGTAAGTTTTCCTGATCAAACGGTGTATAAATGAAGTCATTCTGTCCAGTCGAACAAGAGTTATTAGTGTTCAAAAACCTTTCACTTTTGCGTAACGCTCTCATTTTTCAAAATTTTGAAATGACACCCGGTATAGAAACGAGAAACGTAGTCCTACGTTAAAATTATATTTCATATTCATATTGAAAGAACGTGAGCACTGTTACTAATACAAACTACTTGGGAAAGTCTATTCTATTTCTCAAAATGGTGTTTCCTAAGTGGGCCCTCCGAGTCCTATCTGTAGTATACATGCTTGTCATGCTCGTCAGCCATGGTCAGCTTGAGATATCACCACCTCTCTGCGTTGCCATTTCCTCCAAATACTGTGCTACATAACTAGATTCAAGCGTCAGCCCAAGCCAGGTCCAAAGCCGGTATGGAATTAAAACTCAAAATTTCGTATGATTTTTTACAAAGACAGCAAACAGTTTTCGTGGAATTTAAAAAAAAAGTACATATAATAAACTGTAAACAACAATTTTTCTTGTTCTAAACAGTATTGTTCAGAGGCTTAACTGTACAATCAACATCAACAATCAAATTTTTTTCACGTCTATTGTGACTTGACTGTTTTTACGTTGTTTTTTTTTTTTTTAAATAACGCGGTTTTCTTACGTCGTTTTTTGAAATAACGGACCACGTAAAAAAACCACGTAGTAAAATATCTTTTCCAAATGAAGCTTTAAAGTGTTGCCGTTCTCAGTAAAGTTGTTGAGAATGTAAAATATAGTCTATCAGATTAGTTCCAAATTGCGCCGCAAATATGGCGCCGCAATCTAAATTGCCAAATCGTGCTCTAGGAAGGTGCTGTCTTTAGCAAAGATGTTAATTGTATATAATAAAGGCATTCAAAATAATCACGTTAGATCCAGCTCGTACCTCAGAGATGGCGCTGCCATATTTGCGGCATAATTTAGAACTAATATGACAATGTCAAAAGACGACAAATGACATACTGAGAAAGTTACCCTAAGACTGCATTTCTCTAGCGCCTCATTTGGAAAAGATAGACTGCAGCGCCATCTCTGTGGTATGATTTGGAACAGATATGATAATATCAAAAGACGACGAATGACACACTGAGAATTTTTGCCCACGACGGCAAATCTCTAGCTCTTAATTTAGAAAAGATAGACTGCAGCGCCATCTCTGCGGCATGATTTTGAGCTAATATGATAATGTCAAAAGACAACTAATGACATACTGAGAAATTTTGCCAAATACGAAAACTCTCTATAACTACTCTGGACTGTTTTGCTCACACATTGAATTAACAACCTCTATCCATTTGTAGCAGATTCCCGGTGGCCAATGTTACTGGAACCATGTTTTTCTACCACCAATACATTTTTAAGACCATACCCTTTCATGATGAATATGAAATATAATTTTTATTTCCTCGGCTTTTTTTACGTCGTTTTTTGAAATAACGCGGTTTTTTACGTCGGTTTTTTGAAATAACGCGGTTTTTTTACGTCGTTTTTTTGAAATAGCGCGGGTTTTTTTACGTCGTTTTTTGAAATAACGCGGTTTTTTTACGCGGTTTTTTTTACGCAGTACCATTACCGTCGTAAAAAAAAAACAGTGTATTATGTCTGGAAACCATGCTTACTTTGGGCTCCGAACGACGCTACGATCGAATAGAGGTCGCCGTACCAGGAGGTTAACCATCTAAAAAACACCACCTAGTTGACAATCTACAAAATCCTCTACGGCCACGAAACATGGACTATGCTTGTATTTTTAAACATGGAATTTACATGGAAGACGGGAAGTGGAGAAGGCGAATGAATTACGAATTGCATCGGTTGCTGGGAGAACCCACCGTTGTCCACATTGCAAAAATCGGCCGACTACGATGGGCTTGGGACGTCGGGAGAATATCGGACGACAGTCCAGTGAAAATGGCTCTCGAGAACGAACGGATCGACACAAGAAGAAGAGGATCGGATCCGCAGACGGCGAGGCTGGCGAATTGCAGCCATGGACCGAACGAGTTGGAGACGATTTCTGTGTACAATAGAGGCCACTTAATCTTTATTCTGACTGTAAGTAAGGAGTGTATCGAAAATAAGCTATCAACAAACTTTCTTTCAAATTATGTTGAAAACCGATATTTTATTCATACAAAAAATTGATCCTTTATTGTACGAGGTTAAACTTGAACATAATGAAGACCGGATGAAATTTAAGTTATTCCTTCACGAATTTTCGAACTTTGGATCGAATGCTCTTCATCAAGTTCCGGACAAGTGTTGCATCGCATTTTTTGGACGCTTGAGCCCAAATTTTTTTGAACTCCTGCATGTTCCCAGCTGCCTTACCAGTCTTCTCGAAGACATTCTTCACGATTGCCCAGTAACGTTCGATGGGTCGAAGCTGAGGGCAATTTGGTGGATTGATATTTTTCTCAACGAAATCTATACCCTTTTCCGCAAGCCAATTGAGAGTGGTTTTGGCATAGTGCGCCGACGCTAAATCCGGCCAAAACAGTGGAGGTGTACTATGCTTCTTATATAAAGGCAACAATCTCTTCTGGAGATACTCAGTTCGATAGATTTCCGCATTTATAGTTCCGGTAGTGTAAAAAATGGTTGACTTCAAACCACAGGAACATATTGCTTGCCATACCAGTACCTTTCGACCGAATTTCTCCACTTGAATCGACCTGTCCGCATCGCTCACATCCTCCCTAACGACGGCAGTAAAGTATTGTGGACCTGGAAGGGTTTTTGAGTCCTCCTTTACATAGGTCTCATCGTCCATCAAAACGCATGCATCCGGACGCTGCAAAAGACGCGAATACAATTTCCGGGCCCTTGTTGCTGCTCGCTTCTTCTGTTCTGCACTTTGTTTCGAGATTTTCTGCTTCTTGTAGGTCTTCAGGTGGTTTCGCCTCTTGATACGCTGGATCATTCCGACACTAGTTCCTGCTTTTTTGGCCAAATCACGTATTGACATTGATTTGTTCTTCATGATTAGAGATACCACTTTCTGCTCCAGTTTCTGGTTGGAAGAACCGGGTTTTCTGCCTCTTCCTGATAGCTCATCCAAAGAATAGTGTTCCCCAAACTTATTAATGATGGTTTTAACACTCGCATGATGAATTCCAAACCGTTTCGCCAATTTTCGCATAGTAATACCCTTCTCACTTAGCCATGTGTCCAGAACCTTAATTTTCACTTCCTTTTCAATACGCGACATTTTGAAAACGCAGAATTTGAACCGCACAAACAAGTAAACAAAAGAAAGCTGACAGTCAAACGCACAGCAGTGTTCAGAGCATAAAAAACCATCACAAATACATGCGTACAACGCAAATGTATGTGGATAGCTTATATTCGATACACTCCTTAAGTAAGTTACCTAAAAGACAAAAAATCACAAAATAGGTTAGAATTGAACGAGCAACAGACTAAACATCAAAGATACAGAGAAAAACAAATAGAAAAGAAAAGTTGTTTTGCACTTCAAGTTGGATAACTTATTGAAATTTAATAAATTTTGTTGAAAAACAACACCAAAATATGAAAAGGTTAATATTTTAGATGTTTATTTATGCTTCGATATAACGCACAATTCAATATAACGTACGTTTATCTCCGCCAGAGTATTTCTGCGTGAACTGAATAGTAAGCTTTCACCAGAAACTCTGAAAATTTTTGAGAAACAACGTCGAAATTTGATGTGGACCGGAGACCTCGAAACCTCGCAATTATTCAATTTTTGGAGAAGCGTTCAAGAGGACGTGGAGGGACCACTGGAGTACTTTAAAATTAACCCATCGTTGATTGGCCTTGATTTTAGCTGGATGAGAGGTGTGTTTGTAAGTGAGAAATCTTGAAAAAAGGGAAGGGGAATTTTTATTTTTAATTGTTATGAAAATTAAAATATTTTGTGAAATGTGTTTGGGGGAGTAGGGAGGGGAAGGAGTGGTTGGGGGGGGGGGGAGGAAAAAAAATTTTAATTAGGAAGGGGGACCAACCATTGTCTCAGAAACACCAGAGAAGGTAACGCAGAGCAAACCGTATCAATCCGACCGAAACCCAGAAGCCCGCAAGGGTATAAACCGGAAGAGACGTTGTGCACCAGCAGTTGCAACAAGTGATGCTTGGGTTGAAATTTTTAAGAAAGAAGAGGAAACCAAAAACCAGTTACAAATTGCAAAACGTCAACAACAGGAAGAACGAAAACAGAAATCAGTACAAGAGCAACAAGAAAAGGAAATGAAGTCAGCTTCGAGACTTCTAAAGCAGCAAGAAAGAGAAGAACTAAAAGAAAGAAAGAAGAAAGACCAGGCTGCTCTTAAAATAGTGAAACAGAAAGAACGCTTGGAGAAAAATAAGCTAGAAAAAAGGTCAGATAAGTCCGTGACCACTGCGAAAAATAACTTGAAGCTACTAACCAGTTACAACACTTACATACATGATTATATGCATATATTATAACTGCTAGCTTTACATGCTTACTGCATATCGTTACACTCTTACTAAAACCATTGTTTGATGATAAATAAAACATTACATAAAAATACCAGTTAAATATTGCTCATGATTATGAATTCACTTGAATAAACTAACGCTTTGGGGTGTATAAGGGTGTGCAGAACAACTCCCAAGTTTTTATTCTGAACGCCCTTTTCTCCTCGTACAATTTAAAGAAAAAACCCTTTTCATCATAGTCTTGCCCATTTAAACTGCAATAGTCTGGTCAAATGTTAACATAGTTCTTTGAAACCTCTACAATAATCAAAATTTATACTGCCGGTGGAAGCATTGTACTTGGCTTTTTCAATGGGCGTAAATATCTTGTGCTTTAACGTTATAGGGTGGATGATGGCTTCCGCATGTATTATCTTATTATCGTCAGGGGCTAAA
Organism: Aedes koreicus; assembly: GCA_024533555.2. Taxonomy (NCBI): domain Eukaryota; kingdom Metazoa; phylum Arthropoda; class Insecta; order Diptera; family Culicidae; genus Aedes; species Aedes koreicus. The sequence continues at coordinate 269,012 of JAHHFK020005380.1, forward strand.
TTAAGTCAAAGAACTTTGATTTTTTGGTATGAATGTACATCATATTCTAGAGCATCGGGTTGTCCATATACCACGTTTAAAGGTTTAGAGAAATTTAAGACCTCTCCCACCCCCTGCGTGAAAAATCACTCAAATTTTTTTTCAAAAGTGTACATGGACCGTGAAAATTTTCCAACCAGACCCTCCTTCAATATCATCCCACCCCCTTTTAACAGTCCACTTGGTATATATGGATTTAATATGAATCTTAAAATCGAAATAGACTGCCAACATATCGGTTGAATTTGTCATGTTCGGAATATGAGCCATAACTGTTCGGAATTTGAGCCAGTATAAAAATAGTGTTCGGAATTTGAGTCAAAATGAATAGAGAATATTGTCATACTTTTGCCATGGATAGGGATTTTTGAATCAATTTCATCGTGGTCTAGTGATTAGAATACGAACGAAACAGTAGAAATTTACCTTTTGAGACACTATTTAATAATCAACAAAACTTAAGTTTTCGGAATTTGAGCCAAAACGGTACAAGTGTGAAATCAAAATGTAGGTCATATCGAAGATGGCCTGTAATAGTTTTAATGTTTCAACCTATTGATTACACATCAAAAGGTTCATTTTACTGTGATAAGGGGCCATTTCTCAACGGAATTTTACATTAGCTTGTTATTCAGTTTTCCAGCAATATTTCACCAAGAATTGATAAATGTCCATATGGATAATTGCATCATCCTCTCATCAACCACCCCAAGCCCGCTCCTGATCCTTGGAGGTTAACGGCTCACTGAAGCTCTCCCGGCACAGCCAGAAGTGTTCGCCCGACCGGCAGCCAAAATGATGACAGGGAGTCAACATCAGACTAAGATCAGCAGGTTTCGTTTCCATGGTTTCGCGCATCCAAATAAAGCAAATAAAAAGAGAAAAAGAAATACAATGTTTCAACGTGATTACATACCGATATTTGGCTCAACGACAACCGGGACCATTGCCGGACCTCATATCGTGTGCACCGGAGCTGAAACGTCTTGGTCTCTAAATTATAGGTTTGTGCCCTGCGGAAAAGTGGCACTCCGGGATTTCTTATTTTCAAACCCAAATTGTAGGTTAAGGTTGAATTCTGAGTGTTTTCCTCCGATTCTGGATGAGCAACGAGCCGTAAAAATGGACTTCCTGCTTCAGCACAATCCGAAATGAGAACCGAAATCCATCTGTCACCAATTTCTGAGCCGGCACGAATGGAAGCATGGCTGGAAATGGGATCCCATTAGCGGGTTGATCGACCGGTAGTCTCGTAGACCTCCCACGGAACGGAGAATTCATACGCGAGAATCTAATAAAACCCCGTGTGTGCAAAATCACAACATCATTAGTTAACTGTAAAACAAAACAAAACTTGGCTGACGATCACAGGTTGTTGCTCGGGGTGGTTGGAATTTTATTATATTTTATTCATTTTCTGTGTCCGTTTCGTTTCCTCCTTCCTGCGGCGCGGTGGCTGCCACACGGTTCTGTGCCCGTCAAAAGGCGCGTGGTGTCATTCATCTTTCTACTTTACGAGCATGTTTGCTCGGGAGAATTTTGAATTCGGATGGAAATTTTCGCTGCACAGCTCCTGATAAGCCGAGTGAACTAGGTTTAAGTATAGTTTTGTATGACACCTAATTCGAACATTTTGATGTATTCAATGCCACAGATTTGTTTAGTGGTTTGGTCTTTTCCTAGAATTTGGAATATATGATAGGCAGATTTCATTTCCACCTACACATTATATTTTAATATTTTGGTTTTGTGTGTTTTTTTATTTTTGTTTAATATGGGGGGGGGGGGCTGGGGGTGGTTTTTTGTTAAGGTTATGAAAAAATAAAAAGAACTGCAAAATTTTTTTTTGAATGGAATTTTTTTAAGTGTAGGTGGTTTGGTGTAGAGTGTGTGTATGGGGGGGGGGGAGGGGTGGGGGAGGGGAGGAGGAAAAAGGAAAATGGGAAAACAAATACTTTATTTTAAGATTGGTAGTATAATAAATAATATAAAGGGCGATACGGTCAAAATTTGGTCAATATCAACTTGACGTATTTCTTTCAATTTTGCATTTAAAAAACCTGAACACCCCTCATTTTGAAGGTGTGTGTGTGTAGAATGTTGCTCCTATTTTGATTTTGGAATTCACTCTTCAGTTGTCAAAATGCCGTCCAAGCAAGAAGAGCAGCGTATCAAAATTTTGCTCGCGCATCGCGAAAATCCGAGCTACTCGCACGCAAAGTTGGCAAAATCGCTAAAAGTTGCCAAATCAACCGTTACAAATGTAATTAAAGTGTTTGGGGAACGTTTGTCGACAGCCAGGAAGTCTGGATCGGGGGAAATCGAAAACCGGAAGCCGCTGAGACGACAAAGAGAGTTGCCGGTAGTTTCAAGCGAAACCCTAACCTATCTCTCCGAGATGCCGCAAATAAGCTGGGTGTATCGTCTACAACCGTGCATCGAGCCAAAAAACGAGCCGGACTATCGACTTACAAGAAGGTAGTGACTCCAAATCGCGATGATAAACAAAATACGACGGCCAAAGCGCGATCCCGGAGGCTGTACACGACGATGCTGACGAAGTTTGACTGCGTGGTAATGGACGACGAAACCTACGTCAAAGCCGACTACAAGCAGCTTCCGGGACAGGAGTTTTATACGGCAAAAGGAAGGGGAAAGGTAGCAGATATTTTCAAGCACACGAAACTGTCAAAGTTCGCAAAGAAATATCTGGTTTGGCAAGCCATCTGTACCTGTGGCTTGAAAAGCAGCATTTTCATAGCTTCCCGGACTGTCAACCAAGAAATTTACGTGAAAGAGTGTTTGAATAAACGTCTGCTGCCTTTCCTGAAGAAACACGGTTGTTCCGTACTGTTTTTACCGGATTTGGCATCTTGCCATTACGGTAAAAAGGCCATGGAGTGGTACGCCGCCAACAACGTGCAGGTGGTTCCCAAGGACAAGAACCCTCCCAACACGCCAGAGCTCCGCCCAATTGAGAAATACTGGGCTATTGTCAAGCGGAACCTAAAGAAGACCAAAAAAACTGCTAAGGACGAGCAGCAGTTCAAGGCAAACTGGCTTTCTGCGGCGAAGAAGGTGGACAAGGTGGCTGTACAAAATCTGATGGCAGGGGTCAAGCGTAAGGCCCGGCAATTCGGATTTGGAAAAGCGGAAGCCTAACTGAATATTTTTCCTGAATTTTATACTAATTGAACTTGAAAAAGAAATTTAATTTGATTTTTTAAATAAACGATTTCACCGATTTACACGCGTTTTCCCTTGACCAAATTTTGACCGTATCACCCTTTAAAGGTTGTTTCGATTAAAATTTGGTCGATTAATTTTTTTTTTTTTTTTGTGTTATTAATTCCATTTTGAAGACGTGTGGGTGTAGCATCATGCCTCTATTTTGATTTTGAGAAAAGCACTTCAGTTATCAAAATGTCGTCGAAGGAAGCGAAGCAACGCATCAAAATTTTGCACGTGCATGGCGAAAATCCAAACCACTCTCACGTCAAATTGGCGAAATTATTGAATGTGGCTAAATCAACTGTTACCAACGTATTAAAAGTGTTTGGTTGAACGTTTGTCGACAGCCGGAGGCCACAGCGACGACAAAAAGAGTTGCTCGCTGTTTCGAGCGGGATCCTAACATCTCCGTCCGAGATGTCGCAAAGAAGCTGGGAGTGGCGCGCTTCAACCGCGGATAGAGCTAAAAAACAAGGACTGTGACTTACAAGAAAGTGGTGACTCAAACGAGACGATAAAAAACACGTCGGCCAAAGCACGATTGCGAAAGTTGTACACGACGATGCTGACGAAGATTGATTGCGTGGTACAGGATGATGAAACTTACGTCAAGACAGACTTTAAACAGCTTCCTGGACAGGAATTTTATACGGCAACCGGACGGGGAAAGGTGGCAGATATTTTCAAGAACATGTCAAAGTTCGCGAAGAAATATCTGGTGTGGCAGGCCATTCGTGGCTTGAAGAGCAACGTTTACATTGCGACCGGAACCGTCTACCAGGAAATTTATCTGAGCGAGTGCCTACAAAAACGTCTACTGCCTTTCCTGAAGCGACACAATTGTTCCGTTCTATTTTGGCCGGATTTGGCATCTTGCCATTACGGAAAAAAGGCCAGTGGAGTGGTATGCTGCCAACAACGTTCAAGTGGTGCCCAAGGACACGAACCCTGCCAACACGCCAGAGCTCCGCCCAATCGAACAATATTGGGCCATCGTCAAGCGGAACCTTAAGAAGACTCAAAAAGCTGTTGTGAGCGAGAAAAGGTTCAAGGCAAACTGGCGTTCTGCGGCGAATAAAGTGGACAAGGAGACTGTACAAAATCTTATGGCAGGTGTTAAACGAAAGACCCGGCAATTCGAATTCGGTATAAAGGAAGCTTAGTTGAATACTTCTCCTGTATTCTGTATTAACTGAACTTGAAAAAAAAGGAATTTGACTTATTACTAAAAAACTTTGATCGTCTTCACACACATTATTGTTTGACCAAGTTTTGATCTGAACACTCTTTATATAAAAATGAATTTCTGTCTGTCTGTCTCGAAAACTACTGAACCGATTGGCGTGAAATTTTGTATGCAGGAGTTTTTGGGGCCGGAAAAGGTTCTTATTTTAGTTTGAGACCCCTACCATCTCTGGAAGGGGGGCTCCCATATAAATGAAGAACAAATTTCTGCCTAACTCGAGAACTAATCAAGCAATGGAAACCAAATTTAGGATGTGGGAGTTTTTGGAGGCAAGATATGTTTCAATGGTAGTTTGAGACCCCTCCTCTCTCTAGAAGGGGAAGCTCTCATACAAATGATACAGAAGTTTGTGCATAACTCAAGAACTAATCAAGCAAATGGAACCAAATTTGTCATGTGGGGTTTTCTGGAGGCGAAAAATGTTTCTATGGTGGTTTGAGACCCCTTCCCTCTCATACAAATGAAACACAAATTTCAACCATACATGAGAATTCTTCCTACTGTTATGAAAATTTTTATACATGAGTTTTTGGGGCCGGGGAAGGTTCTTATTATGGTTCGAGACTCCTCCCCCGTCTGAAGGGGGGGGGGGGATGGGGCTCCCATTAAAATGAAACACAAATTTCTAAATGACTCGAGAATATATCAAGCAAATGGAACCAAATTTGGCATGTGGGGGTTTTTGGAGGCAGGATTTTGTTTCTATGGTGGTTCAAGACTCCTCCCCTGTTTGGAAGGGAGGGGGCTTTCATACAAATGAAACAGACATATCAACCAAACATGAGAATTATCCAGGCAACTAAAACCTAAAATGTGTATTTCGTGGGGAAAGCAGCATGTTCATCAGAACATTATGAAGCTTGAACCCCTTTTTAGTCGAGAATGGGGGATGCTTGAGTAACTCTCAGTGCTCCATTATGTTCTTCTTTCATAGCGTTCCAAGCTTATTGCTTTCACAATTAGCTTATTGCTTACTCTCAACTTAGTGTTCTAAATGCACTTCCACAGTTATTAATTGAGAGCTTTCGATGCCAGGTACCATTTTTGCATAATTATGATTGTGTGGCAAGTACCATCATACCCTATGTCCAGGGAGTCGAGAAATTTTGCTTTAAGAAAAATTCCTAGACCAGACCGGGAATCGAACCCAGCCACCTCCAGCATGGTGTTGCTTTGTAGTCTCGCCTTTACCGACTGAGCTAAGGGAGGACCCGGTGCTCCATTATGTACAAGTAGTTAATCTAAAGTTATGCAAGAATAAATGACGTTCAAACTAAAAGGATACGGCGTAGTCAAATGTTTTGTCAATCGAATGTTTCTACACAGAAAGAAAAACCATGGTGGAAACTGAAGATCGGAGGGTATAATAAAAAAATACACACCTACGTTTAATTTTGCAGAAAATACACACATTAACAAACAAAAATGTTTTAACAAAACTCATTCCTAAAAAAACATAAAAGCGCCAGTTCTATTAAGTTTTCGGCAAACGTACTTTTGTATATAAAAAGTAATAAACGATCCATAAAAAATTGAAAATAGTGTCATGAAAAACGCATTTTTGACCCATAAGACTCTGGTGAATATCTGGGCTTCAAATGGTGAGTTGACAACTTCGAAGGAGGATGCGGCCGACCTCTCGTCCTCACAAGTTCCTACCTCACGCCTCCACGAGTCATATGATCACAAAAGACTGCCAGCTGAAACATGGAGACGCTGGTTGGCGTAGCCTGGGCAATGTTGTCAATCTGACAATAGCGAAGTGAGGGGGTGCGACTGAAGATCGTGTACCTTTAAATCATATTGTATATTTCCGATTCTCATTTTATCAATAATTTAGCTTGCTTTGGAATCATTTTTGTTAAAAAATGAAGAGGGGGGAAAGACGGGCATCAAAGGTCAATTTGTTTTTTTGATTTCGTTTTAATTTATTTAATTTATTTTTTTTGTTTTTTTTTGTATTTAATGATGGGGTGTGGTAGGGGTGTATAGTTTTATTTTATTATTTTGTGTAGTGTGTTAGGGGGAGAAGAATGAAGTAGATGAGGTTTGGTTTGTTATTGCTATGTTGAATGGTGGTAGAATGGTTAAAAATAATATTTTATGTTTTTTTTTATATTATTTTTTTTTGTTTTTTTTTTTTTTTTATTTTGGGTATTGGTTGTTTTTGTTTTTGTGGAGTGGTGGTGTTTAGTATTTATTTATTTTTTATTTTTTTTTGAATATATGTTTTTTAATGTGTGGTTTGTTATAGTATAAGGGGGAGTATATTTTATTGTTGTGGTAGGGATTGTTCTTGAATTATAAGTAAAAAATATTTTTAATGTTTTTTAAATAATTTTTTTTTTTGAATTTTATTTTTGGTTTTTGGTATTATTATTTATTTTAGTTTTTTAGGATAGGGGTATTTTTTTTTTTTTTTTTTATTTATTTTTTGTAATATTTTTGGTGTATTTTTTTTTTTTTAATTAGTTCGTTTATTTGTTAGGCTCAGGCGTGTGTAACACTTTACGGAGCCGATATTCAATATTGTTATTTACAATGTATAATTTTTCAATTTTAGTAAAATGGGGTGCCAATTACTCGTGGCTAGCTCGAGGTTAAAAGGTCACAATATCGTTTGGAAGGGGCTAGGTAGGTAATTTATTGAAGGTATTATTTGCTGCTCATGGTTGCGACATCTACCAAATCCTTGGTCCCTGTAGTCCCTTTCAGGAACTAAGCTGCAAATGGGTGACCACTGCTTGCTGGGCAGGTACAAGTAGCACGGAAACAAAAGGATAATATAACTGGGACACAATGGCAGGGAATTTACTAGACTGGAGGGAAGGAGGTGATGACATTACACTCTTAGATCAGACAAACAAAGGAATTCGTAAATCGCTTGCATGTAGGGTAGATCACGCATTCCCAAAACATCTCTTACCTCCCGGGAGGGTTGTCTACCTCGGGCCACTAGGGTATCCAATAGTCGTGCTCTGGAGGCATCATTACCCGGGCAATGCCAAACTGCGTGATCGATGTCATCATAACCGGTTCCGCACCTACATATGTTGCTATCGACGAGGTTAATTCTGTAGAGATGTGCGTCTAGCGAGTAGTGGTTGGACATAAGTCTTGACATCACACGAATGAAACCGCGACTTACATCCAGACCTTTGAACCACGATCTCGACGAAACATTTGGAATAATGGAATGTAACCACCGCCCAAGAGAATTACTTGTCCAATCGTTTTGCCAACTTTGAAGAGAACTCTGACGTACTAATGGGAAAAATTCATCATGTGAAATTCTTCTTTCAAAAATCTCGCCTTCTTTTGCGCCCACCTTTGCTAGCGAGTCCGCCTTCTCATTGCCTGGAATTGAGCAATGTGAGGGGACCCATGCAAAGGTAATTCTAAATGATCTTTCGACCAACGCACACATCTGCTCCCTTATTTTTGAAAGAAAGTAAGATGAGTGCTTAACTGTTTTCATCGACTGGAGGGCCTCAATAGAACTGAGACTATCCGAGAAGATGAAATAATGGTCTATGGGCATGTCGGAAATTATCCCCAATGCGAAATTGATTGCTGCCAGCTCAGCAACATATACGGAACAAGGTTCCTGAAGTTTCCGGAAGGCAGATGAGTATTCATTGTAAACACCGAAACCAGTGGATCCATCAATGCGCGACCCATCAGTGAAAATTCTTCTATTGCAATTGACATGTTGGTACTTTTCGATGAAAATATGGGGAATTAAAATAAGTCGAAGTTGATCTGGAACTCCTTGAATAGCCTGTTTCATGGAGAGATCATAGTCAATGGAGGAACTGTGATAAGGGAAGCGTACACTAGGAGAATTATAGCATGGAAGACTAATATCGGATGACATATAGTTAATATAGATTCGTAAGAATCGAGACTGGGTACTCAATTCGAGCATTTCTTCGAAGTTTTCAATCACGAGGTTGTTACTGATTCCACACTTGATCAGTATTCTAGATGAGAGCTCCCAGAAGCGGTTCTGTAAGGGCTTTACTCCTGCCAGAACCTCCAGGCTCATATTGTGCGTTGAATGCATACAGCCAAGAGCAATACGTAAACAACGATATTGAATGCGTTCCAATTTAATGAGGTGGCTGTTTCTTGCCGAGAGGAAACAAAAAGAGCCATATTCGAGAACTGAAAGAATAGTTGTTTTATAGAGTTTAATGAGGTCTTCCGGGTGAGCACCCCACCATGTCCCGGAAATTGATCTTAGAAAATTGATCCTTTGTTGACATTTCTGTTTTAAATACGCAAAGTGATTACTCCAAGTGCATTTCGAATCAAACATGACTCCAAGGTATTTGAAGGTCAAAGATTGGGTAATGTCTCTTCCCAACAGCTTGAGACGCAGTTGGGCAGGGAACCGCTTTCTAGTAAACACTACCAATTCGGTTTTATGCGGTGAAAACTCGATCCCCAAATTTCTGGCCCAGATGGACAGATTATCTAGGGAATTTTGCAATGGTCTTTGCAAGATTTCCGCACGTGGACCTCTAAAGGAGATCACAGCATCGTCTGCAAGTTGTCTTAGCGTGCATCTATTTTCCAAGCAGTTATCAATATCTTTAACATAAAAATTATAAAGCAAGGGACTTAAACATGAGCCTTGGGGTAAGCCCATGTAGCTAATTCTGGAAGTTGTCAGTTGACCTAGATTAAAGGCCATTTGTTTTTCTGACAGTAAATTATACAAAAAGTTATTTAAAATTCCTGGTAAACCACTACTGTGCAGACTATCTGCTAGTATATCTATGGAAACTGAATCAAATGCGCCCTTAATATCCAAAAATACTGAAGCCAATTGCTCCTTGTGTGCAAAGGCCAGTTGTATATCAGATGAAAGCAACGCTAAACAATCGTTTGTTCCTTTGCTCTTTCGGAAACCAAATTGCGTATTTGATAGTAGGTTGTTTGATTCAACCCAACGGTCAAGTCTTGATAGGATCATTTTTTCTAACAATTTCCTTAAACATGATAGCATAGAGATCGGACGGTAAGAATTGTAATCAGACGCTGGTTTCCCAGGCTTTTGAATAGCTATTACTTTAACCTGCCTCCATGCGGGTGGAACTATATTTAATTCCATGAGAGTGTTATACAGGTTAAGTAATCGTCTTTTAGCGATATCGGGGAGATTTTTTAGAAGGTTGAATTTAATCATATCGCTTCCCGGAGCAGAGTTATTCGATGAAAGAAGTGCCATTGAAAATTCCAACATTGTGAATGGTTCGTCCAGAAAACCGTTACTTCGGGTGGTATCCCGTAAATTCGGTTGTGTTGGGACAGAGTCTGGACAAACCTTTTTAGCGAAGTCGAATATCCATTGCATGGAGTATTCTTCACTCTCATTGGAGGATGAGCGGTTTCGCATGTTACGAGCCTTTCTCCAAAGCGTTGTCATCGAGGTTTCTCTAGATAGTCCCTCTACAAACGAACGCCAGTAATTGCGTTTCTTTGCTTTGAGTAAGTTTTTAAGCTTTTTTTCAAGCTTAAGGTACTTATCAAAAAGCTCACATGTTTCATGTCTACGATAATCTTTAAACGCATCGGATTTCTCAAGATACAACTTAGTGCATTCATCATCCCATCCAGGGGTGGCGGGTCTTCTTTTGAGGGATGCACTTGGAACACGTCGTTTCTGAGCTTCTAATGCACTTTTGTACATCAGGTCGGAAAGGAAACGATACTCTTCTAATGGTGGAAGAGGATCGGTAGAATCAATACCAAGGGTTACCGCCGATGCAAAATGTTGCCAATCAATATGCCTCGTGAGGTCATAAGGAACATGGATTGACTGGTCTGTTTTGTGAAAACTATTTGTGATTGAGATAATAATTGGTAAGTGATCACTACCATGGGGATCATTGATTACCTTCCACAGACAATCTAATGATAGTGAATTAGAACACAAAGATATGTCAAGTCGACTCTCCCTGGCAGGAGGTTTTGCTATTCGTGTCGCTTCCCCAGTGTTCAAGATGGTCAAGTTGAAATCGTCGCATAAGTCATAGAAAATACCCGCTCTATTGTCATCGTATTGTTCGCCCCAAGCAGTACCGTGGGAGTTCAGATCGCCCAGAATAAGAACTGGAGATGGAAGTAATGTAATTGAACTCCAAAGTTGACGGCGGTTTATTGATGCCCTCGGAGGGACATAGACGGAAGCTATGCAAAGATCTTTATTCTTTACATTTATTTGGCAAGCGACGATTTCAATGCCTGAGATTATTGGGAGTGAGATTTTATAGAAGGGGTAGCACTTTTTGATCCCCAAAAGTACGCCACCATATGAATCATCTCGATCCAGGCGAATAATGTTAAAATCGTGGAAGTTTAATTCATCTTCAGAAGAAAGCCATGTTTCACAGAGAGCAAATATATCACAATCAGAATTGTGAATCAAATACTTGAACGAGTCTAATTTAGGTATTAGACTACGACAGTTCCATTGTAATACGGTGATCATATCTTGATCCTCACTCGACGAATTATTCATCGAAAGATATGAATTCACCAATGAGGGGCCATGATACAGTCAATTGCTTGAAGTAGTTTCCAACTATAGGAATAAGCAGGTCAATAATTCCTCGGAGCGGTGAAGCATCCGAAAGGCCAAGAGCATTTAAAATGTTATCCACAATGTCCCTAAAATTAATCTTACCTCGCTTGGACGGGATATTCTTAGAATTGCGAGAAGACGTAGTTTTTGGTTGTGGCAACCTCTTACGGTTACTGTTATTAGGTAGCGGCGGGTTGGTATAGCTACAGCTAGGAACGGATGCATCAGCTATTACCGGTTTATTCGGTTTTTTTAATTGACCCCCGCTACCTCCATTTTTTTGCAAGCTTTTGAAAGTGGGTTTAATAAGTTTCCGGCGCACACCCGGAGAACTAGTAGGCTTTCTTTTATCGGGGGCGTGTACCTCCGGAAATCCACTCTCATCGGCTTCGTCAGAGTCCAGTTCATCGGAAGACAAAATCAAAAAAGGATTTTCATTTTGAGCGGCTGATACAGACGATGCAGACGCTCCGTTTTGCGACTTTAACATTTCTGCATACGTCTGCTTGGAGCGTTCTTGTATGGACCGTCTCACGTTACCAGTGCGCTTCTTGTACACGGGGCAGTTCTGCAAATCGTGGAGAGGCTCTTTGCCACAGTAAGCACACTTTGTTGCTTCCTGTTGACAAGCATCCTCTAGATGCCTTTGGCCGCATTTGCCACAACGGGGCTGGTTGTCGCAAAAAGTAGCCGTATGACCCAACTGTTTGCACTTGGTACAATTAAATACCCTTGGTACAAAAAGGCGCACTGGGAAAAAAACTTTATCAATTTCAACAAATTTTGGGAGAACTGATCCGGCGAAGGTCACTTGTAGCGAGTCCGACGGTGAATACGTCTTTTTTCCATCTACCATTGATCCTGCATGCAATTGTTTGCATTCCAGAATCTCAATGGTAGACGAAGCAGAATTTGGAAGTCGCCCCTTACCTTCCATAACGTCTTCACACGTCAGGCTCGCTGCAGAAACCACACCATCTATCTCCACATCTCGAGATGGGATGTAGACGTAGTACTCGACATTATAACCTGCGTCACTGGCAATTTCATTTGCAATTTTATACGTAGGTGCAGTAACACGCAGTTTGTTTCGGTTGACCTGATGAAACTCGGTCCCCGGATAACGACGCGTCAAATTTCTTTTGATGCCCAAAAAATCTAGGGCTTTCACTTTCTGCCGAAAGTAGACAACCCAAGGAGAGGCAGAAGACGGCTGATAACAGCGCGCCCTAAAAACATCTTTGGGAGGCAAGTCGCCCCCCGTAGAATCATCCATGCAAGAACAAATTCAGCGAACAAAAAAAAAAAAAAAAAATAATAAATTAATAAAAATCAGATGATTTTTTTTTTGGACCACCCTATGCAGAACGATTTACTATATGGGAGAGAGATACACAAAATACTAGCAGATGGGGGAACAAAAACGAATCGAAAATGTGCTACTTGCCCTTTGCTCGCTGCTGTTGTGTGGGCTATTGTCTTTGCCTATGTGCCTCTGTGCTATAGACAGAGCACCGGTTGCTGATCGGCTATGGATGACCGTCACTGCTGCGATAATGCTGCTGGTGTTACCCTTTTTCCTCCGGGTGTGAAATGAGTTCACCGGTTGGTACCTGGACAGAACATCCGTCGGGCTCGGCCGGGGATGTCTGCTTCCCTTAAGGAACGCTCGGCTGGGTTTCGGCGGTTGAAAACAATCCACTATATTTTCACAAAACGCAATTACCGCGTGGTTTTATACGGGTTTGAAAATAATCGTAGTGCGGAGTGCGAAAACCAAACTCGACCGAAGCACTTCAGCGTTCGATGCGGAATGGAATTTGAAATTTGAATAAATTGATGTTTGTTATAATGATATTTTGGGAGTTTGAAATTTGAATAAATTGGCATGTTTGTCTATAATGATATCCTTATATTGTGTGTAAAAAATATAATAAATAATAAATAATATATAGGGGAGAGAGGGACCATCAGGGCACCCAAGTGAAACGATTTGGATAGGGAGCATGGGACTGCCTCCTCCCTATTGTTAGCTTAAGTGTCTCTGCTTACGGGCCCGCCCAAACGTTTTTGGCCCTTCATACAGGAGCTTGATGATCACAAACAATATTAGAATCCTGATCAAATCGTTTTTCAGATTATTCCACTGCTATGGGAAGTTACCTTGCTACAATAGATGGTAGTTTTATATCATCATCATCATAAGACTCTGGTGAATATCCATAAAAAAATTGAAATGATCCATAAAATTCATCACTCTGATCCATACTTTATATAAAATTTAGCAACAAAATGTCAAAAATGTACCGTTTTACATCTAGGGCATGATCGTTAAAAGTGTACGGATTACCCATAAACATATTGCAAATGATCCATAAAAGGTTCAAAAACTTTCCTTAAATTTGTAAAATTGATCCATAGAATGTAACCTTTGTGCAATAAAATATATTCGCATGTCCCATAAGCTATTTGATATTTTCCATAAATAAATTGCCAATGATCTATAAAATGATGAATAATGAACCATAACCTTATAAAAATGCTGCATAGTAAATCAGTTTTGTTCACTTAACTATATGGTATGATCCATAAATTATGCCTGCATTTTTGCAGGTTCGGGCACTATTTTTTGTTAATTTTGATCCATAAAGATTGTAAAATTGATCCCTAACTGCGTTACTACTCAAATTTAGTTACATGTCCGTTCTTTCAGGTACCCGGATAAAATATTGATGTTAAAGAAGGATTGCGAAGTTTTTGCGTAGCCGTATCGAGGATTGAAGAACTCAGGCGGCAGAAAGCAAACTTAGGGCTACCTTAAGTTTTCATTCATTTAGTTGCAAGCATAGCAAGGCTCACACCAGGTTCAGCTAGTGGAAAATAAATTTACACCTTTAAACTGAAGAAATGATCCATGAAAAATTGAAATTCATTCCATAAAAAACGTATTTATGACCCATAAAACTCTGATGAAAATCCATAAAAAAATTAAAATGATTCATAAGTTACAGCAATGTGATCCATACTTTACATAAATTTTAGCAATAAAATGTCGAAAATGTACCGAAAATGTACCGTTATTTCATTTTTCAAACCTGTTATGGATCATTGGAGATTTATTTATGGAATATTTACAATAATTTAGTGATCATGTTCATATATTTTAGTTCACAAACGTTACATTCTATGGATCAATTTTACTAGTTTAAGGAATGATATTGAGCCTTTTATGGATCATTTGCAATATGTTTATGAGTAATCCGTACACTTAAAACGACCATGCCCTAGATATAAAACGGTAGATTTTAGACATTTTATTGCTACATTTTTTATAAAGAATGGATCAGAGTGATGAATTTTATGGATCATTTCAATTTTTTTATGCATTTTCACCAGAGTCTTATGGGTCAAGAATGCGTTTTTCATGGCACGATTTTCAATTTTTTATGGACGTTTATTACTTTTTATATGCAAAAGTACGTTTGCCCAAAAGTACTGCTGATTTTCAACCTCGGGCTGGTTCATCTCCCGTCGTGTAGTCACTCAAACACCTCTTTGGGAGTTTTTCGTAACTTGTCCGGGGGTGAGATTTGAACTCGTGACTTTGGCTTGAGAGGTATGGAAGTTAACTACTACGCCGGGGTCGCCCCCTCAGAGATTCGATTTATTTCCGTTAAGTTTTATTATTTGTTGGAGATAAGTCAAATATGATTCACGCCATTTCAGAAGTCCTGTTTCAATTCCCATTTTTTGCAATTTCAAGAGTAACATTGGTATGGCAATGCGGTCAAATACCTTGCTAAAGTCTGTATAAATCGCTTCTACATGGTTTCCATTATCCATTGCATTTAATGAATAGTCAATGAATTCAAGCAGATTAGTTGAGGTCGAACGTCCCTTAAATAGGCCGTGTTGCATGTCAGTTATTCTTTTTTTGCTTTGTTGAAATAATTTTTCGTTGACAATTGCTTCGAAAAGTTTTGGAATGCAAGAGATTATGGCTATACCACGATAATTACATACGTCTGATTTTCGTCCAGATTTAAAGATAGGGACTAAGCTTTTCCATATTTTTGTGGAAAGTTTCCAGATTGCAGTGACATATTGAAAATCCAAAACAGTGGAGCAGTAAGTTCCATTGCGAGACTTTTCATAAATACTGGAGGCATTCCGTCTGGTCCAGGACCTTTCGAGGCGGCTAAATGGTTAAGAGTCTGCAAAATATCCTGCTCATGAAGCTGATTGACGCCGATGTCACTTGGCAAGTTTGGATAAAATGCAAAGTAATTTCAGTCGCGATCTTCTTAAGGAAATGTTGTATAGATTACTTGCAAGAATTTTGCAATAAGGTTACAATTTTCATCCGAGCTATTTCCGACATTTCCGTCGAGTTGCATTTTTGAGGGAAAATTGTTGGATTTCAATTTGGTTTTTACGTAATTAAAGAAGTTCTTTTGACAAGACTTTATTACAAGCTCTGTTTTTAAAACGCAACCTCCAAGCAAGGGAGCTCTGTTTTTGAATTATATTCTTCAAATGCATTACTGGTGGCAAAATTCAGTTGATCGCATGTGTCCAAAAACATTGCTAAATTTTCACTGTTATTTTGTTTATTTTTTTGTAAGTTTTATGAGCTTTATAGGATGATTATATGTTTGTTATTCCAGATTGGACATTTTATTTTTCTATAACGTCTTGTTTTCTTCAGAGGTATTTCCTGTGGGATAATTTCTGTTCAAATTTTGTAAAAGACGTCTACAGCAGTTAAAACATTTCCTTCATTCCTTAAAATTGTTTGCCAATTGAATTGCATGATTTCAGTTTAATGTTTTTATAATTTGCTAATTGAGTTTTTGGTCGTTGGTACAGTCGTTGAGTTTTTGGTATTCATGTACGAATAAAGAGTATTCGATTGCTGTGTGGAACGCTTCATTTTTCACAATGGAGTTAATGATTCGATCACAAAGAAATCTTCATAAATATTCGGAAATAAAAAGTCGAAATAGCAATTTTGTTGATTTTTACGTGATTAATTTGGTAAAATCATTAATTGGCCGTTTTGTCAAATATGAACTGCAATGTTTCGTTATCTCCAATGACTGGGAATAAGATACTTTGATTTTCAGAGTCCAGAATGGAGTCAGCCTGGCGTTGATTAAAGTCCCCATGGATGTGAACTTTTACTTCAGGAGGAAATTAAGATATTTAATACTTGCTCTGCAATTTGGAAGAAGAATTCATAATTGTTTTTATGAGCATGGTTTGGTGTAAAATACACAGAGGCGAACACATGCGTTTTACTTGCTATGTGTGATTTCACCCAAACATGCTCAAAGTCTTGAAATTTGGATGTGGGAATTTTTGAATTAATTATATACTGGCACTAATTAATGAACGTATAATATTTAAAATTCACATAATTGTCACTAAATTATTAAACACTGTGCCAACGAAAAAAGTGACCGGTAAAACTTTCAAATAAAGCAATAGCAATTAGTATAAACGCAATAATAAGCTGATAGTTTTCCGTCATAATAAGAAGTTCTAGCTTTACATATGACAAAAGTCTTCAAATCTTTCAAATCTTTCCAATTGAAACCAAACAAATTATATTTTTATTTTTTTATTTCTTTATTTTTTATTGCGAGTCAAAGGGCTTTGCTACAAAGTAACAAAAGCTTACCGCCTTTTATTTACTCGTTATGAAACCATTTCGATTGAAAACAAGTTAATTCCTTAGCGTTTAAAAATTACTTTTGATTTTGATAAAATATATTTTTTTTAAATTCAAAAGCAAATGAAAATTTAACATAGTTTGAAATATTCTTGTGCGTTATCTTTTGTCTTTGCTTACATTATTTTGGTTTTTTTTTTCATATAAATATTGGTACCTTTCCCAGCAAATACTGTTTGTAAAATTACTTTTGAGAGTTACTTTACCATTCCAGCACGCTTTTAGAATAGTAGCATGAAGCTAGATCCAAAATAGCCTAAATAGTGGTTTTTCATTGAGCTGCTCCGAAAATGAATCTAAGATCATCCCCCAGCTTATCCGGAACTTTTTTGGAATTTCCATCGCAAAACAACTCATCCACAACAATTCTGGTTTAATCCCAAAACTATTCCACAACAATTCTTGAACTGAACTACTCTTACAGGATCCAAGAATAATACTGGGAGCATTCCAGAACAGTTCTAAACTGATTCCAGAACTACTCCGGAAACATCCCAGAATTAATCTTGAAACGTCTCATAATACTAGGTTTGTCAAAAAGTTTTGAAAAAAATTTCTGCAAAAATACCACGAATGGACGATGGGACACCATCAATGTATGTGTCACCACCGAGAACTGCGAAGGGGTTTCCCAACTTGCTATCTCAGGCAACACGTACTCGTCAGCCAGTCAGCCCTTCCAATCTACTTTGAACGCAACTCCCAATCTCGAAGCAAATCATGTTCCTACCGCTGATTCATCGTCTGTTGCTACGGAGGCACTATTGCCAATGAAGTCAACGGACGACGCCAATCGTTATGCTGCACTCATCTCACCGAGACGCACGCCGAAAAGCACTATGGATGCCCCAAGCCCTCCGACCCAGCCGCACCTGCAACTTCAACTTCATCACTAGCGTTACCCGACGCATCCTGCCTTCCAAGTCGTCCCGGCCCTGTGGTCGGAAATGTCGAGGGGGTATTCCAATCGGCATTAGCAGGCAAGTACATTAATTCAACATCTCATCCGCTACATTCGCTCCCTGGTTTCCAGCCGCTCATTCGCTCCCTGGTTTCCAGCAAATTGCCCGGTGAAGTTAGCAACAGTATGTGCGCATGCCAAAGCAGTTGTATGGATTCTGTCTTCGTCATTTACTACCAAAACGTCAGAGGACTACGCACGAAGACTTCTCAACTCCGTTTAATTCTTTCATCATGCGATTACGACGTCCTGGTTCTAACTGAAACTTGGCTTCGAGTGGACATTCAGGACTGTGAGTAATCAATCCACCAGTCAGCTCTCCAGAGGTGGTGGCGTACTTATTGCGGTAAAGTTTAACCATTCATGGAAATCTGTCACGCTTGAGGATTATAGTTTGCGACAATGTTAAGTATTTTCTGACTTTATAAGATTGTTACCTTCAACTTCCCATGGGGGAGTCTTTGACCTGTAGCTACGACAATGTCATAATAGCAAAAAACATTGTATTTGTATTTTCATTCATACTGGCATTTCTCGGTTCAATTTCACAACAAAAAACGCAGAAAATTAAAAACGAACATTTGAAAATCAAATGTGTTACTAATAGTTTTTACCCGTACTGTAGACTTGTACTGTAGGACTGTAGACTTGATAAATCGCCATGTTGGTTTTTATGAATTTCCATAAATACAATCTCACTAAAATTCAACAATTTATTCGGGATACCTTCTACGTTTTTTAATCCAATCGATGGCGCATGAAATTAAGGAAGGTAAAACGTAAAGTTGCAATGCTAACCTTGAGCCGCATATACAATTTTGATAGAACTTCCATGTGCAAAGCAGTTTTTATTTCTCATTTGAAAAAGTAATAAACAATCATCTTTAACGCGTAAAATACCTTTTTCTACGATGTCGTTTCGCCATTAAAATATCTTGTTTATATTTTTTTTACTTTGTTCAGACCGTGCTTGCTTTGTCAAAACATATCATTATGTTATAAGCATAGCTGTTCGAAGCATCCATAGAACATTTAATATTTGTCTTATGGATGTTCTACAAAACATCTGGTATGACCTAAAAGATGTTCAAAAATGCCACATTTTTTGTCGCTTTTTCGGTTATATGCATGTATGAAATTATGTTATGGACGTTAGAAAAAAAACATGAGCTTGGTCTATAACGTGTATTACTAACATGAATATGACAAGTGGTGTTACTTGGGTTATACCTAGACACAATGTTTGTATCCCATTTGAAAATTAAGGGGGGGAGGTTTGATTTCGATGTGTGAACAAATTGAAAAAGAGATGAATGATAAATGAATAAAAGGAGTAAGTACTATTTTAAGGGTAGTTATTGCATACAGAGATGGCGACTCAGTCTATTTTGTCAAAGAGAGATCGCCGTCTTAGGCAAAGTTTTTTAGTATGTCATTTGTCGTCTTTTGACATAATCATATTAGCTCTAGATATTGCCGGAGAGATGACGCTGCAGTCTACCTTTTCCACATGAAGCGCTAGAGAGTTACCGTCTTCGGCAAAGTTTTTCAGTATATCATTTGTCGTCTTTTGACATTATCATATTAATTCCAGATTTTGCCACAGAGACGCTGCAGTATATATTTGCCAAATGAAGCTCTAAACCGTTGTCGTCTTGGGCAAAATTTCTCAGTATGCCATTTGCCGTCTTGTGAGATAATCATATTAGTTCATGATCTTGCCGCAGAGATGGCACCCCAGACTATCTTACATTTAAATGACACTCTATAGAGTTTCTGTTTTCTGCAAAGTTTCTTAGAATGTCATTTGTCGTCTTTTGATAACATCATATTAGTTCCAGATCTTTCAGCAGAGATGGAGCTATAGTCTATGTTTGTCAAATGAAGCTTGAGAGAGTTGCCGTCTCAGGCATAGTTTTTCGGTATGTAATATGTCGTCTTTTGTCATTATCATGTTATCAGATTTTGCCGCAGAGATGGCACTGCAGTTAATCTTTGCCAAATGAAGCTCTACAGAGTTGCCGCAAAGAGCAGACATTGATGTCCATATACCTTTTCTTGAAAAAACGTGTGTAAAAGTTAGTATGGGCAGCCGGTATAAGAAGCAAGTGCAGAGAAAAACAAACAAAAATTTTTAGGTTGTGTGCTAAGCTTTTTATTGATGAATATTTACATGACAGTTATCACACAACTAGCGATCAATTTCATGACTTTTGATACCCATATTGCCAGGGTTTCCCTTTAAATATGTTCATGGCCACTCTAGAGCCCACGGGAACCTGTTACAGAATGGCCGTTGCAGGAACAAGTCGGCATATGGTCCACAATGGAATAGAAATAGTTTCTAGGAATTAACGTTTGCATTAAAAAAATGGACAAAAATTTCACAAAGTTTAACCCTTATGTGTTCGATAAAAAAAAAAACACCTTTAAGTGATCGACAGGGTACCCGGGTATCCACCAAATTCAAATGATAACTCTGGCTATTATTGACCGATTTTAATTCCTTTGGCAACTTTAGATTCAAAAACTCATTCGCTTCAGGGACATTATCAGCAATGACCATTTGAATTCATCTGATTCCCGTAAATCCGGATTTCCGGGGCTGTGGTCCGGTACGGAGACACTATTTGGAAACATCTATTGAATTTTCGGGAATGGATGTCAATATGTTTGGAATAACGTTTGCATTAAAAAAATGGACTTTTTTCGAATGGTGATAAAAAAAAAGTTAAAACAGACAATTGCTTTTGATAAATTTCTCATGGAAGGTCATTATTTAAGCTAACGTGCAAAAAAATTCTACGCCTTTGCAAGCGGCCTTCTGGCAGTTAACCGGAACATTCGCCATGGTGGACGAAAACATGCGTGAAGGCATGTTTTTGAGCTCTTTCTTCGTTTTATTTAGCGGCTTTGACATCCCCTTCTCGCTGATTGTCAGCCACAGCAGCACCTTCTTCTTCGGAAACTTGGTGTGTGAAATGAACTTCACCTCGGAGCAAACTTCCTTCGTGGGGGAAGTAAAATACGAAGTGCCCTGCCAGTCGTCGCATCCAGGGTGAGATAGGTCTCGTCGTCCATCACCCGGTGGTGTTTCGCGATTGGCCGGGAAAATCGAGTTGACCAACTAGACGTTCACTGCAATTCACCCATTATACCTAATTACGACGGCGGCGGATTACAAGGCCAACTTCTGTGCTACCCTGGTGGAATCCAACGTTACGCAATCTGCGGAATATGCTACGCAGGCCGTAAAAACGACATCTCATTGCCAGAACCAACGAAACTAAAAATAATCTCCCTTTAATCGATACGAGTTACAACGTACTACTATGGTCCTGTTATGAGGAACACGTCGAGCGATTGCCAGCGAACCTGAAGCAAACCCAGCGGCATTTTGGAAGTTCGTGAAGTCACAACGATCTGGTGATAGTATTACTAGCACAGTTGACAGATACGCGTATTTCGTCTACAATGGGCAGACTTCTTCAGTGTCGTGTACTAATACTCGACTTAACTGTATCTGGTTAAACATCTCCGTTTAGAGCCTCGAAGCACGGTTTTTTGCAACAGTTTGCTGGCGTTCACCGTAGCTTGGGAAGTTTTGAACCTTGCATACATGAAATTCATACAATCTTGCCATGACACTTCTGGACGTAACTTTACGAAAAGCCGACCTGTTTGGCAACATCAAGTGTTGGAATGGTGGGATTTCGGGTGAAATTGCTCTTAACCTTTCTCTCCGTCTTCCTAGATGCTGCTCCCGGTTTTTTTTCCTGCTCCACGCTTGTTATCCAAAGTCAACCGGTCGTTGAACCTTTTCAGTACTTTTAAGACGAATTACAGATTTACAGCATTTTTTCCCAAAGCACAGCTCCGGATTGCTCACGTGAGCGTACAAAGTGTTTTCACGCGTCTTCATTTGACTCACTTCCATCTTGGCCGCAAAAAAACCACACAATTCATTGAGTGTAAACAATACACTTAAAAGTGAAACTGTGCAATATTTGGTTAATTTCTGTCCTATGGAGGAA
Source organism: Aedes koreicus (assembly GCA_024533555.2). Taxonomy (NCBI): domain Eukaryota; kingdom Metazoa; phylum Arthropoda; class Insecta; order Diptera; family Culicidae; genus Aedes; species Aedes koreicus. Next base: position 290,849 of record JAHHFK020005380.1, read on the forward strand.
AAAAGTTACAGCCAGTTGTAAGTGTTGCAATAATTTCGCGTTCGCCCTTTCGCTCGGGAAAGTCCAGTATCCAACCCAACCCATTACCGACTGTGCAAAGGGAGGCCCTCACCATAATGCCCTGTGTTCAACATGTTCCCTGACTCTGACCTACTGCCCAAAAAGCCATCCATCCTGCCAATATAAAAGTCGATCGCCACGCTCGTTTGCATAGCACACTACCACCCTTCACGATCCCGTTCTCCCCAGTGGGTATTCCGGGTGACCGTTTCAAACGATATCAAACGAAACGGGGGACACGGGTGGAGATAGAGAAGGAAAAAGAATCACATCAAACCACCATAAAGTATATCTTCCGCCCCCTCCCTGTGCAGTGTCTGCTCCAGGAAAGAGAATCCGCACGAGAAAACGCCGTAGCCGTCGATACCACACATCATATTCAGCCCGAGCCGGCCCTCCGGCGCGGGAGAAATTCCCAGAATATAGATGGACGGAATTTGCATACAAATGTCAATTTAATCGATTAATGATTGAATAATATAGTGTACGCTCCGAGAGATTCGAGCCAGGACGGAAGAGAAGAAATGGAGCTGATTGCAGTGGGGCGATAAAATGGATTTTGATCTTTTTTTTCCTTTCGTGGTAGTGCGGAAGCAGAGCGGGGAAAGAATGCGAGAAGATGACGATCGCACGGTGATGATTTGGGATTCCGTCGTCGGTCGGTCATCCCGTCCCGCTGGTGCCATATCGAAAACGACGGCGTCGACAACGGTTTTGGAAGCCCCTGCTGGTTTGCTCTTTTTATTTTGAAAAATAGAAACTTTACTGCTCTGTTAACAGGGCTACGGTTTTAATGAACCCCTTGATTTGTGGTTGTTCTTTGTTGGAGAAGGACATTAACCGCGTTGGTCATAATCCTCCCACTTGCAATGGCAAACTTACCAGTGAGTACCAGTTAGTTTTTTTTTTGTAATTTAACAAAACCGCTTTTTTCCCCATTTGAATAACTGTGTGACGACAACACCTCACTCCAAAACCAGTCAGCCATGGTCCACGGCCCATCGCAAGTCAAGTTGATCCGTTGAATGAGCGAGCAACGACGACAGCTAACCGACCACACTAAATTGGCTGAGGAATGTAAATTTCATCAGTTCATTTTTCGCCTTCTGTTCGTCTTGGTTACTTTCATCCCATCATCATTACCCTACTCCGCTCCGGCGGCACTCGCTTTTTAGCTCTGGGTAGGCCGGTTCCTTCTCCACTCATGGCGGCGGGCACACAGCAACCACCGCCTGACACGACTGGGATGGATCGGTAGCCATGGCGACGACAACCGACGACCATCTTTCATTAATTTTTATTTGCTCCCACCGTGTTTCCCGGTTCGCTAAGAGAATAACAAGAAAATGTCAAAATTTCAACCGGAGTGTATGATCTTGGATTCCTTCCCCTCCCCTTTTATTGTCGGTGTCACTCTGCCGTCGAACAACTACATAAAAGATTCACACATTAATTCCAGCGGCGGTGCTAATTTGACCCTTCCTTCCCTTCTTGCTGTTCGTCCTACTATCCGGACCGGAGTTATGTCCGATGATCAAAACCGAAACATTTTGACACATTGTTTTTGTACTGTTTCGGCTGTGCGTGGCATTTTTGTTTTTATTTTTGTCTTTGCTCAGGGGGCTTTTGTTTGGAAGAATGGCGATGGTAATTGACACTGTTGTCTTTTCGTCGTCCTGATGAGACCCCTCCGGAGGGTAGTTACTTGCATGACATTTTTTTTCCCCGTATATACATGGGTTTTCCACACCCAGTTGGGCGTTGTTTGTGCGACCGGGCAACAAAGGAGGGTCCTCGAGTAATTGTATTTGGTTGGGGAATTTTTGGATGTACAGTGTATTGCCCTTGACATCACTCATAAGGTTTTGGGCAATAGGGCAACATGGACTTATTTTGATAGTTTTACCTACTGCACAGAGGGAAAAAACATAATCGCGAAAGAATTCAATATTTCAGTACCGAGTAACGTGAAATCCACCGATGCACTTAGGAGCAGGTAGGAGCAGATAGAATTGACTGCATCTAATAGTAAATTATAAGAGCTTTCAAGTGGTGGTTAGTTAGTCCGTCCACGACCGTCTGCTGGGGAGTTATGCTCACACTTAGATTTTTTTACAGAAATCTATAAAAGTTTACCAAATTCTCAACAGCTGAACGTTCGGTAATTCCAATTTAACGGATTTCGGTAGAATTTAACCGAAATCCTAATTTTTTTTTACAGATAACTGATAATTCTCATTTTTGGTAGAAATTTGTGTTTCATTTGTATGGGACCCCCCCTTTCGAGGGGGGGTTTTCAAACCACCATACAATCATTGCCTTCAAAACCCCCCACATGCCAAATTTGGTTCCATTTGCTTGATTAGTTCTCGAACCATCACACGGGGCTCTTCGATTATAATAAAAATTTGAGTTACATTTGTTTGAACCCTCCGCCCTTTTAAAAAGGGGAGGGGTCTTGAACCACCATAGAAACATTCTTGCCTTCAAAACCCCCCACATGCCAAATTTGATTCGATTTGCTTGATTAGTTCTCGAGTTATGAATAAATTTGTGTCTCATTTGTATGAGAGCCCCCGTTCCTGAGAGAGTTGTGGTTCTCAAACAATCATAAGAACCTTCCCCAGCCCCAAAAACCCCTTCATATAAATTTTCACGTTGGTCGGTTCAGAAATTTCCGAGTCTATAAGGGTCTGACAGGCAGACAGACAGACAGAAATTCATTTTTATGTATATAGAAATCTACCCCACAAAAACCTCCACATGCCAAATTTGGTTCCATTAACTTAAGGACATACACGATGGAATCCCCTTATGGCAGGAGCGATGGCTTCCTCATCCACACATGCACACTTTGGGTTTCCTCAACAAAATATGCCATATTAATCCACTGACCTGCTGTGAATCATTGCCATACTGCTAATAGGACAGCAGAACACAATATTGTATCAGTTCACACTGTTTATTTCACTGAAAACACTCTGAATTGATCAACTAGTGCTCATTTCCACAGAGTATGTAATTTTTCGTCGTCTCTGTTTACCTTTTTAAAGCCAGGATCTGCTTATTATTTTTTCACAAAAAACTGTATTTCCACTTCCCGTAGCCACCTGGACACTATTTACTTCCACTGAAAGATTAATTATAATCGCGCTCTTGAAAATAGTAGACGAAAAAACTGTTTAATTAACAAGAATGGTGCAAAAATTCAGCAGCCGGTCTCAAAACTACGCGTTTTGCTTTTTTCTAATTTACACTCAGCTGTGCGTAGCGTAGCAGAGCGCAGTGTTGTCAGCAACTGTTTGCGCGAGTGTGCTGGGCTGATAAAAGTTTTGATTAACGAAGTAGAAAATGCCGCGTCTTACTAAAAGAAGAAAAGCGGCTATTTTGTGTGAACAGGCTAAAAAAGTGATAAGAAGTGCTGTTGATCCCTTAACGTAGACATTCGAAAACCCGTGGAATAGTGGTTTTACTTCATTGTCAGCTGATGCTGAATGTCATCGAAAAATAAGCAGCTTTCATTCCCTTCCTCTTCCTTGGAAGCACGAGCCAGGGGAAAAAAATAATAAAAATGTGACAAATGAATTATGTTGTATAACATGAGCTGTCGTTGGTTGTCAGAGTTCAGTATGGCGTGAAAAGGTCCCTGGAATCGGTTTTCAAACTGCAAAAATCTCATTTATTATCTCAGATGCATAATTTTAAACATGTTTAATACAATTTATGTTTCAGCCATCTACTCAAAGACTAATTCGATAGTTTATGATTGAAATAAGAATTGAACATTAACGTTTAAAATTCACCAATATTTGTATTCAACTAGATGTATGGCTTAATATTTAGCTTGCTAATTATACCCCAGGCTCCCCCAACATTTAAAAAGGATTCTTATTTTGAGGCTTTATGTTTTTTTTTAGAAATGTGAATATTGTAGGGAATAATTAAATGGATGTACTGTAATTCACAAATTAAAATTACTGGCAACCATGACCGTTTTCTTCATGATGCACCAATACTATCATATGAGAGCAAAAAAGTGTTTGCACTACTACATGCATGTTGAATACTAAGGATTCGAAGGAGTTTCACCTTAATAAGTTCTCGAGTTATTCAGAAATTTGTGTTTCATCTGTATATGAGCATTCCTTTCAGAGAAAGGAGGGGCTCGAGTCAACTTGGAAATATTTCTTGCCTTCGAAAACCTCCACATGCCAAATTTGGTTCCATGAACCTGATAAATTCTCGAGTTATTCAGAAATTTGTGTTTCATTTGTATGGAAACCCCCGTCCTGTCCCCTTCCAGATGGCGGAGGAGTCTCAAACTTCCATAGAAATATTTATCTCCTCCAAAAACCTCCACATGCCAAATTTGGTTCCATATGCTTGATTAGTTCTCAAGTTATGCACAAATTTGTGTTCCATTTGTATGAAAGCCCCCCTCTTACAGAGGGCGGAGGGGTCTCGATTTACCTTAGAAACATTTCATGCCTTCAAAAACCTCTACCTGCCAAATTTGGCTCCATTTACTTGATTAGCTCTCGAGTTATGTAGAAGCTTTGGTTTCATTTGTATGGGAGCACCACCCCCCAACCTAACAGAGAGAGAGAGAGGAGGGGTTTCGAACTATCGTAGAAACATTTATTGCCTTTAAAATCCCCGCATGCCAAATTTGGATCCATTTGCTTTATTAGATCTAGAGTTATGAAGAAATTACAGTTTCGTTTGTATGACAGCACCCCTTCTAGGAGAGGGGAGGGGTCTCAAACCACCATAAAAACATTTTTCTCCTCCAGAAAACCCCACATGACAAATTTGGTTCCATTTGCTTGATTAGTTCTTGAGATATGCAGAAACTTCTGTTTCATTTGTAGGAGAGCCTCCCTTTCTTGAGAGGGGAGGGGTCTCTGACAACCATAGAAACATTGCTTGCCTCCAAAAACTTCCGCATGCTAAATTTGGGTTCCTTTGCTCGATTAGTTCTCGAGCTATGCAGAAATATGTGTTTCATTTGTATGGGAGCCCCCCCTTTCAGAGGAGGGAGTGGTCTCTTACTATCTTAAGAACCTATCCCAAAAACCCCTGCATACAAATTTTCACGCCGATCGGTCCAGTAGTCTCCGAGCCTATAAGGTTAAAACAGACAGACAGACAGACAGACAGACAGACAGACAGACAGACAGACAGACAGACAGACAGACAGACAGACAGACAGACAGACAGACAGACAGACAGACAGACAGACAGACAGACAGACAGACAGACAGACAGACAGACAGACAGACAGACAGACAGACAGACAGACAGACAGACAGACAGACAGACAGACAGACAGACAGACAGACAGACAGACAGACAGACAGACAGACAGACAGACAGACAGACAGACAGACAGACAGACAGACAGACAGACAGACAGACAGACAGACAGACAGACAGACAGACAGACAGACAGACAGACAGACAGACAGACAGACAGACAGACAGACAGACAGACAGACAGACAGACAGACAGACAGACAGACAGACAGACAGACAGACAGACAGACAGACAGACAGACAGACAGACAGACAGACAGACAGACAGACAGACAGACAGACAGACAGACAGACAGACAGACAGACAGACAGACAGACAGACAGACAGACAGACAGACAGACAGACAGACAGACAGACAGACAGACAGACAGACAGACAGACAGACAGACAGACAGACAGACAGACAGACAGACAGACAGACAGACAGACAGATAGACAGATAAATCAAAACCCAAGCAACAATATCTGTATAGTAACGATTCTAATGTTATGAATGTGGAATAATCGATTGATTACATGCGAAAATAATTATATTAAAGTTGTTTTAATGTTGTTCAATATTAATTTGTTATATGATACTTTTTTTTGAATTAAGCTCATATAGCTTCAAATGAAATACCTAAAGTACCTAACAATAAAAATAATCTTATAAAGATTGGTTTCAACAACCTGCTTAAATTATGAGACGAAGTTTTCATCTTTTAATAGTAAGTTATTTAATTTCTCGTGGTTCATAACAGGAAATGACTTATTAAGCTTCTTTAAGCAATCATACGATTAGATTTTTCTGTTTGGTAGTATGTCGTCATAAACAATGCAATTTAATAATTGCACTTAATTTCACAATAACTTCTATAAAAAAGCATGTTAACAACGGTTGGATATTGGTAACCTTTGCAGAGATAACTTCACATTGAAACATTTGTGCCTAAAGTTATTGAACTAACACATTTTTTTTTATACAATTGGAAGTTTTTTTTTATGACTTAAACCAAAATTACGGATAATCCAATTGCAAGCAATCCAGACCCTCGAATGTATGGAAGTTTAGCAATAATAGCATTTTATTTTATTATTTTGTTTGGAGCTCTAAACGAAATCCTCACTCAATTGTTTTTTCAAGTAAACTTCAGTTTTTTCAAGTAAAAAACATGGTGTAGCTTCTGAATTATTTTTAATCTTTGTTCCAATGGATTGAACACTTTTGTTGAAGGCGTATGGGACATTGTTGTTTTACTTATAATGCCAGTTAAACATCCTCTTTTCAGTACGTTATGTATATCCTTTTAAAAATAGGCAGCTATTAGTTTAATTTAATATTAAATTTATTAATATTTAATTAAGTGTAATACAGTAGATTTTAATTCTAAGTCAATCAGGTAACGTAAACAAAAATAAAAACCCACCATTAGACTACTGTTGTCACTAATGTCCAGACATATATAATTTAAAGATTTCTGCAAAGGTAAATATCATAAAAGCACTTAACGTGTTAAGAATGGATTAATAATTATTTTAGCCGGTAGTGAATTTGGTTTGTTCGTAGAAGCCTTGCAGTACAAAATGAGATTTTAAAATATCACTCATTCCTTCACACTTTTAACCTAACTTGAACCTATGACGATTAATTATTTTTAAGATTAATCAGAAATCTTATTCCTTCAAATGTAAACAAAATGTTACACAAATTTTTCTTTTCAAGTTCTAAAGCAATGCTAAATTCTCGAGGATTTATTCAAGGGCGTTTATGTTTTTCGTAGTAGAACAGAATATTGATCCATGAATCTGAAGAGAGACCAGAGTGATCCATGAATCTGAAAGCGTTTAACAAATAAACTTTTTCCAACACGATTTTTAGATCATTTTAGTTTTCTGTATTTTGATCACGAATGTTTGGTTGATAACGATATCCATTAAAAAACAGTTATTCTCGCATTAGGGAACGTCCATTAATTACGTCACGCAAAAATTGACTTTTTGTAGACCCATGTCACGTTTTTTGTATGGACCTTCAAATTTTTTTGGATGGATCGTCACGTTTTCTCGAACCCCCCTCCCCCCTACTGCGTGACATAATTAATGGACCTTCCCTTATTTACACGTCAGTATCATTTCACTATTTTGCAACGCGATTTACAATATTTGAAAGTTGTACCAAATGGTATTGCAATTCTGTAGAAACAATGTCAAGTTGCAAACAGGCTCCACCCTTGCGCTTTTTCCGTTCCTGTTGTGTATGATTTTGAGGTACATAGCCAAACAAAACTATCCCTAATTTGTTTCAAGAGAGATTTTGATGCTCTATTGAAACAACTTGTGCTACTTTGGAAGTCTGCATGTAAACATCACCGATATCATTTGGATAACGGCTCTGCAACACACTTCCAGATTTGGAAATTTTAAATTTCCAAACCAGGCACGTATTTAGTATTATTTAAAAAAATAAGATTATTGTTATATAGCTATAATCAAATAGATTTCACCCATGGCTGCCTCCTCAATCACACTATCTAGTTCATTCGTAAAAATATAAAATTTCGACGTTGATTCATAATTCATTTCATGCACTCGCGATTAAATAATGGCTGGCCCACAATTGATACGTTGCGGATGCGTTTGCGTGAATTTGACAGTTTTCCCATAGGATTTCTGTCAAATTTACGTCAACGGAACGCAAACGTATCTATTGTGGGTGACCCTTAAGCGCAAAAATTAACGTTGCTAAACCGCCCGATAGATATGCAACCTGCATAACAAAACTCTGCACACCATTTGGTGAATGCACCTAAAATTATGTGCAAGCTTTTCACCCGCCCATGCGCGTTGTTTTCATTTACTGCTTCTGACTTCTGACCAGCAAATGGCCGTTCTCTACATTGCACTAGTCTTCTTTTTTTTCTACCCCACAGTTTACCAATAATGTAAATCCCCGCAATGAGGCGACTCTATAGTCTATATCGAACTTCAAGACTGCTGATAATAATCGATTCACTCGCACTCTAACTTAATAATTTATGTCCGGGTGTTACAATACTACCACTAATAAACAAGACTAAGCTGATGTAACTCTTCTTCCGGGTGCGGAGGCGAAGCGCAAAAAACAAAACAAAACCGGGGAAACTACCGACACTCACACATTTCGAGAGGGAATTGATTGTATTCACTACGGCTTACACAATGCACGCGGAGATTTTATGATTTCACTGTTAGTTCAAGTTAAATTACGAATTATTGTTTGATTTTTTTCTCGCGAAAACGACGCAGCAAAAACAAAACACGTCAGTTTCGAAGCCCGGCTTGCTGCGATCGGTCCTCCTCGGAACTGTATGGAAATCCAACCGTACAAAGTCTACCAGTACCATGATTTTGACTCCCATGCCAGAAAAGATACATCTCCAGTTTTGCTGAAAACGTGCGGAAACAGTAGCAGAATTCTTCATTTCTTCACGTTATTTAAAAACACCCAAGCAATATGCCCCACGACAACTCGAAAACAACGCGAAACGTAAGTTTTATAAAATTATTACACCGGGACTTTCTGAAATGCTAGATGAGCTAGACTACCCGAACAGGAATCGCAGCACCGCCACCATTCTCATTGCTAAAATCTCCGAAACCAAATTCAGAATTTCACAAATCAAAACATAACAAAAAACAAAACCGGGATGAACGGGTTAAAATATTTCCCGGGATCCGGAAATCCTGGGAAATGAGAGAATCCCGAGATTGTTCATCTCGGGACGTCCCGGGTTGGAAACTCTAGTCGGCAGCAGTTGTTAAAACTTATTTAAAAACTACGGAACGATTGTTGCGGATATTGAACCTCATCATACGGGTGACCCCTTATTTGAGGTTTTAAATATCCTCTGGTTTACCGTGCCAATGAATGACTTGTTGGTTAGGTTTAACAAAATCCTAATCTCAAACGGAGCATGTGGGGTACCAGGATGCCATTCATAGTATGTGCAAACCAGAGCAATAGTGCACTGAACGTTTTATCTTTCTGAGGTTCTCGGTCCTGAAAGGCATCCTTTTTTTACGCCTTTTTTTATTTGGTAGGCCCAGTTTTACGGAGTCAATATTTCATTGTTTTTTTTTTTGTAACGAAATGGCTTAGTAAGGTCTGTATCCGCAATAATCCGGACACCTCAAAACATGAATAAAACATAAATTTCGCATTATATTTCCGTCGTAGTTGTTTATTTCAGATTCATGGGAAGACAAAACATAGTTATTCGGTATTTGCATAAAATTTTCGAACTTTGCACTTAACTCCGTCCATTAGGGTTTGTACAGACTCTTCAGAAACCTTAGAAGCCGTCTTTGTCCAAATTGGCTGGAAGTGTTTGATGTCTTTGATTCCTTGCTTCTTTCCAGAAAGCTTCCGCTTCATCAGAGCCCAATATCTCTCGATTGGTCGTAGCTCTGGGCAATTTGGCGGGTTTGAGGTTTTTGGTACAATGTTCACTTGATTTGCTTGGTACCACTCCATCACAGTTTTAGCATAGTGGCATGATGCCAAATCGGGCCAGAACAGAGGTTTTTCTTTGTGACTTTTGATGAAGGGTAGCAATCGCTTCTGCAGACACTCTTTCTGATAGATCTCCTTGTTGATTGTGCCTGTAGTGACGAAAGATTTACTCTTTTTGCCCCACGTGCAAATTGCTTGCCACACAAGGTATTCTTTTGGGAAATTTCGATGCCTTCTGGCCATAGCAGAATAAAAAGCCAGCCCTGGAAGCTGCTTGAAATCCTCCGGGACATAAGTTTCATCGTCCATAACAACGCATGAAAACTTCGTAAAATATTCGCAGTACAAACGTCGAGCCCGTGATTTTGCTGCCAAGTTCTGTTTGTCGTTGCGATTTGGAACTGTTTTTACTTTATACGACTTAAGTCCCAAACGTTGTTTTGATTTTTGGACAAAACCAGGCGACATCCCTATTTTACGAGCCACCGTTCGAATGGAGAGATTTGGGTTTTTCGTTAATATCCTTTTCACCTTTCGGTCGATGACAGGATCAGCGCGTCCAATGTTTTTGTCACTTCTCGGTTTCCTCTCCACCGTCAAACGTTCCGAAAATGATTTGAGCACATCGTGAACAGTGGATTTAGGCAAATCCAATGTTTTTGCAAGGTCCCGTATTGACAAGTCCAGGATTTGCCGTACGCCCGTACAAAATTCGCTCGCGCACTTGTTTTTCTTTCGTCGCCATCTTGAATACTAAACATGAAAAGTAAACATCAATCATAGTCTTTTTCATCATAGACTCTCAGCTATACCAAAGTGAATATTTTTCATTCCTACGTGCAATATTTCAAAAGTTACAATGATTTGAAGGTGTCCGGATTAATGTGGATACAGACCTTACCACGATTAGTTGGACTTGGTCCGTTTACTCGCGGTTTACCCGAGGTTAAAATGGGTGGCATTTTCTGAGGATGGATTAGACAGAGGAACATGGAAATTGGATGCTGTAGTCTCATCAGCTAGTTGTCGTCAGCTCTTTAACTTTGTGCAATATGGTCAGGGCTCCTTTTTTGTGTTCGGCCGGTTGTAATTACGACTGGGCGACTAAGAGACCGAAAGGCAACCTTATTTTTGGATTAAATCGTTACAAAGCATCTATTGTATTGTGTAGTATAAAAGTAAACCTTAAAAGTAAACCATTCTCACACTCTGTGAGTGGTCGTAACAGTAGTCGCGTGAATTAGACGTCTCACGAAATTTCAAGTGAGGTTTTCACGGAAAAACTAGCAACCCTGAATATTTCAAAATTGATTTCGTTCATCCATAAGTTCTATGCGTGGACAAAGTCTGAGATCCTTCGGATCAATCTGTACGATAGTAAATAAAAAAATCCCCACTTGCTCATAGAAGAACAAATCTTCAAAAATTCTCAAAATACTTTGAATGCAAATAATACATTTTGAATTAATTTAGGTTTCGTTTGACCACTCTCATCATTCCGACTCTTTTCAAACTTTATCAATGATTCCATTTTTTTAATTTTTTCCAAGTTCCCTCAAAACATGAAATTTGATAATTCCAGAACGTTCAGCAATGAAATTCTTTGAAAATTAATTCTAAGTTGTTTGGATTTTTCGCCAAAAAAAAAAAACACGTTCTATAAAGCCATTGAATTCAGCAGCCACCTTATCCGGTGATCACGGCCACAGCACCTGCTTGGAAAAGCACTACACCCGAAGATGCGCCCGAATTGCCAAGAAACTCGAGACAAGCCTCTTGCAATCATCCAAGAATTTCCCCCAACAAAGAATGCTCTTCAAAGCCATCTCTTTGTCTAAACTCGTTCCGCTACCACTTGAAGCATGCCGATATTCAACCAAGCCTGGAGTGAAGCCACGTGGCACACTCCAACCGGCCCGCTGAAGAGGACTACTTCTCGAGCGAGAAAGTCACGCACCTGCTCCACCCGATCGCTCACTCACTCGATCGCTCGCTCGCCAGCTCTCCAGCTCGCAGCAGCTCCAGAGTGGGAGTGTGAGTGGGGCTGGGATGGAAATAATCGAACGGGGAATTTTGTAATTAAAACGAACAAAGTATGCAAAAAATGCTGTTCTCATAATCGTTCACGAGGCAGAAACAACCGGAGAAGCAACAGCAGCTGGCAAATGGGAATATGAAGAGAAACGCTAAAAATATGACGATAAGAAACAGAAAACGCACGTCGCCTTCGTCGTCGGTCGCTGGGTGTTTCTTTTTCAGGAGGTGTGGCGTGTTGACCGTTGATTGGGGCATTTCTGCTGCATGCGTCGTATGCCAACTCCGATGTCCGAGAAGACGCGGCCATTCGTCGGTCGAGTTGGTCTTTATTAGCAGTGGTATTTCTGGCTTCTGGCTTCTGCGGTGCTGAATGACGAGGGGGGGAAACGACAAACCTGTTCAGATGAGAGGGAGCGATTTCCTGATAAGAGCACCAAGATGGAGGCCTCGGGAATGTGCGTGAAAAGACACTCCATTTGGCACCCAGATCATCCCCAGCAAGGTCGTCCGAAGTTGATTGAACCGCTTCGTTCATTAATTTCGCTAACCTAGTTTACGATCTGGGAAAATGCACTGCATCAAACTCGGTTTAATTGCTGCCGTCGAACATTTAAAATTAATACAAATTTACAATTTGATTACTCAGTGCCGCTGCCGCCTTCGCCAGAAATCGTTTGATCATCGCACCTGATGCCCCCCGCCCCAGCAGGAAGGAAGCAAAAACCCTTCAGCTACCGCCGATTCGGGCGCCTCGCAGTTGTTTTTCTTTCCCGGCATTTCCTTTATGGCTCTTCTTTCGCGGGTAATTAATTTATAACGCTTCTAATTAAGAATTACACTACGTGGACGGCAACCGCTGCACTTGTCTCACGAACAAAGACGTAACAATGGCACATTAGATTTGATACATGTGCTCGTTCCAAAAAGAAAAAATCATAATCGGTGGATGCGAAATGCCGAAATTAATCATAAGAAGCTTGATGTTATCAGCACCGCAAAGTACTCGTCACTCGGGGCGAAATGGCCACACAATTGTACGATTTGAAATTGGCCCGTTCTGGCGGGTCATTTGTCCGTGGTTGGTCATCAGGCATGGATAGATACAGCTGATTGTTACAAAATTAGACAAATGTCTTGCGACGCGGCGACAATGCGATTAGATTCGGTTGGGGGTGGAAGATTAATTAAACATTCAGAGTGAACATTTTTACGGGTCGAAATTGCTGTCTGCCATCAGATTTGCCGTGCTTAGTTATGGTCGGTGGCGTGATCGTGGAATATTCATGACATTGGCTCTGTCAGTGCTAAATTTCCACCTCGTTGGTCGAATTGCTTGGACCAAATGGCCCGGGTGGGTTTGTTCTCATGCTTGTTGTTTTTGAGAATTTAGTTTGATGTTCGAAAAATTAATTCTCATGTTATTACGCTTTAAACTGAGAATACTATAGAGATAAGATCCGTGTTTTCAAAAAGACAGTTGATATAAATTTTGTTTTTTAATTTTTAATTTGCAGGTCTTCGTATCGGGATGGCAATAAACAATTCGTGTAATAACAATGCCTGTTGATTGCTGATGGTTTAAATGGTAAGTTTATCAATGTCAATGTTTTTAGTTTTTGCCCAAAGGCTAACTTATAAGGACGATGATGATGACGATGGTCCCACCGCTTGACCCAACAAACGTTTGAGCTAGACGATTTATCTATTAGATAATTTATTTATAAACAATTCAACCAGTTGTGCAAAAAAAAGGAACTGATTTTGTTGCCGAACTCGCTGGGCACACTGATTGTGAGGCTTCTTTCCACTCCCCTGAACAACCATTAATCAAAACTGCTATCGAGCACTCCCTCAATACCACGTCAAAAAAGGGAACAGAATGAAGTGAACCGGAAAAGGATGCGTTTCTAACCTATTATCAAATTCAATAGTTGTACTCCATACGTTAGGAATAAGTTCACTAAAAATTAAAACCTCTAATGACACCTCTCCATCCGAGGCGGTAAAGGAACCTCGATTTAAATACGACAAAAACACTGAAAATGTAAGAACCCTCTCATATATATATATATATATAAATACTATCTGACAAAATAAATGTCAGCTTTGAAGCTGCTACATTGGCAACTGTAAAAAACGGTGTTTAATCGAGTTTTCCCTCGGATTTTCCAACAGATTTCATCTTCAGATGTAAACTTTTTCAGAAGATGTTCATTTGCTTTACAGCGATATAATTTTGAAAAGCTATATATAGGGTATGTGTCCCTTAACTCAGCCTAATATGCAACGATCGATTGCATTTTTTATTATGACTCATAAAGTACTTGAGCTGGAAGCAATATTTAACTAGTTATACACTTGCTAAGATAAGTTTAATAAGTCATTTGGTAGTATGTATCACCGAAAAGTTACACAACTCATTTTATTAAGTCAGAAACTTTCGAGGGATATGGATGTAATGTCGGTCTATAAGCACCAAATTGGGTCTATTTATGGATGCAACTTCGTCCCATTCGATAGATTTGTTATTAAATGTAGTCTTCGCATGGATTTTTTTTCTGACTTTCTAATTTCAGGCATTGCCAGCTGTATTCGCTCTACCCACATCACAAAATTTCCCAATACAAACTATAATAAAACCTGCTAAGAAAAACTTAACTGATCTCACATACAATGTATCGGCCATTCGATAATGAAAACATCATAATTCAATCTACACAGTTTTTTTTCCTTGGTTTGCGTTAAGATGAGTCATTTGAAAAATATTTAACCACAACTCATATATTTCCACTAAAATTCAACCAATAACAACATTTTTAATGCATAAATAATACAACAGGCCATAGTTGGGAACATAGAAAAAAATCTGCCCCTAATATTGGGTCTACGGTTTTCTTGATAATCATTGTTATTTAATCTACGTAAACAGTTAGTTAATAACGTGTGACTGTTTTCTGTACATTTAGGCTGAATTACTCGGTGAATCGGTTAAATTTAGCCAAATTTAGATCATTAGAAAATCGTGGAAATAATCTGTTCAGCTGAACCAGTGACATCATGGTGTCTAAAAAGTTAAGTTAATCGAAAATGACGAGGAAATTGACAACTATAAATTTATTAATAATGTCTGATTTACTTCGAAATACATCGGTTATCCCGATAGCAACCTGATTTTGATGAAATTGGTCAGAAACAGATAATCTCCTGTTCGGACTTACTTCGGACAAAATCGAAACTCCTTTGAATCTTACTGTAGCAGATCAAAGCTAAAATATATTTTATTAATGTTAGGTTTAGGTCTCTTCACATTGCCTTTATGGTTACTTACGATTATAGTTTCTCTTCTTCCCCTTGCAGATCTTATCCGAATCCTGGGTTCCAGTAACTGTTTTAATTTGTAATGCAATCACCTAGTTTAGTTTAGATTTAAATTTATGTTTATGATAATTGTAAATATGTTTAAAGACTCACTTGCAACGTAATTATTAACTAATCAGTAACTTGTCGTCTTCAAGTTTGTTTTTCTTTTCCTAGCTGTAATTGTGGTTTAATTTAGTAGATTATTTTATATTATTATATTATTTTTATCGTGCTTACAATTAAAACACTAGAAAAGGCACAAACTAAATTATTATTTTGGAAATTTACTTTTAATTAAGCATAAACAATTTTCTCCTCTAGCTTTACGTTATAGCGCTATTGTTGTCACTTTATCCCTTTTTTTCTGTCCTCGCCTTTGTTCCTGTCTGTTTGTTGTTGTTTTCGCCGCTCTGCACATGACCACTGAAGTTGGCTGCGATCGTTTGGAAACGAAGTCCGTTTTCAGCCACGGGTTCGTTGCGCTCAGTGCAGTGCTCCCAACATTTCCCCGGCCCGTAAACCTGGTCTGGAGGCCACTTCCAGCCTGGCTTTACCGTCATCTTCTTCGCCTATCTCAATAACCGCCAACTGCGCAGCAGCACGCCGAAACAAGCCACTGGTCGTTCGAACCCATGCCTGCCGCACTCGACCATCATTTGCTACTATAACCTCCTCGATTCTTCCACGTACCCAGGATCCCCGCTTGGACCCCTCAACGACGTAGACTAGGTCACCCTTCTTTAGCACTCTCACTTCTCCGTGCCACTTTGTTCGCTGATTCAACGAAGGAACGTATTCCTTAATCCACCGTGTCCACATCTCCTGCGCCAACTCCTGCGAACGTTTGTACGAATCCCGCAGCGCTTCTGCTGCGTGTGGCGGAGTGAGAACCATCTGAGGTTCGTTCGGTGAAACGCCCCGCAGGAAGTGGTTTGGGCTGAGCGCTTCGGTTTCTCCTATCTCCTGCGGAACGTAGACTAGCGGCCTCGAGTTTATCATCTCTTCTGCGTCCGTCAACGATGTATGCAGAATCTCGTCCGTCATCCGCTTCCCGTCGTTCAATGCTTCCAACGCCTCCTTGACTGATCTGACCAGCCGTTCCCAAACCCCACCCATGTGGGGAGCAGCCGGTGGATTGAATGTCCACTTCATGCGCGCATCAGTTAGCTCATCTGCGCAGTCGCTGTTGATGTCGTAGACCCGTTCCGTCAGCTCCTTGCTTGCTCCTTTCAAATTGGTCCCGTTGTCGGAGAAGAATTCCTGTGGTGGCCCTCTGCGATTCATGAAGCGCCGAATAGCCATCAAACATGACTGTGTCGTCAGGCTAGCGCTTACTTCCAGGTGGACAGCACGTGTCACGAAGCAGGTGAACACGGCTATCCAACGCTTTTCGTTGTGGCGTGCCACGGAAATACTAACTGGGCCTAAATAATCAATGCCGACAAAGCTGAACGGTCGCCGATACGGTTGGAGTCGCTGCACTGGCAAAGCTGCCATCCTTGGCACCTGTGGTCGACTACGATGAACTTTGCACCACTGACATGCCTTCGATACCTTTTGCACCACTGTACCGACCTTTGGAATGTAATACCGTTGCCGAATCTCATTTTTCACAGTCTCCCGGTACCCGTGTCCAAAGCGTTCATGATAGCTCTGCACGATCATCTTCGTTGCGTGGTGCCCCCTCGGTAGAATCACCGGGAAGCGCAAGTCGAATGGTAGAAATTCAGCTTTCTCTGTGCGTCCCTCCATTCGGATGACATCGTTCTCGTCGAGTAGTGGTGTCAGCTTATACAATGGGCTGGACTTCTCCAGCGGTATCCACTCGCTCGTGAGACGATCTCGATTTTTAATTAAGGTTTTCAGCTCGTCTCCAAACGCTTCGGCCTGGATCCCTCGCAACAGACGGCGTTCGGCTTGCTGAAACTCCTCCTGCTTCAATGGCGTACGCACTGATGACATCTTTATCGGCTTTAACAGCTTCGCCTGTTTCTTTGTAGCCTTTAACGTCTCTAACGGGAGACCTTTCATCCGCCTTCGGCAGTTCGACACAAATCTGTAAACGCAAGCCACCGTTCTCACTAAAATATTCCATTTAGAGAACCGCTGTACGTCCACCAAACTGTCCAGCACGACCACGTCGTGGAACAGAAACTGCGCTCGGAGTTCTTCCTTCGGGTTGGCCGGTGGGACTTGTTGCGGCCATTCCGCTTCATCTTGATACAGGAAACTGGGTCCTTTGAACCAGCTACTGTTCGACTCCAGCTCCACTTCACGCCTCCACTTCGTAAGTTTATCTGCTTCGTTTAGCTTCGTCGGTGTCCAACGCCAGTCTGCCAGTTTTGAGAGACTGAGGATCTCTCCTATTCGAAAGCCGACAAACTGCTTGTATCTCCGCTGATCCGATCTGATCCAGGATAACACTGTCTGTGAATCGGTCCAAAGAAACGTTTGCTGAATCTTGAAGCTGTGGTTTTTTTCTACGGTATCCACCAGCCTTGCGCCCAACACTGCCGCTTGAAGCTCTAGCCTAGGGATGCTCAATTGTTTCAGCGGGGCAACCTTACTCCGACTCATTATCAGCGCACATACGATTTCTCCATCGACGATGGCGCGAAAATATGCCACGCAGCCGTAGGCCTTCTCGCCAGCGTCAGTAAAGATGTGAAGCTGCAGATTTTGCACTTGATGGGATAGCGCTTTCCCAAAGTAGCTTCGCGGAATTCTGATTCCTGCAATCGACGGAAGCAAGTTAACCCATCGCATCCACGTCGAAAAGCTTTCGTCGTCAATTTGTTCGTCCCATCCACAACCCGTTCTCCACAGATCTTGAACCAGCATCTTGCCCAGCACTGTGAATGGAGACAGCAGTCCCAGAGGATCGAACATCGACATGACGCAACTGAGGACCATTCTTTTCGTTGGATACGCCATTCCCGCTAGGGCAGAGCGGTATTCTTCTCGTGGAGTCGTAGAGAAGGAAAACACATCTTCGGACGAATCCCATATAATGCCGAGGACGCGCTCAGTTCCGGTATCCTTGTCTTTATGGAAATGAACTTCCTCTTCACTGCTGTGCTCGCCCATTTGCCGCAGAAACTCTTCCGAGTTTGATACCCAATTTCGCATAACGAAGCCTCCTCGAGAGTGGACCAACTTAACGTCTTTCGCCAGTCGTACAGCCTCTTCTGTTGTGTCAACGCTGTCAAAATAATCGTCGACGTAATGGTTATCGACAATTGCTCGTGATGCTTTGGGGTATTCTGTGGCGAACTGCTCAGCGTTCAGATTTTTAATGTATTGTGCTGAACACGGAGAACAAGTTGCTCCAAAGGTCCCGACGTCCATCACGTATATTTGCGGAGCTTCACTTTGGCTAAAACGGAATACGAAACGCTGCGCTTGTTTGTCCCTCGCTCTAATCAAATACTGATGAAACATTTCCTTCAGATCACCTCCGAATCCAACGGGCCTTTCACGAAAGCGCTGAAGTACCGCTATTAGGGATGTCAACAGGTCCGGTCCTGGAAGCAGCATGCTGTTCAGAGAGACTCCGTTTACTGTCGCGGCTGCATCCCACACCAGGCGTACTTTACCTTTTTTGTGGTTAACAACCACGTTCAATGGAAGATACCATACTCTTGCTGGATCTGTACCAGCGAGTTCTTCATCCGTCAACTTATGCGCGTAGCCTTTGGTCTGGTACTCTTCGATCTGGCGGTTCACGTTGATCCGCAGCTCATCGTTTTTTGCCAGTTTCCGCTCCAAAGCCTCCATCCGTTTTATAGCCATGGGATAGCTATCAGGGAAAACCACCTCATCTTCACGAAATAATAGCCTCGTTTCAAAACGGTCACCCACCCGAACTGTGGTTTCTTTTAATATTTCACGCGCTCGGTGATCTTCAGCAGTTTCTGGGATTCCCGCCGATCTAATACCGGTCTCTTCCAGCACGTACTGGCTGCGAATCATATCGTGCAACTCCTGGTTGGTTGATGTACACACAGCATGGAAGTTCACGAGCGCACTTGTAGACTGACGCCGTTTCTCCGGCCCGTAGACAGTCCAGCCTAGCTTCGATCGAACTCCGACTGGTTCACCGGGTTGACCGACCCTGGACTCGAGAGGAGCAAACACGTACATGTTGTCCAAACCGATCATCATCTTCGGCTCTTCTTTGCCGTAATCTTCGACCGGCAGACCCTGTAGGTGAGTATAGCGCTCTTCAATCTCGCGGAACTTCATCTCCTGTTTTGGCAAAATGAGCTCCCCTACTGTGCGTGCGTCTCGCAGCGGAAACTTCTCGGTGGAACCTCTAGCAGACACCATGACATCCACTTTTCTGGAACTATTCTCGAAACGCTTCATGTTTCCTGTCCACGTGACAACTAGCGGCTCGGCGATTCCGTTTACCTTTAGCTTATTCACGACGGAATCCTCTACAAGAGTGATAGAAGACCCCTCATCCAAGAAAGCTAGAATGTCCAGCCTTCGGTTTCCAAAGTGCAGCGTAACTGGCAGCATTCTGAACACTACGGAGCGATTCATACGGCTGTGAGCATTGCACTGGACCTCCATGATCTGAACTGCTTCTTCAGTACGGTGAAGGAGCGGATGGTGACTTCCTCTGCAGCCTCTCACGTTACAGTGAATCTTGAAGTTGCAGCGACTCTTCCCGTGGTTGTTGAGACATAGCTCACACAACTTACACTTCTCTACCACATTCAGGCGTTCGACGACGTTGAGCTTTCGAAAATCATCACAGAACCTGATTTTGTGGTCGGTCCTTCTGCACACCCAACACGGCTTCTCACTGTTTGCTCTCGGTGTATCCGCTCTGTTGGATGAGGAGTTGTGAACGTGAACATACTCCTTTTTGTTCAGCTTCGGTTTTCCGGAACGTTCGTTGCGGTCGTTGAGCTCGAGAGCGGAAAAATCACTGATCTCGGAAACATCTGAGACGATACCGTTCATGAACTCAGTAAAGATCCTCAACGGAGAATCTACTTTGTCCCGCTTAAAGCGGACCCAATCCAACTTATAATTTGGCGGGAGTTTATCAACGAGCTCTTGAACCAACATAGGATTATTCAAATGGTCCATGAGCCTTGCGGCTTCTAAGTGGTCACAGAGCTGTTTGACCGTTATACCAAAGTGAATAAACGTTTCCAAGCGGTCAGTTCTCGGTGGTTTTGCCTGGCGCACTTTCAACAGCAACGTCTTCAACAGCTTCTCGGGTTTTCCAAACAAGTTCTGGAGATCACGAATTACGTCAGGAACTGCGTCAGGGAGTACTAGCCGACTTCTCACGGCCTCGAGTGCATCCCCTTTCAAGCTGTCTTGCAGACGCTTCAAATTGTCTAGGTTGGAGAATCCGCACGCTTGAGTAGTGTACTCATAGCTGCTGATAAATATTGGCCAAAGCTCAGCCTCACCCCTAAACACCGGCAGCTGTTTGGAAACGGATTGTCGGGCAGAGATTTGCGCTTGGGAGAGCGCTATCGGTTCCTGCCCCGGCCCGTTTCGCATACGACCCATACGAAAATCTGCCAATGCTCTTTGCTCTTCGCGCGTCAGTCGCATCAACAGATTATCTTGATTAGCGGGAACATGGGAATTTGCTGACGTTGACTCTGGCCACGAATTAGATCTTCCCATCGAGGCAAAATGGTAGAGGATGGAATTCCCTCTTTCCCATCATAGTTTGCTTCTGTCTTCTCGTTCGTAACTTTAGCACCAGACGTCGTTGGTTGTTGAGCGACCGACTTCTTACCTTCGTTGAGATTCCCACCGAGCCAATTCTCTACCTTCCGCTTGAATGGTTCTTCATTATCTTCTGCACAACCTCCGACGGCCCCTTCTTCGTCCACTTCTTCGTGTTGTTCAGAAAGTCCCGCTTTCGCAATTTGGAAGGTTTCACGGAGCTTGTCCCGTTTCTTGAGGAACTTTTCTTCTTCCTTTAAACGCTGATCCAGCATCTCCTGTTCCTGTTGTAGCTGACGGTCTCGGAACTCCTTCTCTTGTTGCAGTTCCATCTCGCGAAGCTCTTTTTCCAGGCTTAGCTGTTTTTCCATCAGCGCTCGTTCCATTTCGAGCCGTTTTTTGCGCAGTATACGTTCGTTGTCCAAGGCCTTCGACTTTGCCTCCATCTCTTCCTGCATCTTCTCAAGCGACTCTTCGAGTGCCGAACCAACACTACCTATTGATCCGGTTTCTCCTTTTGAACTTGACTTCTTTCCATCCGTGTAGGTCCTTTTCGCGGCGACAGCAGCAGCAGTTTTCTTCTGCTTCGGAACATGCAGAGAATTGATACACTTCGGACATTTCCACGAGTGATCCTTGATTTTCTCCGTTACTCCAGCGCAGCTGAAATGCACCCATTGGTCGCATTCATCACACTGCACCATGTCAGATGTATCCACATCCGAACACATTATGCAGCTACTGGATTTCGATTCGGCCATCTTTTGGGGTTATGTCCTGATTATAATCCTTTGATTTTGTTCGGACTTACTTCGGACAAAATCGAAACTCCTTTGAATCTTACTGTAGCAGATCAAAGCTAAAATATATTTTATTAATGTTAGGTTTAGGTCTCTTCACATTGCCTTTATGGTTACTTACGATTATAGTTTCTCTTCTTCCCCTTGCAGATCTTATCCGAATCCTGGGTTCCAGTAACTGTTTTAATTTGTAATGCAATCACCTAGTTTAGTTTAGATTTAAATTTATGTTTATGATAATTGTAAATATGTTTAAAGACTCACTTGCAACGTAATTATTAACTAATCAGTAACTTGTCGTCTTCAAGTTTGTTTTTCTTTTCCTAGCTGTAATTGTGGTTTAATTTAGTAGATTATTTTATATTATTATATTATTTTTATCGTGCTTACAATTAAAACACTAGAAAAGGCACAAACTAAATTATTATTTTGGAAATTTACTTTTAATTAAGCATAAACAATTTTCTCCTCTAGCTTTACGTTATAGCGCTATTGTTGTCACTTTATCCCTTTTTTTCTGTCCTCGCCTTTGTTCCTGTCTGTTTGTTGTTGTTTTCGCCGCTCTGCACATGACCACTGAAGTTGGCTGCGATCGTTTGGAAACGAAGTCCGTTTTCAGCCACGGGTTCGTTGCGCTCAGTGCAGTGCTCCCAACAACCTGAGACATTTGATGAAGCTGTATGTAATCTATAATTAGAACTACCAATATTTAGACGTTAATCCCTCTGCTTATTTCTGATTTATCGGAACATATGTTCAGCAACGAGGATTAGACTCTAAAAATTTTTTTCCGGGGGGAAAAATTTTCCTTTTGGGGGGTTTTTTTGAGGATGGGGGGTGTTTTCCGTTCAAAAAAATATTTTTTTTTCCTCCGCACCATGTGTAGAAAAAAAAAAAATTTTTTGGGGGGGGTGCGTTCGGGGGGGGTGTGGGAAAAAAAAAATATAGAGGTCCATTTTTTGTTTTGCCCACAAATTTCCTCAACCCGCTCCTTCGTTTTACCCATCCGCTCTCGAAAACAATCAACCAAAACATGTCGATTGCTACGATCACAAACTCGTCTACTAGCAGGTTATGAGACAGACGTGCATGACCAAACTTTTAGTTTGTCATTGATCTTTAGATTGGCAATGTGTATTTCTTATTTCATTTACTCTCACGCAAATGTTAGACAAAGCGACTGTGACGACAAACGGTATGCTTTGTTTAAAACCAAACAAATGTAAGAGACGGCTGGCTTCACATTACAATACCGGTGCGCTATATCCATGGTGAACAAAGAAGAGAGGAAACATGGGCTATCTCAAAAGCAACAGTGATGCCATAGCTGCCGCTCAACAACGAAGAATTATTTATCGTTGAGTACTATTGGACAGCTCCGAAACATATTTTTTATTGCATATGATAGTGCCAGATGATGGACAATACAATCATAAGCATAGATTAACCTCAAATGACTGGAATAATCATGAAATAAATAGTGATTTTAGGTTATCTAAATATGAAATAAATTCAAACTTTATTATCAACAACACTTTCTGGCAACGAGCCTAAATGTGAGAGAGAGCTGATGAAGACATGCCACGCAAAATGCGCAAAGGCAAAATTTGACCGAACTTCTTCAGCAGGTAGGAAACTGATGGTTTTCTAGATGATGTATTTTAAATCTTCAAAATGACAGTAAATAATTGGAAATCAATCTTGATTTATGCATCGAATCTTCAGCCCGATAGATAGAGCTTATGATCGTATAGTTAAAAGTAAAATAATTTGGAAAATGTAGGAGTTTTAGACCTATTGCACAGAACGGAAGTACATCTTGTACGACAAATAATTATGAATTTTGAGTGTTCTTAGTCGCGACATCTTGCGGTTGAAGTCACACATTTTACACGGAAAATAATTCAATCTTCTCCAAGCTTAGACAACATTTTTAGGCCTGCTAGTATAAAGTAGCAAGGTACTAACATGAAGGTTTGTTCCTCGTCGAACGAATATATAACTATAAATAAATATATATTTTAATGATTTGTTCTAAAAAAGACTTCTCTGACTTTTCTATTGTGTAAATAAGAAATGCGATGTGGACGTACCTACATCGATTTTTTCATACTATATATATCAAACTACATCACCTCACATTTAAGCATTTGGAGAAGTCTATATTCAGACTATAATACTTCTTTTAAATAAACAAACCCCTGTTTTATTCAGCCACTTTGACAACTGATACCACGGTTGTATGAAATTTGATTGAACACGTATAGCCTGCCACGTTTGTAATAGTGACAACTTGCGGTGAAAAAACAATCAGGAGCATTTACAATGGCCTGTTAATGTATAACATTTTATCGACTTTTTTATTTGAACGAAATTCTCAACATGCATTTGACTAAGGAGCTAGAGTATTTCCAAAATGTTATGAATTTTAATGCACACGAAATATTTGCATATGAAAAAAAAAAACAGTATTTATACACCCCTCCATGGGATTTTGTATGGGAGTGAACTATCACCTAATTTTTTTAGTGTCATTTAATAAACTTATTTTAGTTGATTTGAAAATTGTGATTTTGTGCTCACAAAATAAATCTTATTTAACGGAATATAAAAACCGACATTTATTAATTGATTTAACAACCCAATTTCTCAAACCGACGTATGCAGTAGCATTAATCATTATTTAAAAATTTTAGCTCAGAAAAATTACGTTGCATAGAAAAACTGTTTAACAACAAGTTGTACTGAATAATTAACCTAATTAAAAAAAAAAACCGAGGAAAAACGTTTTTTTTTTGTGCAAAAAAATTGATGTCACTAAATTTTAAGTGACTCAAACCCTCTTTTATTCTCTTCATTATTTTTGAAAAAAAAAACTTGAAGATATTAGAAGAAATATTGGCATTGGCATGTCTTATTGTTTGTCTTAACTTATTATCGGCAAGAGCTTTTGCAAAGCGGGTATCTGGATCATGAAGTAACTTTACGCAAAATCTTAGAACTTAAGGAATTTAGTACCCCCATGACGATAATATATGCAGAAACCTACATAAATTTAAAAAAAATCAATTGCGTAGTCCCTTAGCCTTGGCATGGATTATTTAGAACCATCGGAAAACTGCAATTTCCCTCTTAATTTGTTCGAACCATTCAACGGAATTTCCTCATAAAAATCTTTAAGTGAGTTAAGTTATTTCTTTTTAATTACGTTACAATTGCTTATTCTTTGAAGTATATGCGTGTTTCGTCTACTATTTGCAGTCCTTCCCAGTTCCTTGTAACAGTGGTGTCTGAGTACTAAATTATCTCCGTGATTAGAATCGTCAGTTTCAGAGAAAACTAATGGGAAAACTGTCAAATACACGCAAATGCAAACGCAACGTATCAATTATGGGCAGGCATTCAAAATGAGAGGTATGTTCTCGGATATTAAAACCAACTGTTTGGAAAAGGTAATACTGTTGTTCAAAATGGGTTTGAAATTCATGAATGTCAATTTGACTCTAACTTGCTTGATCAGCAACTGGTGTATTGAACTTGTGTAGATTTGATATGTTTACATGGTCGTAGCTAAAATGATCAACAAATGTTTCAGATAACGTTTTAGGGAATTCTGTAGACGAAAAAATGGTTGAAAAATTAATTTAAAAGCGCAGACAAACATTCAAGCTAGAACAAAGTATTGCCAAATATAAGATTGAAATGAAGATACATAAAAACACTAGCAGTTTTTGCTACTTTGCGAATCGTGGTTCTGTACAGCAAGAGATAGTGATCTATTGACATTAATTCACCGTTCTCTATGTTGCACACGAACTGTTTTCCCAACTGGTTATTGTAGTGACGTCATCTGCGTTTTTGTTATACCTTATGTGTGTGGTTTAGAGCCCTTGATTCTTGTTGTTATGACATTTCTCGAAGTATTTTTTCGAGACTGAAGCACGGAAAAACAAAGAACAATGCGGGGAAAAACTTGTGCTATTTCGAATTGATTCAGTGCATCAGCATCCAACAATGTTTTTTTTTTTGCACTGGCTAAGAGGTACGTGAATTATGAATGTAGAGAAACTGCCCCCATATTAATCTCATTGTTCCTATATTCATCCTACGATGAATCAAACAATTGGTCAGTTGAAGGATCGGTTTCGTTTTCTAATAATGTTTGCTTACGTTAAATAACTACAACAAACATTACTAACTAATCCTGTCACATGTATATCGTTTTATTTCAAGTAGGATGAATTGCAAAGTGATGAGATTAATATAGGTACATCTTCCCTATTAAGAATAATTCTTCACAGAATTCGTACTTCTAGGGGATTTTAATACAGGCAGAATTGGTTGTAGTTTATTGGTTCGAGTGTTCACGATAGCAACCGTATATTCGTGTGCTCCGAACATTTTATTCCATCAGATTGTGGAAATGCATCCAGCAATTCAAAGGTGTAAGTAGTAATAATATTTTTTGATGAGATTATCACAGAATATAATGGAAAAATCACAAAATGAAGAGTTGTTGTTTTTTCTTCAAGTAAACAGAGCATACTGTGATGATCATATGGCAGCAAATATCAAATATATACCAGTCGATTTGATGTTTCTTCAACACCATAAAAATAGAATGAATGGAAGCAAATAAAATCGAGATACTTTTTACACAATTCACTTTTCGTGTCATTGAATCGTTCTAAGTTGCTCTTCCGTTCCGTGCCTATTGCCTAACAACTGATTAAAACAGTCACCTCTGATTAAGCTGTTCCCTACCCTATATAATATTAATAATAATAATAATTTAAATCGTTAAGGTTGTTTATGATCCCGTAACCGACATCAACCATTTCTCCAATCGCAACGATTGCTTTGAACAGCGGCGTATGTACCTGGCTGTACAATCGTTCAAAGGCGAGACAGAAGACTGGTGAAACTGGTGAACGGTTTACTTCAAGGCAACTTGCAGCGGCCGAGAACTTGCTATGGCGTCAAGTGCAGAAATAAGCTTTCTCGAAGAAGTATCGACTTCTCAACATAAAATGCAATGAGAAAGGAGATCAGTTGGTGTACAAATCAAGTCCGCTTTATAAACTGTCGCCGTTAATGGACCAGGACGGACTAATACAAATGAGTAGCCGTATTGGGGCTGCTCCATTCGCCTCAAACGAAACCAAGGACCCTAGAATCCTACCGAAGAAGCTTCCCATTACGTTCCTTCTAACCAACAATCATCATCGTCGTCTGATACACGCGAACAACGAAACTGTGTGTAACGACATGAGACAGCGTTTCTACATTCCTGCATTACGGAGGCTTGTGAGAAGCGTTGCAACAGAATGCTAAACATGCAAGATCAACAAAGCCAGTCCGTGAGTACCATGTATGGCACCTCTACCAAGGGCAAGGTTAACACCATTCGTGAAGTCTTTCTTTCGCTTACGTTGGCGTTGACTATTTAGGGCCGATGATGGTCAAGGTGGGTAGAAACCAAGTCAAACGATGGGTAGTCTTATTCACCTACCTCACGGTTAGGGCTGTACATATGGAGATCGTCCACAGCCTATCAGCTCAATCGTGCATAATGGCTTTCGTGCATAACGGTACCTGCTTTGCAGGCGCAAGTCAAAGCTTAGAGAAGGAAATTCGGGAGATCAACGGGAAGTGTGCGACTACATTCACCAACGCTCGCACTAACTAGATCTTCAACACACCGGCCTCCCCACACATGGGCGGATTGCGGGAGCGGATGGTGAGATTCGTAATAACGGCCATGCTAGCAATTGGTGACGGGCTGTGACATCCAAACGAAGAAACCTTTGAGACTATCGTACTGGAAGCTGAGGCGATCGTCAACTCACGCCTATTGACTTATGTAGGCCTGAACTCGGTAGATCAGGAGGCGCTTACTCCAAATAATCTTCCACTGTACGGCAGCCAGGGAGTGAATCAGCCTCTAATTCAACCTCTTGACTATCGTAGTACTTTCCGAGACAGTTGGAAGTTGGCACAGTGGATGATCGACGAGTTTTGGCGATGCTGGATACGAGAGTATCTACCGGTACTCACAAGACGATCTAAATGGTTTGAACCAGTTGACCCAATTTGCGTTGGAGACCTAGTGATCCTGGTCGATGACTCCGTGAGGAACAACTGGCAAAGAGGGAGAGTTATCGAGGTGTATCCTGGAAGGGATGGTCAAGTTAGATGAGCCAAAGTGCAGACGACACATGACGTCGCCCAGTAATTCCATTCCATACAAAATGGATTTTACATAGCTAAGTTATGTGTGTCCAAGTAATTTTGGACCGCTAATTTCAAATATGCTATCGAAATTAATGTGTTGGGTCACACTACTTCCGGAATATCCGGAACATCCGATAAAATGGTAAATTAATTAGTTTCGTCCTAAAGCAACATGATTTTATTCGAAACCATTTGTACTTGAAATGTAAAAATTAAAGCGATGTGGAGAACAATTTAAGGCTCTGGGTGGGCATTGTACGTTCAGGGACATCCGTTACATTTGACAATTCAGCAATTCCATACCAAAAAGATGAAGTGGATTTTAGAATTTCGCAATATTTCGTACGTTTGTTCCTTTTCGGAAAATTTATGACTTAAATTTTTCATTTTGTCATTAGGGTGACCCATTTCGAGATAGGGTGGTCCAAAAAACGAGAAAAAAATTGTAGCTTTTCATCCACTTTTTGGACCGATTTTAAATTTTTATGATGAAAGAAAATTAAAAATAATGGGTTAAAGGTTTAAGAAAGAGTAGGAATATAAGAGGACTAATATTTTTTCTCAATGTTGCGTGACATAATTTATGACTCTTAATGAGTTGCACTTTGTTTTGAGGCCTCTGTCATTTTGCTTTCTTTATTAACCCTTTATTTAGCAAAAAATGTTTGATGAACTTTGTCAGAAGTAGATAATTTATCATCTCCATGCGAAGCGCTAGGAGTGGACGGTAATTTATTGCTAGAACGAAATAAACATGAAGAGAAAGTGTATTGATAGTTCCGTATAGGGCAACGGTAGGCTTTGAAAATTGAAAGATCAAGTTTGAAAACGAGCGGAGGGCATTATTGAACGGTAGTATCCGATCAAGCACATAACTCTTTACCATACTACGCCATGCAGGATAGGCAAGAGGAGGAAATCCTGCCAGTCAAGGGG
This sequence comes from Aedes koreicus, assembly GCA_024533555.2. Lineage (NCBI taxonomy): Eukaryota > Metazoa > Arthropoda > Insecta > Diptera > Culicidae > Aedes > Aedes koreicus. Next base: position 319,767 of record JAHHFK020005380.1, read on the forward strand.
ATTTTCTCCTCTTGCCTATCCTGCATGGGGTAGTATGGTAAAGGGTTATGTGCCTGATCGGATACTACGGTTCAATAATGCCCTCCGCTCGTTTTCAAACTTGATCTTTCAATTTTCAAAGCCTACCGTTGCCCTATACGGAACTATCAATACACTATCTCCCCATGCCTATTTCGTTCTAGCAATAAATTACCGTCCACTCCTAGCGCTTCGCATGGAGATGATAAATTATCTACTTCTGACAAACTTCATCAAAGATCGTTACTTCCGCGCTTGGGAGAATACAAAAACAACAATCAATGTGTAAAAAATGTTTGTTAAGTTCTCTTTTCGATCCATGATGACTTCCTAAAACGTTTCATAGCATCCGCTAAATGTCAAGCAGAGTAAATGGAGCATAAGACTAGCTGAAAAGCTTATGATAAACCGAGTACCTTGTTTAAGTTTCTTCATATGACATGCAAATTTATTTGTAAATAAAAACCTAAATTTATGAACCTACCGTGAGATCTGACCCTTTTTACACTTTCCTGGGAGTAATAGGAACACCAACCCGGATGTAGCCAATGTGGTTGTGGACTTTTGATATCATCACCATTGGAATTATTTTTGAATTATCATGTAATTTGAGGTGTCGCATAATGGGGTTTGATCTAAGTCAGAAATTGTCCACTTCCCCGGGGTGGCCGGTTCCACTGAAACCAGTTAACTGATTCCAATAAATTCAAAAACGACATATAGTACCTTCCATTTGGCGGATGTTTCATTCGAATCGGTTCTGTAGTTGATTGGGAAACTGAGTTAGAAATTTCGTTCACACATTCACACAAAGCAATGTGTTCAGATCATCGAGCTGAGTTCGTTGTATATAACACTCGGCCTTCCAGGTCTAGAATCAAAAGTCGGTTTTCTAAGATAAACGTTAATACACTACATTGTAAGAAAGGTAAATCCGTGGTAATCTAGTACAAAATTACCAAATATACGGGTTTCACAGACGTTCCAGAACCCTGGCCACTCGGAACTGTATTTGCGCAAATTTGCGCCAGATTTTCGGAGAGCTGGCAAAAAATCTTCAAAATAAGCCTATTGTGGAGTACATGCGCGTGTGTGCTCATATTTGAAAACGCTACGACCCTCGTTACAAAGTAAGTCTCAATAACGAATGCTACAAATGACGTTCGGACACAGCGCTATCTGCGCCTTCGGGCCAGTGCGTTAACATGCGGATGTGTGTTGTAAAACAGCAACTGGCCGACTCAAAAAACAACGAGCAAGAAAAAAACAACTCCAACTGAACCGGAATGATGAACAACATGAGCAAATATTGTATTAAATTAATGGAGAGAGCTTTTCCGCTGTGCCGCGCCGTCGAGCGTCGAGAGAATCCCAGCAGCCGCGGAAGAAAGCCATGATAACACTCGACACCACACGGTTTTTCGATGCAGACCAAATCGTCGTCGGGGAGCCAAGCGCAAAAAGAAAACGCTACGATAATAATATAATTTTGCCTCATATTTTCAAATTATTAACGAATCAAAATGCAATGATAATAAACGTAATGGAGCTTGAAACAAGCGAATTGAGTTCTTTGACTGCGTTGCGATGGAGGAAGGGGGAGACGATCGAACGGGGATTTGCAGCGTTGAATTATGAGTCAGCACCAGCAAGCTTCACGTCTTCCCGGCTGGCCTGGCTGGTGGATTGGTGGATTTCGGGTACCCACTGCCCGATCACCGACAGAGGCAGATAAGTAGTACGAGAAGGTGATGATGATGTCCGTGTCCCTTCCTGGAGGAGGTAAAAATAAAAAAAAACAGAGATGCATCAGTGACGCCAAAGGCTTTAAAGTCATTTTTGTCTCCTTCGCGATTCTTCACTTGGGCTGCGATAATGCATATTACTGCATGCCACCATATTGCTGTGGTGGCCTCGAGGCGTCATCCTGGTCGTCGTCTTGGTTGTTTCCTTGTGTTCTTTTTATCATCATCATAATGCGCACTAATGAAGACATCTTGGGCGAAATTTAGCCACACTTGGGCTGTTTTTATCCCGTTTGCAACACCTTATTCACGGCTCCGCTCCGCTCCGATTTGATGGGATGGTTTTCCAGCTTGTTTTTACCGGGCCCGGGGGTCTACCTTTCGCGGTTGTTTTAATTTTCTCAGCTCTGTGTCCCAATTTTGTGGATGGGTTTTATCATTTCAATCGACATTCGAACAAACATGAAGAAATGTAACCGCGTTTGTGTGAGTGGGTGTGTGTGCGTGTCCCCAATCTGTCCGAACCGTGGGAGATCAATCAACCCAATCAGCCAAAGGGTGACATTTTACCGTACGGTTGAGTCGTGGACAACCGATCAATCAAGTTGTAACCATACACTCCCCCGCGCTATGGTGGGACGGACAAGGCGGAACAACTCCAAATTGATTTCTATCGAAACTATCAAATTACGATTGTGTAAGCACGCGGTTCAGTTGGAATTCGACGGCCCAGTGTCTTTATGATTTTTGAACATTTTTTGGCGATGGGTTCGACTCATAGAATGTGGAATAGGGTCACAATGCTTATCGGGTTGAGCATACAGCTGAGCAAAAAAAATTTTCTTCAAAAAGGGCTTTTTGAATAGCTTTTTACCATGCAGGTAAAAAGCGTGATTCACCTCTTTTCTCTCTTGCGTCCAACAATCACATGGAATGGACTCAAGTAAAGATTGGACTCGGAAAAAATGCGACACTTTGTTTTGGATGTAACTTTTTATCGCGAGAGTAAAAATTGATAAAATTTTGGGTTAATACTAGTTTAGAGTGTTATGTTTAGTGGTTAATTTTATCGCGATCTGTCAAGTAGTTTTCAAGATGCATTCGATACAAGAAGAGCTACGCCAGCAAATCTTGGGCGCGGTGATCGATAATCCTGGTCAGTCGCACAGATGGATCGGCAAAAGGCTTGGAATCCACCATTCCACCGTGTCCCGCGTTGTGAAGATGTTCCAGGAGACGATGACCATCGAGCGGCGCGCTGGAAGCAACCGAAAACCGAATACGGAATACCCAGAGAAGGCGCGGAAGATAAGGCAGTACTTTAAGAATAACCCGAACTTTTCCACCCGAGACGTGGCCAAAAAGGTCAATTCGTCGAAGCGGTTCGTCCAGCAGACCATGAAGCGGGCTGGGCTACGTGTTTTTAAGGTCAGGAAGGCGCCAAACCGGACTGACAAGCAAAACACGGTGGCCAAATTGCGTGCGCGGAAGCTGTACCGTGAGTGGCTGGTCAAGCCAGGCTGTCTCGTCATGGACGACGAGACATATATCAAGGCGGACACATGACGGTTCTGGAGAAGTTGCGGAAGAGAAAGATGGAAAAATTCGCGAAGAAGTACCTGTTGTGGCAGGCGATCTGCGAGTGCGGCCGGTACAGCAAGCCGTTCGTTACAACCGGCACCATAAACGGGCAGATTTATCGAGAGGAATGCTTTCAGAAGCGCTTGCTGCACTTCCTCCGCTCTCACCGTGGTCCCACGATGTTTTGGCCGGATCTCGCTTCGTGCCATTACGCCAAGCCTGTAATGGTTTGGTACGAAGCGAAGGGCGTTAATGTGGTCCCGAAGGAGGCGAACCCGCCAAATACACCAGAACTTCGTGCGATCGAAAAGTTTTGGGCGATAATGAAGAAGAAGTTGAAGAAAAGCGGGAAAACATTCAAACCCGATGAAGCTTTGAAGAAAAACTGGGAGAAATTGTGTAAGGAAGATGGACAAAGCCTCGCCCAAGATCTCATGAGCAGTGTTAAGAGAAATGTACGAGCATTCAGCTTGGGGGAGGAAATTCAATAAATAAATTATGCCAAAACATAGCTAATATATGTTTATTTAATCCCTGAAAATTTGAGAAGTATCCGATTTAAAATGAATTTTTGGTGATCATTTTTGTGTGTCTCATTTTTTCCGAGTCCAGCCTTTAGTTGATACCGACGTTACTAATAGGCTGTAGCTTCGGTGTACTATGAAACCCTGTCCATGTTAAATTTCGGACACCAAAGGATGTTTCCATTAAAAAAAAAAATGGACAAAAATTGCCGATTTTTCATGGGTTTACCTTCACCCGCACTGACAAAACTACCCATGCAGCATCAATCATAGTAACCCATGAGTCAGCAGACAAAATTTGACAGCACTATCAGTCGAACTCTAACCGTGATGGCAAAAGCAGTAAAGCAACTCCGGACATCGTGCGGCACTTTGTGGACGCCAGATACGCCCGTTCCGGCATCTACAACATCTTGGCACTTTTAGCCAACAATCAGAGCATCGAAAGAAAGCCCGGTTCCGGACGGCCGACGACCCTGAGCGACAAGAAGCTCCAAAGGATGCTGAAGAGGGAAAAGTGGCTACATCGCTGCGTGCGCTTGGCCAGGAGATCGGTTCAACCGGCCAAACAGTGAAAAAATACCTGGCGAACATGAACATACATGTCAGTCGCGTCCACTGGTTTCGGAGCTGCAGGTAGTGACGTAGCGGCAGCGGCCGTGATTCAAATGTGATTCAAATTATTCGTTCGCCATACTCGTCGGGCCACCCTATCACAAATATACCACTGTCCCATTTTGTAAGGGATTCCAGCGGCATCCGGACTGTTGGTGTAGATCGGTTCAAGTTGGTACTCAAGCGTTGAGATGAATTACCTTGTTTTCCTAATGAAATACCACTATCACACTCTGTGAGTGGCCCCAATAGCATTCATACTGTTGGTTTCAATCGGTACAAATCGGCTTTCCAGCATTATAAAACATCTCCTAGTTTCTCAATAGAAAACCACAATCACACTTTGTGATTGGCTCCAATAGCATCCATACTGTTGGTTTAAATCGGTTCAAATCGGAAATCGGTACTAATTATACTTGATAGCTTATCGTTTACCAAAACGAACCCTGCTGCCACCCAATCCTGCTATCCAAAATCCCAGTGATTGCTCGTGGAAGTGCAGAGGTGTTCTCGGCTTCTAATAAAGCGAGTATCACGTCAACATATTCCTACCCATTCCCTACGTGACCTGCATTCGGGCGAGCCCTGCGCAGGTATTGCCTTAGATTGGGATCACCAGTTTTTACACATTGAAGATGTATGTTAGTCCCAAGCATGATCTGTTGGTTCTCTGTGTAATAACAGCTGATCTGGCAACAACGGAGTAGCAACCTCGGGCGGTCAATCATGGTCATGCTCATGCTCATGCTCATCACTGATAAGACATTTAATTCAGAGTTGTACGGAACGGAATGTCTTCAAAAGCGAATATTGTCATTCATCAGATCCCACAATGAACCTGTCATGTTTTGGCCAGATCTTGCAAGCTGTCATTACAGTAAAACAGTGCTACAGTGGTATGAAATCAACGGGATTCAGTTTATACCGAAAGAACTCAACCTACCAAACTGGGCTTCAAATGGTGAGTTGACAACTTCGAAGGAAGGTGCAACCGACCTCTCGTCCTCACAAGTTCCTACCTCACGCCTCCACGAGTCATATGATCACAAAAGACTGCCAGCTGAAACATGGAGACGCTGGTTGGCGTAGCCTGGGCAATGTTGTCAATCTGACAATAGCGAAGTGAGGGGGTGCGACCGAAGATCTTATACCTTTAAATCATATTCTATATTTTCTATTCTCATTTTACTAATAATTTCAGCACGCTTTGGAATCATCTTTGCATTCCAAAACTATGTAAGAGCCGGGAGCAACATGTCAGGCATCAAAGGCGGAATTTGTATCTCAGCATTTCAGCATACCATTTTATTTAAAATTGCACTTCAGAACTTCAACTATTATATTCATAAAAGGCTGGCATGTGCTTATACGTAATGTAGGATTATATTTTAATGTTGTGTTTGTAGTATTATGGTAAGATAAGCCATTTCTTTCAGAAATTATCCCACCGGACTCTTCGTTCACTCTATCTTTGAAATGTTGCTAGAACAGTATAAAGAAAAATATTACAAATATTACTATGTTTTATAAAATAAAATCTTTTATTGAAATTTTATCTTTTATATTTCGAATGATCTATTCTTTTTTCAGCTTTCCCTGGACTAGTAGGATATTGATACATATCTAACTTTTATTTATTTTTCAGTAACAATCCATTCAAGTTTGAAATTTGAATAAATTAGCATTTTTGTCTATAATGGTATCTTAATTTGTTGTGTACAAAATATATTATATATTAAATAACATATAACGGGGAAAGGGAGGGACCATCAGGGCACCCAAGTAAAACGATTTGGATAGGGAGCATGGGACTGCCTCCTCCCTATTGTTAACATTTCGCGGAACGAGGGCGGGCTCTTCGACCCCATCTATTGGGTTTATTCTGTCAATCGAGGGCTCGATTCTAGTGCTGTGAGTGTGAACTTGCTTTTGGAAGGAGATTCTCTTCCCTATATTCGCGGGTTTCGCGTAAGTGTCTCTGCTTACGGGCTCTCCCAAACGTTTTTGGCCCTTCATACAGGAGCTTGATGATCACAAACAATAATAGAATCCTGATCAAATCGTTTTTCAGATTATTCCACTGCTATGGAAAGTTTCCTTGCTGCAATAGATGTTAGTATTACATCACACATCACAAAGAACTCAACCTACCAAACTGTCTCCAGCTCAGACCGATAGAGAGATTTGGGGATATCATGAAGACCGTAAGCCCCCCAAACCTGCCTGGTCAAACTCTGACCTCAAACACTTGAAACGAGTTAAAGGGGTGGTTTAAGGAAAAAAAAGAGCCCTTCGGGGGGGACCGCCCGGGACGATTACAAATACCTCAATAACAGCTTGTACAACGCCCATCAGTTTCAATTGCAGAGTCGTCTCAAAACAAACCCGAAAAGCTTCTGGCGGTTTGTGAACGAACAACGGAAAGAAACCGGCTTACCCTCTACTATGACTGATGGCACTCTTGAAGCTGACACTATCGTGGATATCGCCAACTTGTTCCGTACGCAGTTCAGCAGTGTCTTCTGCGACGAAATTCTGGACGCCGAGAGCCTCGAATCGGCTACTAGCAATGTTCCCCGCATGTCTGTATTTGGCTCTGCTTTCACTATTCATAGTGATATGGTGATTTCAGCCGGGAAGCAGATGAAAACTTCAACTGGATGCGGTCCTGACGGTATTCCTTCAATTGTCCTGAAGCGTTGCCTAAACACGCTTGCTGCGCCCCTAGCTACGGTGTTCAATTTGTCTGTAACTTCCGGCGAGTTTCCTGAATGTTGGAAAGAGTCATTTGTATTCCCAATACACAAGAAGGGATGCAAACGGTCCGTCGCCAACTATCGTGGGATTGCTGCACTAAGCTCTGTATCCAAGCTATTTGAACTAATTGTTCTCCAAAGGCTGGTCAATGACTATTCACAGACTATTTCTCCAGACCAACACGGTTTTGTGCCCAAGCGCTCGACGGCGACCAATCTAACCGTATTTACATCGTTCATCATGCGCGAAATGGAACGCGGTCATCAAGTAGACGCCATTTACACAGATCTCTCTGCGGCCTTCGATAAAATGAACCATCAGATTGCCATTTCTAAATACGGCAATATGGGGGTTCACGATCAGTTGTTGAACTGGCTCCGTTCATACCTGACTGGTAGAACTATGTTCGTGAAGATTGCCGATTACGCCTCATCTAGCTTTCCGGTAGCATCCGGCGTTCCTCAAGGTAGCCACCTCGGCCCATTCCTTTTCCTGCTATATATGAACGACGTGAACTTGGTCCTCAAATGCCTGAAATTATCCTACGCGGATGACCTGAAGCTGTACTACGTTATAAAATGTCCGGAAGACGCCCACTTTCTTCAGCAGGAACTGCAAGTGTTCGATAACTGGTGCCGAATCAACAGAATGTCCTTAAATGTATCCAAATGCTCAACTATCTCCTTCGGCCGAAAACGTGCGATGTATCTTCACGACTACATCCTTCGAGGTACGCGCTTGAAACGAGAAACAACGGTCAAGGATCTGGGAGTAATGCTGGACTCCAAACTGTCGTTCAAGGTTCACATTTCGTATATTGTTTCCAAGGCCTCTTCGCAGCTAGGATTTATGTTCCGCTTCGCAAAAAACATCAAGGACGTTTACTGTCTGAAGGCATTATACTGCTCTTTGGTTCGCCCTTTCTTGGAATACTGTGCCATCGTTTGGTCCCCTTTCTACCAAAACGCAGTCCAGAGGATCGAAGCTGTTCAGCGAAGGTTTATACGCTTTGCTTTGCGACATCTTCGCTGGCAAGACCCTCGCAGATTGCCAAGTTATGAAAGTCGGTGCAAGCTCATCAACCTGGAACTGTTGGAAGGTAGGCGTATGGTAGCCAAAGCGTGTTTCATTGGTGATCTGCTTCAAGGAAATGTTGATTGTTCCGTTCTACTGGATCTCTTGACAGTTCTTCGTGTTCCGACACTCAAGGACCAATTACGGAAAACACGAACCTGTGCAAAGCATGTGTCGCGTTTTCAACAGCTGGTATAATGTGTTTGATTTTCTTTGTATATGTATATGTCTTTGTTAAGTTTTGTTAATTTTCGTATGTAATTTAATTTTTTAAAGGGTCATTGGGATGAACATTTTTATCTGTCGACGAAAAAAAAAAAAAAAAAAAAAAAAAGAGGAAGCTGAAGGTGAATGGCAGTGTCGTCAAAAGCATTAATGAATTGAGATCCAAGTGGAATGAGATTTCCAAAACAATGGATGAGAATAATGTGCGCCGGTTGATGAAACGTATTTCGGGAGAGGTCCGTAAATTTCTTCGAAATCGAGATGATTATTTTTTTCCCCTCTAAAGTTCACATTAAGTCAAACATTCTAGTTAAAACATAATACTAAAGGGGGTATTCGATAAAAATGGCACACACATATATACTCATCAAAATTAAACTGATTATCGAATTTTCTTGAAATTTTCAGATAATGAAGATCTCTTAATGAGTTTTGATTTACAACATTTGTTTTATTCAATTTCGTCTCCCATCCCGAATGCCCGCACCCTCCTTTTCACTCCACCCATCAAATTTTGTACAACCGATTTTCCCAGTGTTTTTGTTGTTTTTACCCAAATTTTCTTCAATTCTAGCTCTGTTTTTATAGTTTTGGGATGTTTGCGAAGTTCCGTTTTCATAATTGCCCAGAATTTTTCAATTGGTCGAAGTTCCGGTGAATTTGGTGGGTTCATATCCTTTGGCACAAAATTGACTCCGTTGGCTCGGTACCACTCCAATACGTTTCGAGCGTAGTGGCAGGATGCTAGATCAGGCCAAAACAGAGTTGATCCTTTGTGCTTCTTAATGAATGGCAAGTGACGCTTCTTAAGGCACTCTTCCGTGTAAATCGCACCGTTTATTGTTCCGGAAGTGATGAAGGGAGCACTTATTTCACCACATCCGCAAATCGCCTGCCAGATTAGAAACTTCTTTGCAAATTTCGATAGTTTCTTCTTTCGAACATCCTCCGGAACATCGAACTTCGACTTGGCAACGAAATATTCTTGCCCAGGAAGTTGACGGAAGTCGGCCTTGACGTATGTTTCGTCATCCATCACGATGCAACCGGATTTGGTGAGCAGCTTCGTGTAAAGTTTCCGGGCGCGGGTTTTCGCAGTGATGTTTTGTTTTTCATTCCGGTTTGGGGCTTTTTGCACTTTGTAAACATGTAACCCGGCACGCTTCATGGTTTTCTGCACAAAATCGACTGACACCTTAGACTTTTTAGCGACATCTCGAAATGACATGTTTGGACGGTTCTTGAATTGTTGTACGACTTTCCTGGCCATTTTACTGTCCATTGGACCACTTTTACGACCACTCCCTTCCTTCCTTTGGACACTCAGACGCTCCTTAAAAGTTCTTATTACACGAGACACAGTTGTATTTGCAATTCCAAGCCTTTTAGCAATCCACCGGTGGGACGCCCCTGGATTTTGATTGTGAGTGCACAAAATTTTCTCACGGACAATTTCTTGTTTCGACGACATGACTGGAACTACTGAATGTATAACTATGAAACTTGGCAGATATAAATAATACACTATGGATAAGATCTACTCAAATTTCTAGGTTTTTTACTCATACGATTCAAAAGTTACAGAAGATTTTCTGTGTGCCATTTTTATCGAATACACCCTTTATTTTGTTAATGTATATCCGAAATATGCGCAATACTATATGTTGCAATTCTAACTGGGCCACACCTTATGTTTCCATTCGGTCGGGAAAGCACTCCTCGTCAACTGCTTACTCTCATGCTGTTGACTTCAAGCGTCTGTTAGAATTGGAGGAGTTCGATTCGATTATGAAAAAGGATGGTCTAACGCTTGCATTAAAAAAATGGACTTTTTTCGGATGGTGATAAAAAAAAGCTAAGACAGATAATTGCTTTTGATAAATTTCCCATGGAAGGTAATATACAAAAAAGTTCTACGCCCTCACGAGCGGCCTTCCAGCAGTTGAGGAACATTCGCCATGGAGGACGTAAACATACGTGTAGGCATGTTTTTGAGTTCTTTCTTCGTTTTATTTATCAATTCCTCTTCCGTTTTTTTTCGCGACAAAATTGTTGGAGTAGATCTTACGCTTAAGGTTGGCCCAGAAATTCTCGAAGGGACGCAGCTGGGGGACGTTGGGCGGGTTCACCGACTCGGGTACCACATCGATATTCAGCCGCTCCATTTCCTCCAACGATCACTTCGAGTAGTGGGCCGACGCCAGATCCGGCCAGAACACCGCGTCTTCGCCCTTATGGTATTTCTTGATGAACGACGCAACTTCCGGCAGGCATTTCGTACATAAAAAATTTCCCGTTCACGGCCGGTCCGGAGCGAAAGAAGAGCAGCTTTGACATCCCCTTCTCGCTGATTGTCAGCCACAGCAGCACCTTCTTGGGGAACTTGGTGTGTGAAATGAACTTCACTTCAAAGCTCACTTCCTTCGTGGGGGAAGTAAAATACGAAGTGCCCTGCCAGTCGTTGCCATCCAGGGTGAGCTAGGTCTCGTCGTCCATCACCACCGTCACGTCGCGATACGCCGGGAAAATCGAGTTGACCATCTTATTCAGCCGCTGCCGCTGCGACATTGCCTGCAGCTCCGAAACCAGTGGACGCGACTTCAACTTCCTGACATGTATGTTCAGGTTTGTCAGCTACTTTTTCAGTGTTTGGCCGGTTGAACCGACCTCCCGGCCAAGCGCACGCAGCGATGTAGCCACTTTTCCCTCGGTCTTCCTCTTCAGCATCCTTTGGAGCTTCTTGTCGCTGAGGGTCGTCGGCCGTCCGGAACCGGGCTTTTTTTTTCGATGCTCTGATTGTTGTCTAAAAGTGCCAAGATGTTGTAGATGCTGGAACGGGCGTATCCTGCGTCCACAAAGTGCCGCACGATGTCCATTTTCCACGCAGCGGAGTGCCGTTCTTTGACCGCGCACACTTCTGAACGGAGTTGCTTCACTGTTTTTGCCATCATGGTTAGAGTTCGACTGATAGAGCTGTCAAATTTTGTCTTCTGACTCATGGGTTACTATGATTGATGCTGCATGGGTAGTTTTGTCAGTGCGGGTGAAGGTAAACCCATGAAAAAATCGGCAATTTTGGTCAATGTTTTTTAAATGCAAACGTTAGTCTTGCCGTTTACACTAAATATCAAGTATTTCTAGTAACTAGTGCACCTGTTACAATAATCCGATTGAATAAATATGTATCCAGTTGTTGGGGTTGTCTAATATAATAGACAACTTTTTAATTGAATGTTTGCTAAAATTGCAAAGATGAGGTGGTACAAGAGTACAAAAATAAAGCTAAAAGGGAGCTAATGTGAACGTTATTTTATTAGTTCTCATCGCAATCAAAAAAGTCCAACGTACATTCTAACTTGGCAAAAGATCAATCTCACAGGTCCAATCTACAAATGTAAATGCAATAGGTCTTAAGTAACAAATGTATCAATTACACAACTAGAATCATCGTAAACTTCAAAACCAACATTTTCTTTGTAATCTTGTCGACGTTTTACGTCGAAAACCATGCAAAAATAAATGATTACATGATAAAGTTGCAATTACGATTTAAATAACAAATTTAAATTTTCAATCCTATATTTCTCGATTTGACACAAATGTAACATAGGATCTAATGCAATGTTTGGCTTGAATTGTTAAGCTCGCGGGAAAGCCAAGCGCACAGTAAGAACGGTGAGAACGGGTGAGCTGGTGAGATGCGATTCTTTTTCAAGCAGCTGGTTGTCATTTGTTCACTGAATTGAATCGATTCAGTGGAACAGCTCAGGAGAGGATTGTCCATCTGTAATGTATATACATACATAGATAGATAGAATAAATTAAATAATAAAATAAATAATTAATTAAATAAACAAATAAATTAGGAAATTGCAGCCTTCATTAAGAAACACCACCCGAAGGACAATGTCGTGTTCTGGCCGGATCTGGCCTCTGCACTTTACGAGAAGCTGTCGCTGGAGGAGATTGAGTGCTTGAAGGGCTCAGTCGTCCCCAATAACGCAAGAACCCCCCCCCCTCCCTCCAAACGTGCCCTACCGGCGCCTAATTGAAAATTTCTGGGCGAACCTGAGATGAGAGGAGTGTCCATTCGAACCATTTCGTGGCAATCGTGGAATTGGTTTAAAAGGCAACCAGAGAGTTGAAGAATATGCCAACATCTTTGTTTTTAAATGCCGTAAGGTCGCCCAACAGGGAGTGGAATCATTTTTTTAAAATCATGAATTAATACAGGAATTTGTTTTGTGCTGAATATTTGAAATTCTTTCATTTTTTAAATGCAAACGTAACTATTTGTAAAAAGTGTAATCAACGTTTTTTTGAAGCCAAAACACAAAATCCCATTCCATCACCTGCAGTACCCACCGCCCAGCACTAATTCCACGTAGAAGAACATCGCTCCAAGTTCAAAAGTACGGCCAATCAAAACTGAACCCGGGTCACGGAAGAATAGATGAGAGCCCAAACATGGAGAAAATTAGGTCAGAGCCAAACAAATTACCCATTCAAAAGGCTGGGCGGCTGCCAGAGCTGAAAGCGCCAAAAACCAATAGTCATCACCGCCACCATCATCATCATCATCATCATCATCATCATCACCATCAACAACAGCAAGAACACCGTCATCACCACTTCATCATCCACATGTGATGGCCGTGTGTGGTTGGTTATTTGTTTACGTCTAGCCATCATCTCGTCGGCTAGGCCCCAGCACTTACAGCCGAGAAAACCCCGTTAAAAGTCAACAAACTTCCATCACAGTGATGCCGGAAAGCTAGACGGCGGTGGTGGGAGGAGGAAGACTCATGCTTTCGGGAATCTTTTCTCAACGGGCGAACAAAACCTCGGCGCGGCGGTGTGGCAGATGGTAGATATGAGATGTCAACGGACTTTTCAATAGACTATTCCCACAACAACGTGAAAGGATCCAAATATTTTGAAATTGCCTTTATTGTCGACGACGGTTTGAAGTGGAGGTATGAAATCTTGATTTTTCAATCAACGAGTGCTTGTGCTTGTCACTTGGGATGGGGGTCTCACACACAAACACACATACACACACACACACAGCTACATCATTTGCTAAATAATTTACGCCGTAATAAGGTCTTGGGAAGTGTAGGAATAGATGTCAGGAGTGCGCTATCGGACTCACGCTATCTCCGGGCCTAGAACTATCTTGAGGTGGGAAAGGAAATGGGTACAGTTCCAGTCACGAGTCGGCAACAACGAGGGAATTGTGGGAGATTTGCGGTTCACTTGACGGATGCGAATGTCACCGATTTTCGACTCGCGCTCAAAATTGATGTGTATTTCATTTGATTGTAGCTTTGGAAGTTTCGTCTACTTTGATTTCACTTTCATTCAGCTTTGACAACGCTGCTGTTGCGGAAGTCAATTAGACAGACAGCGATCAATGAACGAATGCTCCAACGGGCGAAAGAAAGACCCCGCAATGACGCATTCCGTCCGGTGGACCTTTGAGCGCGATTGCGAAACACCTCCTTTGGCACCAACATTTCAAAACAATCACTCCGTTCCCGGTGCTAGCAGCGCTTAAACAATAACAAAAGGATTGGCTCTGATTGATCGACTGCCTACCGCCCGAATGGTCCGACACTTGCATAACTAAACGTCGTCGTCGTCGTCGGGGCTTTCTCTTTTGCGAAAAATCTACACCTCTCTTGTCAATCGCTCATTCTTGACGTTCGTTCAGCCGGGCAGAAAACAAGAACATTGTCGACGTTGGGGAGGTTGAGCGATCCTTTGCCGATTCCGGCAGGCTGATTGGAGCGTCGCGTCGGCAGGTCATCGGGAACGACGAAAATTGAAATGCAAATAATTGGACGCGAATGCAAAACATCCCGAAAGAAAGCACAATTCTTTTGAATTTGGATCTTTTAATTGGACATCCCGGGGACGGGAAACAGTTGATGCACGCCTTTTCGATACATCCCGAAAATGACGCTTGGTCCGGGCAGGGGTGCGCGGGGGGCTGCCGAATTTTGCATTCGTTCGCTTTTATCAGATTTATCATGTGTTTCGACGAGGACGACTGTCGTCGGTTGGTCCCGACCGGGAGCGCTGCCGTTGAAGCACGACGGAATGGAATGGCTGCTGTCAATCGGCCGGGGCCGTTTGGCTGTGCCATTATTCTTTCAATTATTTAAATATCTGGCTTGGTTTCGGGTGCGATTCGATCTTGGGAATTGGGTTGAAAATGTTCTTTATGAAAGAAAAAAAACTGCAACAAATGGAATTGAATTTTCAGAAATGGATTTCAGTGGAGTATAGTGAATAAACTTTTACTAAGTTGTTTCTTACATTTTCGACACCATTCCAGATGAACTTATCGCGACGTGTGGAATAAAATCAGAGATTTGGGCAACCCTAATCCCGAAGTCAATGATCGCATAGATTCACATATTTTTTAACACGAAATTCAGATACATTTAAACTAATCATGTTATTTGTTGTTGCAGGAAGCACGTAATCAATTATAATGTTTGAAAATTGGAAATATCATTTTTATCAACATGCAACCCTAGGAGTAAACAGCAATTTTTGCTAGAACCAAAGATGTGAAGAGAAAGTAAGAGCACGGCAGGTTGTGAAATTGAATAGAAGTACTTCTTCTTCTACTTCTATTCAGTTTCACAACCTGTAAGAGCACGGACCTATCAATACTTTCTCTTCACATCTTTGGCTCTAGCCTAGGGGGAGACAATTTAATCTTGCATTAATTTTGAGTATTAGTGAAAATAATAAAATTATAATATCACTATGCGGTATTACGATATCATAAACTGTTAATACAATGCTATAATTTTATTAACAGTGTATAGTTATCGCGCATGGTTTGCTTTTTTTTTATTTGTTGACGTACGGCGGAGTCGTCGCCTGGTGGCAAGTCAATGTCGTTCAGCTTAGGTCCGGCACATCGAGCAGTTTACTTGTGTTGGAAGCAAAACTATTGTAAACATTGCTGAGCACGTGGGTGATGACGTCAAACTACCATAACATTCCATACTGTGAGCTGATAGTTTGACATCACCATAATCAGCTGTTCCGTGTAAAAAAGTAAACATTGAGACGAAACACAAACAAGAATACCAATAAGCCAGATGATCTGTCAAACTAACATGTACACTCCAAAACGAATTTACTCTAAATCACATTATTGTCAAGATTAATATTTTAATCTTGAATTAGTGGTATTATATTACGATTTAATGCGAAAATTAAAGATGTCTCCCCCCCCTAGGTTCTAGCAAAAATTGCTGTCTACTCCTAGGGTTGCATGTTGATAAGAAAGATATTTCCAATTTTCAAACACAAAATTCAGTCACGCCTCGTTTTTTTTGAGGCTCATGGATTTAAATTTACAGTCAAGACACATATATATATTTTTTTTTAATCAGTTCGTTTATTTGTTAGGCTCAGGCGTGTGGAACACTTTACGGAGCCGATATTCAATATTGTTAGTTACAATGTATAATTTTTCAATTTTAGTAAAGTGGGGTGCCAATTACTCGTGGCTAGCTCGAGGTTAATGGGTCACATTATTGTTTGGAAGGGGCTAGGCAGGTAACTTATTTCAGGTATTTCTTGCTGCTCATGGTTGCGACATCTTCCAAATCCTCGGTCTCTGTAGTCCCTTACAGGAACTAAGCTGCAGATGGGTGACCACAGTTTGCTGGGCAGGTACAAGTAGCACGGAAACAAAAGGATAATATAACTGGGACACAATGGCAGGGAATTTACTAGAGTGAAAGGGAGGGGGTGATGACATTACACTCTTAGATCAGACAAACAAAGGAATTCGTAAATCGCTTGCATGTAGGAAAGATCACGCATTCCCAATACATCTCTTACTTCGCGGAAGGGTTGTCTACCTCGGGCCACAGGGGTATCCAATAGTCGTGCTCTGGAGGCATCATTACCCGGGCAATGCCAAACTAAGACACATATTTCAGATGTTTATGCAAAAGTTGGTGATCGATTGTGATTTGACGTGTACTTGTATGTGTTACACCAGCTAGGTAACTTATTTAAGTTACATAAATATAACCTCTATCCATTTGTGACTACTGTGTTTTCTAGGATATGCCTCGAATGAGGATTTCAAAATACATCAAAATGAACGTGGAACTGAGACGTGTTTAAATTTAAGTTTCAAGTTTGGTGAAATTACCGGAAATCTTCAGCATGATCTTTTCCACCGCCGGAAGATTCGAATCAAGGAATCGATTTCCATGGTGGTTCTGGCGATGGTTCTTTAATCTGCTCCCACTGGATGTGCCTGTTTGGATACATTTGTAGCCGGCTGTTGTTGTTGTTGTTGTTGTTGTTGTTGTTGTTGTTGTTGTTGTTGTTGTTGTTGTTGTTGTTGTTGTTGTTGTTGTTTTTTTTTTTTTTTTTTTTTTTTTTGTTTTTTTTAAAAAAAAAAAAAAAATATTTTTTTTTTTTTCCTCCCCCCCAAACTAAAGGGCGATACGGTCAAAATTTGGTCAATATCAACTTGACGTATTTCTTTCAATTTTGCATTTAAAAAACCTGAACACCCCTCATTTTGAAGTTGTGTGTGTGTAGAATGTTGTTCCTATTTTGATTTTGGAATTCACTCTTCAGTTGTCAAAATGCCGTCCAAGCAAGAAGAGCAGCGTATCAAAATTTTGCTCGCGCATCGCGAAAATCCGAGCTACTCGCACGCAAAGTTGGCAAAATCGCTAAAAGTTGCCAAATCAACCGTTACAAATGTAATTAAAGTGTTTGGGGAACGTTTGTCGACAGCCAGGAAGTCTGGATCGGGGGGAAATCGAAAACCGGAAGCCGCTGAGACGACAAAGAGAGTTGACGGAAGTTTCAAGCGAAACCCTAACCTATCTCTCCGAGATGCCGCAAATAAGCTGGGTGTATCGTCTACAACCGTGCATCGAGCCAAAAAACGAGCCGGACTATCGACTTACAAGAAGGTAGTGACTCCAAATCGCGATGATAAACAAAATACGACGGCCAAAGCGCGATCCCGGAGGCTGTACACGACGATGCTGACGAAGTTTGACTGCGTGGTAATGGACGACGAAACCTACGTCAAAGCCGACTACAAGCAGCTTCCGGGACAGGAGTTTTATACGGCAAAAGGAAGGGGAAAGGTAGCAGATATTTTCAAGCACACGAAACTGTCAAAGTTCGCAAAGAAATATCAGGTTTGGCAAGCCATCTGTACCTGTGGCTTGAAAAGCAGCATTTTCATAGCTTCCGGGACTGTCAACCAAGAAATTTACGTGAAAGAGTGTTTGAATAAACGTCTGCTGCCTTTCCTAAAGAAACACGGTTGTTCCGTACTGTTTTGGCCGGATTTGGCATCTTGCCATTACGGTAAAAAGGCCATGGAGTGGTACGCCGCCAACAACGTGCAGGTGGTTCCCAAGGACAAGAACCCTCCCAACACGCCAGAGCTCCACCCAATTGAGAAATACTGGGCTATTGTCAAGCGGAACCTAAAGAAGACCAAAAAAAAACTGCTAAGAACGAGCAGCAGTTCAAGGCAAACTGGCTTTCTGCGGCGAAGAAGGTGGACAAGGTGGCTGTACAAAATCTGATGGCAGGGGTCAAGCGTAAGGCCCGGCCATTCGGATTTGGAAAAGCGGAAGCCTAACTGAATATTTTTCCTGAATTTTATACTAATTGAACTTGAAAAAGAAATTTAATTTGATTTTTTAAATAAACGATTTCACCGATTTACACGCGTTTTCCCTTGACCAAATTTTGACCGTATCACCCTTTACCCATGCAGCATCAATCATAGTAACCCATGAGTCAGCAGACAAAATTTGACAGCTCTATCAGTCGACTATAAGCGTGGGGGAAAAAAAAAAGAAAAAATCCGGTGGGAAGGGGGGGGGGGAAAAAAAAGCCCCGCGGGGGGGGAAAAGGAAGGGGGGGGGGGGGGGGGGGGGCCGCGTGGATATATTTATAAAAAAAAGGAGGAGAAAAGGGCGGGCGGGGGGGGGGGGGGCGGGGGGGGGGGGGAAAAAAGAAATAATATATATAAAAAAAATATATTATTTTTGTATTAGAATTTATTTTATTTAATAATATAAATTATTATATTATAAATAAATTTTAATTTTTGGGGTGGTAGGTGTTTAAAGTAATTATTATTTTTTTTTTTTTTTTTTTTTTTTTTTTTTGGTATTCAACACCCCTATAGAATCCAATAAAATTTAGGAGTCATAAAGAATTGAATGTTTTGAGCATCTCTGCAGAAAATAAAAATCATCTAGACTTACATTTGAAAAGGGTAAAAAACATTATATTTCCCTTTACATCAGTAAAACAGAACCAAAAGTGTACGTTTAAGTAAAAGTCATTCATAACTGCTTGTTCGGATATTCCTATTTTTAGGGACGACTCAAATATAGCTTCGTATATCTTTGGGGGGTTGGGAACAGGCGAAAAGAAGGTCAAGATTTATTACAGTACGTGTAAAAGTATGGGAAAAATTGTGATACAGGGGGCTGATAAATTTAAAAAAATAGTGGGCGTCATATTTGAATCGTCTTTAAATGGATATGCATCAAGTCTTATCGAATTATAGACTGTTCCAGAAAGTATAAGCACGCTTTAAAAATAACAAAAGAGTTATGTTTTTTTTAGTTTTAATAATTTTATTTGAATTATGGAGAGTGTGAGCTGTTAAGTGGAATACCTGTAACTAGAAAATAAGAAGAATGATTAGTAATTTCCATTTAATTCCAACTACTTTTATTGCTTATCTTGACAGATACGCGTATTTCGTCTACAATGTGCAGACTTCTTCAGTGTCGTGTACTAATACTCAGTCGAGTACTTCAAATATTGTGATAAAGCTTTTGTTTTCCAATTCATTGTCTTTCTTGTAATTCATACTTCAAAGTTTTGGTAATGAACATGATAAACCACCTGATTTAATTCTATCACTTAAGTTTAAAAAAAAAATAATTTAAAAATAAACCCTTTTCAAATGGTAGCCTTGATTTTTCAAACATTCAAAGACCCTTTAAAAATCCAAATTGTCATTATAATTAAATTTAATTGGCCTCTGTGAGGTTTTGCGACCAAATTATAAGACGAGTTGGAGCGATAGACGGTATAAATAGGAGATGAAAAATTTGTTGTTAGAAAAACATTTTTTCCTTAAAAGTGCCCAGCTCTCAACGTTAGGAGAACTTTTAGACATCTATATTTCCTTTATTAAGAAAAAAATTGGTCCAATTCTAAGAAAGCAATTTTTTGCAAATAGACTTTAAATTTTAAAATATTATTTTTAGCTTGTAAGAGTCGATTTTAAAATTTGCCAAACATCCGCCACCTTGACTGGCAAAAATTTCCTTGACTGTAAAATTCCCGGCGGATCCTTCCCTGTCTTGACCTACCCCGCAGTGGGATGTTTGGCAAAAGTGTCTGTGTTTGCTTCAGAATACTGCCAAAACAAAGCCCTACGCTCAATTTCAAACTGCTTCTATTCAATTTCATAACCTGCCGAGCTCTTTCGGACCTATCGATACTTTCTCTTCACATCTTTGGTTCTAGCAGAAACTGCTGTTCACTTCTGAGATCCCATGATGTTGAGAAGATATTTCCAATTTCAAAACATTATAATTTAAATTTGGCGCACTGTACGCAGTAAAAACATAATTAATTAGTAGTTTATTTTTCTAGTTTAACTACCTGACATTGATATGCCCCTACGCCAACATTGAGCTCATTTTGACATGGTTTAGGGGTGCCTCTAATCGATTAAAATTTTGAAATTTCTGGACCATTGAAAACCTTATAGTTCAGATTAATTGCTAGAGAATCTTCATTTTAATGCTTAATTTTTGCATGTATAGATTGTTGCGAAAAATATTAATAAACTTTCTGACTCAAATAAAAAGGACCATACTGGGATTTTTGATTATTTTATTCTCAAACATTGTAAATAACAATATCAAACAATATGGATAACAATAACAATATTCTCTCTATCTTCATTTCAATTTGCTTGATTTTTCGTAGGGTAGGCGATTTATCTAACGTTTCCCTTAACACTACTCATAAGCTTCTGCACAGTGATTTTTCCTACCATTTTCACCACTTTTGGCCAATTTTTTTCTTTCTTAAATTTTTCAACACTATCCGCTGGTTTCATGTGTTTTCTTTTTTATTTTATATTATTTTTAGTTTCGTTGGTTCTGGCAACGAGATGTCGTTTTCACGACTTGCGTAGCATATTTCGCAGATTGCGTACCGTTGGATTCCACCAGGGTTGCACAGAAGTTGGCCTTGTAATCCGCCGTCGAAGAGGAACTCGCGCATAGAGAGTTTCATACAGTTTGTCGTAAAATTGGGCAGAAATAGCATCGACGGAATCACCCTCTAAAGTCGGTTGCCAATTAATAGTAGCCAATACATTATTTCTGGAGTCGAAATCGCAGAGCCTGAAGTTCAATTCAGGTGGATACGAACCATCATCGGGTAGAATGGGCGAATTGCAGTGAGCGTCTAGTTTCAAGATGAACGGATTGTAATGCTGATCGATGTCCAAGAGAGGAACAGGAGGCTCAAGTAGGTTGAAAGCATCCGGTTCGGTGGTAAAGGCTAAGTCCAAGAGTCTTCTATTTGAATTTACAAGTGACTTAACTTGGACTAGTCCACTGGTGAGCATCGGTTCCGTAAGTGCCAGTTCCGGCTCCGTAGAAGCATTCGATGGTAAATAACCGTTCACATCCTCGTCGAAGTTCCAGTTCAAAAACGGGAGATTGTAGTCGCCCAGTGCCAGGATGATATCGCGAGACGAAGATCTTTCGATGATGGTTTGTAGAGCATCGGTGTGAGACTTGTATAAATCCGGGCTGGAGATCTTTGTCAATCTTTTGCTGTGTAACCATTGCAGAGTACTTTGAAATTATGAAATTCTTTCAGTGTTGTTAAGTGTGTGGTCAGTCTGTTGTCCTTTCGTATGATACTTTTGTCTTGTTGTATAACGGTGTTGTTCGTAATCGGACTTTGTTTATGCTTGATTTCGTTAAGTTGTTTTTGTCCAGTATTTTGCACGTATTACTATATTTTTATGTGACTGGGCTGCAAAATGGTAGACACCTGGGATGGGGCGTGCGTCCCCGCAACATAGCACTGGTCCTCACAAGTTCCTACCTCATGCTTCCACAGGTCAAGAGATGACAAAGACCGCCAGCTAAGGGTTGCGTTCCTGGCTGGTAGTGCAGCCTGGGCACTGTTGTCCTTCTGACTTCAGCTAGATTGAGGAGGTGCGTTCCGAGCGTTTGTCTACCAAGGAGGTTCAGCTCATACAGCGTCTGTCCTGGCATCCAACGGCTGAGTAAGAAACGCTGTATCGCGTCATCTATACCTTATGAAGCAGTCCCACCAACGCGATGTAGGAAGGTAGCATGCTGAAATCTTACCACATAAAATGGAAGTATTCTTTATACGGTTTTTTCGGATCATCTATGGAATTATGTTGTTTAATAATTTTAAATTTTTTGTTTCCTTCGTGGCAATGATAATACAAGAGCGTCTACAATTGCAGCTGGACATCAGTCTACAGACATGCAGACAGTACAAATATAATTGTTACTATCATTTTATATTATAACATCCCTTCACAATATTTTTAAAGCTATTTTCAGGTTCGCATCTATGCATCGTCGTAAGTTTTAGCCCACCTTACCCACGATATGTATTTGAAAAGATAGGATGGTTTTTAATGTTTTTTTTTTTAGAAAGGATCATACGACAAATTCTACTAAATAAAATTTCCAAAAAAGTTTAATAATTCAAAAACTAAAATTATTGATGATCTCTCATTTTCTATTGCACATATATAAAGAATTATTTATGGGCCCAGTAGAAAGCAAGAGTTATGGGAGACTACAAGTTTCATTTTTCTTTTATCTTTCTGTTTTTTTTGTAGATTTATTAAGCTTCCGTTTTCAAGCAGTAATCATAATCATATGAAATTTATTCCGGCTAATTGTTTGCTTAAATTTTCTTTGCTATTCTGCTTGGCTGCCCGGTGATCAACTTTCTTTCATTATATCACTCTGGAATTTTTTGCCATTTCAGAGTTTCAATCATCTAACATCACAGCAGAAGAGACAAATAGTTGCATTTAATTTTTATGTGTATACTATTACAACATCGTATTATTTTCATCATATCATCATTATATATATATAAGTATAATCATATTAAAAATATTTACTAAAAGATTAATAATAATAATTAAATTTCATTTGCTTCAAGGTTACAAGAAAATAGATTCCAGATAGTACAGATATTTTATTTCATTGTATCTAAAGGTGTTTTTCTATGAATTTAAATCATTGAATTTTATTAAATTTAATAATTGCTCTTCAATTCTGCTGATTATGTATCTCTATGTGTCATGAATACAAGAAGGGCCAAAAACGGTGGGGCGGACCCGTAAGCAGAGACACTATCGCGAAACTCGCGGGAACATAAGATGCTCCTTCCAACGATACGATCCAACAAATCGAATAACCCAATTCGCAATACTTATTAAGCTTTCTACGGGATGGCTTGTTAAGAAGGGCGCGTCACTCTCACTGAAACTGTTGGAGTCGAGTTCACTGCATCACAAACGAATCGGTAGGATAAAGAAAATGATACTGTTTGTTCCCTCCTTACGTCGGTTGTCATACCACTCCATTGTCCAATTCCAGCTTGAGTGATACCCTGATGCTCCCTCCCTTCCCAATATATATTCAATTGCATATAGTAATATTTAAAATATAATTAATTAATAATATTATTTTAAAAATATAATGCATTAATATTATTATGACAAATAATATAGTGAGTGAATAAAAAAATGATAATAACAATTCTATTTGTAGGCATGAAAGTTTAGACAATGTAACTGCGAGAAAAAAAATAATTTTAAATTATTTTATAAAATGGGGGGTGTTCTATGCTGATCTGATGATATTTTATATCGAAATAATAATATAACTATAATTTCGGTGGGTTTTGTTTTCTTTTTGTGATTTTTGTTGGGGTGTGTCTCATCGGAGATATTGTTTTTATAAGTGTATATATATATATATTTTTATTTCATTATTTAACATAACATGGAATCATTATTACAAAGCGATAGCATCCGTTTATTTACATTCGTGCGCTGGAATTTTTTCTCGATTTCTCGCGTGTAATAAGGCACAATTAACTAGTATTTGCATTGACATACTTTCGTTAGTGTGTTAATGAACTGCGGAATGTGTTAGTTCCCTGGTTAGTTGCTATACAGAAGGAATTTCTGTATTTAATTTTGGTGAAACAGTGAAATCGACTGCCGTCTCAAGTACGGCAACGAATTTAGTAAGGAACCCGTCTCACTTTGTGTACATCATCTTCGTATTTATCACAACAGTACACCTAAGAAAAATCACGTAGGCAGCTTCGGCCATGGGCGAGGCTAGTAGGGGCCCCCAGAAGGGGGGACCTCCTGATGATCCTCCAGAAAACATGCTAGGCACATTAGTTCCAAACTGGCTCATAAACAGCGATGAACTAGGGCACCAAATTGTCTTAGTCATGCAAGTCCGTCGAGAACAGAATTCGAAAAACATAACAAACACCGAATTAAACGCACGTCTTCCAAGTCCTTTTGTGATTGGTGTGTCGGTAGAACAAGCGGTTGGTAAAGAAAAGGCACGAAAAATTGATGCATCCAAGGAAGGCAGAGGTACAAAGTACTTGCTTCGCACGGAATCGCGCTCTATTGCCGAAAAGTTGCTCAATATAACAAACCTTGTCGACGGAACTCCGGTAGAAATCTTGGAGCATTCATCGCTAAATTCAGTACAAGGTGTAGTCTACAAACCCGACTCAATCGACGACAACGAAGAGAAGATTTTGAAGCATTTGGAATCACAGGGAGTAACCAAGGTGCGCCGAATTCGAAAACGGGTCAACAACACTCGACTGCTAGTATTGTCAATTAAAGGGGCCGTCCTTCCACAATATATCTACTTCGGCTTGCTAAGAGTACCGCTACGTACGTATTATCCATTCCCTTTACTGTGCTACAACTGTGGTACATACGGACATCCTAGGAAAGTTTGCAAGGATGCATCGATTTGCCTACACTGTTCTCAGGAATTACACGTAGTCAATGGAGAACATTGCACAAAACCCGCGTTTTGTGTGCATTGTAAGGCCAATCACCCTATTACTTCACGCGAATGTCCCAAGTACCATGAAGAAGCCAAAATCGTATAGCACAAAACTGACAACAGAACATCCTTCGGTGAAGCACGACGTGCTTTGCGCGATAGGTATGGGGACACGTATGCTAGTGCCCTACAACATCGATTGCAACAAGTCGAGACAGAAAAAAGTAATATCATTAATTCACTTAGGAAGGAACTCGAAGCAGTAAAAACAGAACTGAAACTCTTGAAGGAAACCTCCCAGGCGAACCAACCACTTAAGGAAAACCTCAACAAAGTTGTAAAACAAAGTAGTAGCTCAACACCGAAGCAGAAAGAAACATCTTTGCAAGCAACCATCAGTCAGACAGCGCCAGCACTTACATCTTTAATCAACAATGGAACTGAAGCAACCGGGCAGCACTGTAATGGTAGAAAATCTCGCAAAGACAAAACATCAAAGTCACCTCCGGTAAATCTTCAAAATCACAGAAACAACATCTCGCAGCTCAATATGCAGTTACGCAGCCGAAGCCGAAGTGATAAGCGAGCAAATACCTCTCCTCCGGTCTGCGATCGCCATCCAAAGGAAAAACGAAGACACCAGAATGAAAATAACGACTGCAAATAGCCCATACGACTCCACGCCCAACAACTTAGACCCTGCAACGAATCCGGACTCTGACTTGAACAATGAACAAAGATATCAAAAACTTCAGCACAACGACCAACGCACAACCACGGACTACGATCATGGAACAATTTCTTACAGCAGAAGACGACCGGAAACCCGAACGACTATTGAACGGCAAACTCCTGCCCACATGCTCTACAACCACGAACCTTTTTATTAATTTTTTTTTCCGTAGAAAAGTATTGGTTTATTTCTTATTTTTTTGTTGGTAAGCGCTTTTTTTTATTTTTTTTTTGTTGTTTTTTTTTTGGGATTTTTGTGTTTTTTTGTTAATTAAAAATTTTGGGTTGGTTGGGGGAATCTTTTTATATTTTTTTTTTTGTGTTTTTTTTTTTTTTAGGGGGCCTTATAAATCGAATACATACTCAGTGCACGTAAATGAAAGTAAATGGGTTGTTTAATGACTATAAAATAGACTCTACTTAGTGCTCAGTAACTCCCACCCCTTCCTCGCTGTAGTGTCGACTAGGGTACGAGCTACCATAGGCATGATCAAATAACCAACCCCGGTGGGACCTTGGTCGTATGGTGATAGCAATTCGAAAACTTATTTTGATACCAACATCAAATTCAAATCAAAATTTGATTTCACTTCACAATTGTCAAATTTGATATCAAATTAAGTTTTCATCTTGCTGTAATCTTGCGTTCACTTTTCTTTGAGAAAAGAAGTTTTATTTTCATTGTATTGACCGATCATCAAGTGGAATACTCATTTTGCTATCACCGGGATAAATGTACAGCAAAATGACTTTTCAATTTGACTCTCACTGATAGCAGGATCAGTTTTAAATTTGATGTCACAGAAATAAATGTTTGCTATCAATTTTGATCTTTCAACCGTCAAAACGACCAAAACGTCAGCAATCTGAGTAATCATTATCGGCAACAGCAGAGCATCATATTTAGTTTTCTATTGGATCTCAGACTCTACTCGGGAACGATCTCGTGGCGTCAAAGACGAAACTTGTCGGTGCAAGGATTCAAAAAAATTTCCATGATCCTTCAGAGATCAGAAATAAAGTTGTCACATCTGAATTTTAGCAGATTGTTTATGTACAGGATCAACACAAGTTTCCAAAGTATTGGCCATCTAAAAGGAAACCGTAACAAACGCATAAAAAACGACAATATATGGGTGTGGAACGAACATTAGTAACAACTTTAGCCAAATGAAACCAAAAAGAACCCCAGCTCAGTCCTCTGTTAGGCATTTGGGGTATAGAATTTTCCATCACGATAATTTCCGTCCACTGCAAAGAAATCTCAATGCAAACTATTATCACAAAAACTAAAATTCTCGTAACGTACACTCAGCACCAGGAGTAATGGCAGCAACACCATCAATTAGCATTACCAGCAGAAAGCAATTAAGCCTGAATACGCTTAGCTACAAATTTTATGTCGCATAAAAATGTTCTTGATCAAGTTCGTTTACCAAAATACTCAAATGAGCTAGGATTATTAATAACCATCATCGAGTTTCAATTGGCGAAGAAAGAACGAAGAAAGAAGTTTTGTTTGCAAATACTAATCTAGCCTATCAAATTGTTAATCTTGAAGTGACAATAATTGATATTAGCTAAATATTAATTCAGTGCTCCCATTTCCAATGAAATTTGATCAATTTTTATCATTTGCGACTGAGACCAAACTGAATTCCAAAACTGAACAATCTTGAACGGGTTAAACTTCCGCATCACTGTTCCCTCCATTCCAACTTTTACATTGCGAACCCCTCCAAAACACACAGTCATTCCAAAATGTAGTTTCACATCGCCCGATGATGATTTTATTACCTCGCTTTATGACAGAATCAATTTACATCTCTCAACTTCAATTTCCCCCCACCGAAAGGCACAATAATAATAATAATAATACAACATGAGCAAGTAGGACTGCTGTTGATGCTGCTGCTGCACCGTTTGGTGATTTACTGCCAGCTGCATAATATCTGCACACGGCCCACCGCTGACTCACGCCGTCGCATTTGGGAAGGATCCGCATAATTGCAGTCACACCTTCATAATAAATTTTTGAGTATCACCACCGGGCAAACAAAACCTGCCAAACCGTGCCGGAATTTTCCCCTCCCATCCGGCAGCGGCAGCAGCAGCATCGGTTTCGTTAATCTCTCCCCGCTGTTTGTGACGGAAAATAAGTGCAATAAGCGATCGTAAAAGCGATCGAATAACGGTTCCTCCCGTTTCCTTATATGGGGAAAAGCTCCCCGACGGACCGAAAAAAAAAATGGTTTTCAGTTTTTCGGAGGGTCCAACCGCGGAGGAGAACCGGGTGATAGCGATGACGAGATGAACTTTCGTCTCTTTTGGGGTGCGCGCGTGTTCGAGTGTGCGGGGAGGTTCGTCGCTTGCCTACGGGAGGGAGGCAATCCACGTTGAAGTCTTTTGTTGTTTTACCACGAGGCGATGTACGTAGGTTGGGTGAATTTTCGAGAGAGTCATTAGTCAAGAGTGCAAAATGCTAATTAGAGATTATTCTGCGCGGACATTATCGAACGTGCTCTGGGGGAGAGAGAGAGAGAGAGGGGGAGAGAGATGTGGTTTCGAATATCATAAACACTTGTGGGTAGGAACAAGGCACTGATGTCATCGGTGAATCTCTTCGAAGAGGATGGTTTCCAGGTAGTACGAAGGTGTTTTGAACATATTATTTTAGGTGAATTCGATAACTCCGATTGCGATTGTACGCAGAGCTTGCACATTTAATTGAAAAAAGAAAAGGTCGTGGTGACTCGTTTTGCTACATGGCAAGAAAAATAAGAGAACTATGACGAACAAAACTACTTATATTGAAGTATCTGTAACTTTTTTGAAAACGTTATTTAAATTATTTAAAAGTCATTATAGTTTGGAAATTTCTTCAAAAATATTGCAGCTTATTTAAGTTCACTTGCTCTTACTCTCCCATTCCCGGCGCAACTTTGTTTTAACCCGTGCCATGAGATTCACGATAGTACTTAATATCCGACATCTTCTTGCTGGCACAATTCCATTTCTTGCAAATGTCACCGATGTTCTTACAAATTTGACCAGTTCTTCGAAGACTCCCCTTAATCATTACCCAGTATCTCTCGATGGGTCGACACTGTGAAATATTTGGTGGATTCATATCCCAGCTCTATCGGACCTATCGATACTTTCTCTTCACAACTTTGGTTCTAGCAGAAACTGCTGTTCACTACTGGGATCCCATGATGTTGAGAAGATATTTCCAATTTCAAAATATTATAATTTAAATTTGGCGCACTGTACGCAATAAAAACATAATTAATTAGTAGTGAATTCATATTTTTGGGCACAAATTGATTATCTGATCATAACTGTTCATAAATGCCAGCGTATCCTTAGCGCAGTGACTCGTCGCGAGATCTAGCCAAAATAAAATGCTTTTTGTATACCTTCGAATGAACGGAAGTAAAGGTTTTTTTTTCACGCGTTTATTAATGAACACATCCTTTTTTATTGTTCCGCTTGCCACGAAAGAGAAATTCCCACACATTTAAATATTTTTAATTCTTCAAGAGACCTATTCATGTTTGTAAAAAGTCGGGGAACTTAAACAAAGGTTTCGTGTAAAATTGTGTATCCTGAAACTGACAAATACGCAAGACGACAGGAGATTCTTCGTTCTTTTCTTTTTCAAGTTCAGTTAATACAGAATACAGGAGAAATATTCAGCTAAGCTTCCTTTTTACCGAATGTGAATTCCCGGGTCTTTCGTTTAACACCTGCCATAAGATTTTGAACAGGTTCTCATAAAGCTGACTAAAATATTAAACCGATTGGCACCTCTTGGTGCCATAATAAAACCAAATTGATTTCAAGTGGCTTTCGTAAAACTTTAATAAAACTTAATAAAGCCGGATGGTGTAACTTGGGCAGTCCCGTGTGCTCCAGCGCATTTCCCAAAACGAGGTTCCATGTGGCAGTTTTTGTTACCGTGTCCAAAGGAGAGGCAATTTCCGCATTGTGTGACGTCGTTTTTCAGAGGTTGGTAACGCTCCCATTCAACAATGATGTTGAAGAGTGCCTTGATTTTTTGTTTGGAGATCGCCGATACAGGTGGAGTCCTTCTCCAGATGGACCAGGTAAAGCTTGTCCCAATAGTTGACTGTCCCCTTGCGCTCGAAGGGAAACACTTTGATCGGCTTTAGCTGCACCGATGATTTCTTGCGGGGTGTATTCCGGAAGACCACGAATGACCACCTTCAACGGCTTGCTGCCGGAAGAATCGTGCGTGAAAAATTCCAGCTTTTCCACTGCAAGGAATTTTCCAACTGCTTGGAGATCTTCCTCAGTTGAGCACATGATTTTCATGCCCATGCTACTCAATTTGAAGAGCGAATTAATTTGAGCCGCCACAAGTTTGTTCCGAAGCGTCGCGACATCCTTCGAGGTGGTAAAAAGTGGGGGAGTTTTCGACTTTTTCGGCACGTTCTAAACCGGCAACGCGGCAAATGGGTTGTTTGCCAGTAGTCTGGCATTGGGATCCGACGGTCCGGCAACGGCATCGTCGTTTCGCGGTCGTTTTGCGCCGACGGCTTGTTTATTAGCGGCAGCCATTGCTGCGCGCCGTTCTGCAGCATCATTTTTGCTGCGCGTCATTGCGACAGCAATCGGTAGTGAAGGGTTTTTCGCAAGATTTTGCAGCTCCGTTTTGAACCTAACCACTTCAAGCAGCTGGCCGAGCGCAGGAGAAAAGTCGAACCGTGGGATGAACACAACTGGATTAAAACGGAAAACCGAGTAGAAAAGAATACGTCTGACGCACACGAGTGCACGGCGAGAAGTGATGAAAAAAACTCCTGAAGCTAAAAGCTAACGTGTCCCCCTTAAATATCTTTTACTGATGCATAGGAGGCGTTCCTTACTTAAATTTGAAGTCTGTGAAAGGAAAATACTGTGTATTTAGTAAATTTACTCTGAAATATAAGACATTACCTTATATTTGCGTTATTTGAAATAGTTTAATGTTAAAAATCAATAGTTTTCATTACTGGAATCGACGTGTTGAAATATTTCCGATCGATTTAGAAAAAGTTTGAAGAAACGACTGAGATATTAACGCTCAAAACCTGACCGCATTTCGTGACGGTCGCAATAGATATTTTTGACGTAGTACTACGTCTTTGTTTTCAATACAGGGGTACAGGTTGCGAGTACAAAAATTTGGAGCGTCACGAAATATGCTTAGGTTTTGAACGTTAATAAATTCATTTCATGACCGATTTTCAAAATCCTTGCACCAATCTACCTGGAATATTTCTACACATCAATTTTAAAATTGGAATTGATTGATTTTCAAAATAAGGCTATTGAAAATAACGTAAATACAAGGTGGGGTCTTATAATGTCAATTTTTCAGAGTAAATTTACCAAATTCGCAGTATAATCCTAGCACAGACTTCATATTCAAGTAAAGAACGTCTCCTAGGCAGTCATGAATGTTATATAACGGGTACACCTTCGCATTTTAATTCAGTCTTACGGCAGTCGTGAAGCTGTGCATAAATCTGCTGAAGGAACGGAGTTGGCGGCAGCTAGCACTATGGAGGGTGTACTAGCGAGCAATCGTTGCTCGGAGAGGCGTTGGTGCAGTTTCCTGTAGTTGCCGATGTTCCCGTCAACCTCGCTGCGAGAAACATGGCTGCTGAAGCCTACGAGTTGGCGGGAAAAAGTCGCCCGTGACAACGAGACAAGAATCAACTATCTCACGTCACCTGCAGATGGCCACCCGCAACGATGAGTAGCTGAACCAACAATACCAAGAAGAAAGCCAAATTCAATCGCGAACCATATTTCTCCCCCGTCAACTAAATCCGTCCTTATCAGGACGACCAAATCAGTTTTCCAATTAAAGAGTTTGTTTGGTTAAAATTTTCTCTTGTGCTGTTTCAAATTAATTTCAATTACCGCGCCCCGGCTGAACGTAGCATTCATTAAACGCCGCGTCCCGGAGTTAATGACAAAGAACCTAGAACAACCAGCGAACGAAATTCTAGAACGGATAATTCGAACCGAACTGCGAAACTTCAGACCGACCATGTGGTTGAGTTCGTTGTAGTTCCTAGTTGTGTATAGCGGATTAGTTGCTGGCGGTGCCAAACAAATTAGAAATGTTTCGGTTAAGAAAATCATCCGTCTGGCGTGTAGTAATTAAAACCATACTCTAATTGTTAAATTTGTATTCTCCGAACGTGGAGTAACGATTATGATGTAGAAGGAGATGTTTCGCTCATCGCCATGAGGCACCAAGAGTAGACAGTCATGTTTGCTAGAATGAAAGATATGAAGAGAAAGTGTTGAAAGTTCCGTTAGTGTACGGTACGTTGGAAATGGAATAGAAGTATTGAAAATTGAGCGAAAGGGCATGGGTAAAGTAGTACTCGAACCAAGTGCAATAATTGAAGTTCGTCCCCTTTGATGTAATTTGTATCACATTGCCTTCGTTGGTACCGCCTTCTTTCGTGCACTAGCATCCGACGCCATTACCTAATAGCTCTTAGCAGAACATTTTGAGTCAACAAAACTTGGATGACCGGTCTAGACCATTCTGGAAGGTAGCCAAAGTCCTGAAAACGCCTCCCAAACCTCCTCTCAAGATTGTCGATTCGCTTCTCATAACACCTCTCGAGAAAGCAAATGCGATCGCTAACCACGTTGCTACATCGAATTTGTTAGGCTCGAGGATCCAAAGTCCGCTCGAAGGTCGGGTTGCGCAATGCGTCCACAATCTCAATGCCTCCCCTTGTGTCGTGCCTCTGGAGGATAGAATAACTGCAGAACAGATTTGCTCAGAACTGAAAGGTTCTAAAAACATGAAGGCTTCTGGGTTTGACGGGATTTTCAACTTGATCCTTAACAAAAAAGTGTACACACTATTGAGCGATATCTTCAACAGATGCTTGGAACTGCACTACTTTCCAAGCATCTGGAAAGTAGCTAAAGACATACCAATTCGCAAACCCGGGAAGGATGCAACATCTCCTTCATGCTACAGACCAATAAGCCTTCTTTCAGCGCTGAGCAAACTGGTCGAAAAGTTAATCCTCAAAGGGCATTCCACTACTCATCAGCTAGTTCGGGTGATGAACACCATAAGGAGTAACAAAGCTGTATCCAAGTCCACTGCCATGGCGTTTTTAGACGTTGAAAAGGCGTTTGACAATGTCTGGCACGATGGGTAACTTCAACTTTCCTCTTTATCTGGTTAAAATCATCCGAAACTACCTCCAGCAAAGGTCGTTTGGGGTATCGTTGAATGGGTGTCTCTTGGATCCCAGCAGGAGTTCCGCAAGGTAGCCTGCTTGGCCCATTAATGTACAGTATCTACACTTCCGATATCCCTCCTCTTAGCGAAGATTGCGTGTTGTTCCTGTTCGCAGATGACACCGCAATAACCGTCAAAGGAAGGATGCCTCGCGAAATCACTAACAAAATCCAACGATGCCTTAACACCTTTGCTGACTATGCCACCAAGAGGAAAATCAAAATCAACGCCTCCAAAAACCCAAACAATCATGTTCCTACATAGGCAGTCCCCCAAACTCCCTCCATCTTGCACGGTTGTCATGGACGGCACAAGGGTTGAGTGGTCCACTGAGGTAACTTACTTAGGGCTGTTGTTTGACGAGACACTTCTCTTCAGATCGCATGTGGAGAGAACGTTGGTCAAGTGCTCCGCCTTAGTCAGGTCGCTATATTCGCTGATTTGCCGAAGATCCCGCCTCTCAGGGGTGAACAAACTGGCCATCTACAAACAGATCATAGCGCCTGTAATATTCTACTGTGCTCCGGTATGGGAATCATGTGCAATGACTCACAGAAACAAACTGCAAGTCGCGTAAAACCGAACGCTCAGAATGATCCCAGATCGCCCATTCGAAACAAGAACGCCTGACCTTCATCTAGACGGGACCGTTCCCAAAATCGACTCAAAAATTTTTGTAATTTGGGAAAAAATTTAAAAAAAATGTAACGCATCGGGAAACCCCTTTTAAAAAACCCCCTGTATATAGTACGTCAGTTGTAAATAGTAGGTAAGTTAATGGCAAAATAATCCGGACACCTCAAAACATGAATAAAACATAAATTTCGCATTATATTTCCGTCGTAGTTGTTTGTTTCAGATTCATGGGATATGTTTTAACAATTCGTGAAGACAAAACATAGTTATTCGGTATTTGCATAAAATTTTCGAACTTTGCGCTTAACTCCGTCCAATAGGGTTTGTACAGACTCCTCAGAAATCGTAGAAGCCGTCTTTGTCCAAATTTGCTGGAAGTGTTTGATGTCTTTGATTCCTTGCTTCTTTCCAGAAAGCTTCCGCTTCATCAGAGCCCAATATCTCTCCATTGGTCGTAGCTCTGGGCAATTTGACGGGTTTGAGGTTTTTGGTACAATGTTCAATTGATTTGTTTGGTACCACTCCATCACAGTTTTAGCATAGTGGCATGATGCCAAATCGAGCCAGAACAAAGGTTTTTCTTTGTGACTTTTGATGAAGGGTAGCAATCGCTTCTGCAGACACTTTTTCTGATAGATCTCCTTGTTGATTGTGCCTGTAGTGACGAAAGATTTACTCTTTTTGACACACGTGCAAATTACTTGCCACACAAGGTATTTCTTGGGAAATTTCGGTGCCTTCTTTGTTTTGAAATGCTCAGCTGTAGCATAGTAGAATAAAAAGCCAGCCCTGGAAGCTGTTTGAAATCCTCCAGGACATAAGTTTCATCGTCCATAACAACGCATGAAAACTTCGTCAAATATTCGGAGTACAAACGTCGAGCCCGTGATTTTGCTGCCAAGTTCTGTTTGTCGTTGCAATTTGGAACTGTTTTTACTTTATACGACTTAAGTCCCAAACGTTGTTTTGATTTTTGGACAAAACCAGGCAACATCCCTATTTTACGAGCCAATATCCTTTTCACCTTTCGGTCCATGACAGGATCAGCGCGTCCAATGTTTTTGTCACTTCTCAGTTCCCTCTCCATCGTCAAACGTTCTGAAAATGATTTGAGCACATCGTTAACAGTGGATTTAGGCAAATCCAATGTTTTTGCGAGGTCCCGTATTGACAAGTCAGGATTTGCCGTACGCCCTTACAAAATTCGCTCGCGCACTTGTTTTTCTTTCGTCGCCATCTTGAATACTAAACATGAAATGTGAACATCAATCATAGTTTTTTTCATCATAGACTCTCAGCTATACCACAGTGAAATTTTACATTCCTACGTGCAATATTTCAAAAGTTTGGTCAATGATTTGAAGGTGTCCGAATTAATGTGGATACAGACCTTAGTTTAGTTTAGTTTAGTTTAAAATTTCCCAAAAAAAAAAACCCCCCCAAGGGGGAAACCCATCAAAGGCCAGATAGGCCTAGATAATTTAAAAATTTCTTTTGTATAAATAGCCTTAACAAAAGCTGAAGAGCAAAGCTGTATCACTTACAAAATTAACATGTTCTAAACAACAAATGATAAGAAATAAAGACAAATTTATGATGATGATGATGATGATGACATTTTGATTCAGTCTTACGACAGTCGTGGAGCTGTGCAGTGGCTGCAGGATTTGCTTCATTCATCCGCCATTATCGAAGATGTTACAGCAGCGCTCGTTAAGTTGTCTGGTGCACTGCTTCTTAGCGATAAGAGTCGCCGTGCAAATTTCCAGTCGGATTGCAGTTCTTACTCGGTCGAATTCATCGTCTGCTCTGGAAGAGCAATACATCGAGCGCGTTGCCGCCGGTGCCCCCCGCTACCTCGCTGCAGTGATGGAATACCTAGTGACTGAAGTCCTCGAATTGGCAGGTAACGCCGCCGCGACAACAAGTAGACCAGAATCATCCCACGTCATCTGCAGCAACGACGGAGAGCTGATGAAACTTCTTTCCGCTGTGGCCATTTCACAAAGTGTTCTTTTCAGACCGTGAAGAAAACCTAAGTTCAATCGCGAACCATGTTCTCCCCGTCATCAATTAGAACCAGTCCTTTTCAGGACGAACAAATTAATTTACCCAGTTGAAGAGTTTGTTTAATTGTAGTTTCTCTTGCGCTCATCAACATTTTCAATACCATGCACCCGCTCAACGAGGTTAGCCAATGTAACCGTTCGTTGGTTAGAAAACGCATTATTCTGACTTCTAGCTGGTAAATTCGGTCGACTATTCCGCTCCAACTTCTGGATCCCCTGGACAGGAACAGTGTAGTCCGAGCAGGAATCCTCTGCATCAATATGATGTACGTCGTTTCTCCCATTAGTAGATGACCTATAAAAGTTTGGATCGCTCGCATCTATTTTATGATTAACTTTAATCAGATGCTCAAGATTGTCGATGTCCATAATTGACAATCTAGAACGGTAATGAGGGCGCATATTATCCCAAATAAGTTCAAACAATGTTCTCGAAGAGAAACGGCGCTGCAAACATTGGTTGAGTTTTTCGACCTCTGTTACATACGCAATGAACGTCTCACCCTTCCGTTGCTTATGTTCCCGAATCTGCGCTTTAATCCCTCTATCGCGATTGGAGTTACCGTAGCGAGAACAGATCTCACCCTCAAATTTACTCCAACGAGTGAATGTGTCCTCCTTGGTGAACCACCAATCATATGCCTCTCCTTTTAGACGATGATGGATGTTTTTCAGCAACTCTCTATCCGAAACATCTTCGTGGCGAGCCAGTTTCTTAATCTTATACAAAAAATCTTCAACCTGCATGGATCTGCTAGCTCCACTGAAGGAAAGATTCCAGCTCTCAACTCTGGACTTTCTATAATGATTCCTCCTCCTATAGGATTCTTCACTGCTTGGTGAGGACGAAAGTCGTCTACTTCTACGACCACTATTTCTTCTCCTATGATTCCTTTTCTCCAAGCTAGATGACGACGAACATCGCCTATGTCTTCGACCCCTACTTTCTCGAAGCTTCAGACTCATTTTCACTGTCTGACCCACTGTCAGCTCGACTAAGTCTGTGTTTAGTTTTACTTTTTCCCATCTTCCTAGTATCTCTCCTTCTATATTCTTCCTCTGTGTAGCTGTCATCATCTGAACTACGATTTTTCCCTGGACGCGATCTACCACTTCCTTTCCCCCCTCACATTGACCCCTGAACGACTTCCTATCTTTTTTTCGTTCTTTTGTATCTTCCTCAAATCTATTCTTACTCGATTTTCTACCACGTTCTGGATCTTCCGACTCTTCTTCCGAAGACCAATCGTGCCTCCCAAGTTTCGCGTTTTTAGATCCCTGACCAATATTTTTCTTTACTGTACCCTTACTTTCACACCTACCGCAATCACATCTAACTCCCTTAGCTCCAAACAAGCATGCTGCTTCAGAATTTTCGGACCCAACCTTCTGATCTACCTGCATGGAATCGCTATCTTTCTTCTCTTCTAATTCTTTACCTTCTCCTTTCTCTTCTTCCCTAATTTTCAATCCTAATTCTTGGAAAACTCTTTCAATCTTACTGCAGACGTCATTCTGCCCCAATTCCTCATCTTTGTCATTAACTGACGCACTCGCTATACGAATCAGATAGTGACGTAATCTAGAAGCTTGCGACCTATCTGGTTTGTTTTTGCTGTTTCTCAAACTCAATACTAATCCATCGATTACTTCTGAAACCTTCTTAATTTCTTCTGAAAAATTACAAATTCCTTCATACATAACCTTCCTATCACCATCATCCTTAACAACCCTACGCAATAACCGTTTCTTATCCTCCAAAGTTTCTCTCCGATCTACAGATTGCTTTCGTACTTTTAACTCAAAGTCAACTTCATCCTCCAGCAAATGATCGAAAAGCGGCAATAAATACTGTCCACTCATTTTGAAAACATACAATCAATCAGAGGAAGCAAATCTTGATTTCAATTTCTGTTCGGCAATGAACACAAGAAACTGCAAGGCGGAGCACTGGACTGTATTTGGGGGTTTCGGGATTTCGGATGGCAATGGAACAGCACTTTTCACTACTGCACTAATTTATTTCTCTGGACTTTACTATTTTACATTTCACTTTCGGGTATAATCACACGGCACGGTTCAAATTCAAAACTGACTGCGGGAGCGAAGGTGTCCCGTTTTTATAGCAGCCGCCACGTGGTCGAGAAAGGCGTAGAAAATTCTACGCGTTCATAGAACCCACGCGACGTGTGTGGTACCATCATCACCCCGCAGGCTGGCGAACGAAACGATGCGATGGGAGACGATGATGATGATGATGACTGTCGGTCGGTCGGTGCACTCACGGGCGCTCATTTGCACTCGCGGCACTCACGCTCTCGCTGCTGGTTGCTGTTGTCTTGCTCGGTTCGGGTGAGTGGGCGCGCGTGAAGCGGTGCTAGCTTGCTGACTGCTCGTCGATACACACCGCTGGTTGTCTTGACATCAGCAACACGAACGATACCGTCCTTTCCTGGGTAGACGGCGATGAACCTCCCTAGCTTCCAAGCTAATGCTGGTTGGTTGTCCTCGGCCAGTAAAACGATGGTGTCGACTTTGATGTTGGGCTGTTTTT
This sequence comes from Aedes koreicus, assembly GCA_024533555.2. Taxonomy (NCBI): domain Eukaryota; kingdom Metazoa; phylum Arthropoda; class Insecta; order Diptera; family Culicidae; genus Aedes; species Aedes koreicus. The sequence goes on from JAHHFK020005380.1 coordinate 357,772, forward strand.
TCGTCCATTTAGCCCTGGATTGCAGCGTGGAAAGATATTCGTGAGACCACCTTTTCCAAAAATGATCTCTCAGCTGGTTTAGGTGCTGCCACTTCGTCAGGCGGTTCACTGGCACGTCCAAATACGATGGCTTGACCACTGGTTCCATTGGTCGACCAAGCATTAGATGTGCAGGCGATATCGGTTGCGCGTCGTTTGGATCATCCGATGTGAAGTATAGCGGTCGAGAGTTGACGATGGCTTCGATGTGGGTTAACACTGTACTGAGCTGCTCGAACGTCAGAGTCGTATTGCCCAGAGTTCTGGTAAGATGGGACTTCACTACCTTCACTCCGGCTTCCCATAATCCTCCGAAGTTCGGCGATCTCGGCGGAATAAACTCCCATTCAATTTCTCGGCCAATCAGGAAATCGTGGATTTTGTTCTTCTCCATCTGGTCTTTGAACATATCTCGTAGGTGTCGAAGCTCCTTCAAAGCCCCAACAAAATTTGTCCCATTGTCCGAAAATATCTTCCGAACAAGTCCTCGGCGGTTGATGAAACGGTCGAGAGCGGCAAGAAATGCATCGGATGTCAGGTCCGACACTAGTTCGAGGTGGATGGCCTTTGTAGTTAGGCATACGAATAGCGAAATGTACGCCTTCACTACTTTCGGCCTGTGTTTGCCTTCTTTCACAAGTATCGGTCCGGCATAATCAACGCCGGTTAGCTCGAACGGGGCATTCTCGGTGACCCGTGCTTGAGGTAGGACGCCCATCAGTGGCTGAATGCTCCGTGGCTTTGTTCGGAAGCATTTCACACAATCGTGGGTCACCTTGCGTATGACGGATCGCGCATTCGTCAGCCAAAATTTCTGACGGATGGCAGCCAATAGTCCGGATTGTCCCTCGTGAAGTCGGTCCTCGTGGAATTTGCGGATCAACATTTCCGTGACACGATGTTTTCGGGGAAGCAACAGTTGGTGTTTGGCTTCGAAAGGCAACTTAGAGTTTTGTAAGCGCCCTCCGACTCGTAGTAATCCTTCGTTGTCGATAAACGGCAGTAGGTTGGCCAGCCGCTTCGGGATGTCATCTCGTTGAATACTCTGGATTTCTTCATGGAATTCACACTGCTGTAGAGCTCGAACGATGAAAATTCCAGCCTTTTGCATGTCCTGGACGGTCAGTGCACTGGAAGCTTTCCTTTGCTCCCTTGGTGTGCGAACTAGACGGGCGAATCGGACCACCTGCGCTAGAACTCGTTGCAGTTTGCTGTACGAACTGAACCGCTCCAAAACAGGCTCACAGGATCTCTTCACGGCAGGGTTGGCGATGACTAAATTTCTCAGGCCAGGAAGCTCACATTCTGGAATCTCCTCAAATATCTCCGGCTCGTAAGCAGCTGCATTGAGGAAGGTTGGTCCATTCCACCACAAGCTACACTGCTTCAACAAGGCTGGCTGCATTCCTCGGGACACAATGTCAGCTGGGTTGTGGGAAGTGTTCACGTAATTCCATTGGTAATGATCGGTCAGCTGGTTGATTTTGGCAATGCGGTTGCGGACGTAGACTTCCAACCGATCTAGGGGTTTGTTGATCCAGGCCAGTACGATTTTACTGTCGGACCACAGCTTCACTTCTTCGATGGGTAACTTCAGCGTTGGAACCACCTTGGCGATCAACTTGGCGAGTAGCAAGGCAGCACACAACTCCATTTTTGGTATGGTCATCTCATGGAGGGGAGCTACCTTAGACTTGCTGCACAGTAGATGAGCTACAGCTGAACCATCTCTTCTTATGCAACGGAGGTACACGCATGCTCCATATGCGCTCTTGGAAGCGTCGGCGAATCCTTGGATTTCCAATGCCTCCCTCTCTGGAACGATAACACATCTCGGAATCTCAAGGTCTGCTATATCGGCCAGGGATATCCGGAAGGTATTCCATCGCTTCAGAAGGTCGTCGTCAAGAGGGTCATCCCACCCTAGCTTGCTGGACCACAAACACTGCATGATCATCTTCGCCTCGACGATCACTGGGGCGACGAGTCCCAACGGATCAAACAACCTTGCTATTTGGGATAGGACGCGTCGCTTGGTAACTACGGCTCCAGGATTAGCCGCTTGTTTCCAAACCGCTCCTCCAGGATGACCCATGCGCGCTGGTAGTTGTTGTTCTGCAGGGTTTCAAGGTCGATCACACCAGCGGCATCTCCTTTCAACGAATTCTCGAGGTGGTATAACTTCACAGCGTCCGAATCGGTCGACCGCTGCATCAGATCCTGGAACATGGCTTTGAAGCGGGGCCATGCTTCATAACGGCCATCAAATGTTGGTAGAGGAGCACGGAAGGATTGCGACTGCACGATGATTGGCTGCTGCGAGGTCAGGTTATCCGCAGTGAACGATGTAGGCACAGGGGGAGGCACGGAATTCTCCTTTTCGATGGACTCGATCATCGCCTCAATCATGATCGATGTCTCGTTGAACTGCGTTTCAAATTCAACGTATTTCTCCTCTTGGGTGGCGACGTTTTCCTCGGAAACGGCTGCTATCACCATGTCGTGGGTATCGTTGTATTCCTGGTAGATCGTTCCTAGCTGCTTGGAGTAGACTCGGAGTTGCGCTAGGGATAGACGCTCACTCTTCTCCTTTGCCGCATTCAACACATTCAAGATCCGTGTCAGCTTAGCCTTCACCTGGCCTCGCTTCAGGATCAGCAGCCTAAGATCCTCAGGGTTCACCATATTGTTGGTTGGGTATGGGATAGTCCTTCACGGTTTGGAATTACTTCACGGAAATGTCTCTTGTAGACGATGGAATGTAGCTCTGCAATTGTCGCGACGGTGGGATGGCTTCACTTGGGAACCGGCACGATGGAACACGAACTCACTTTGTAGGCTACAGGCACGGCAGCGACACGTTTGTCTCAACGCTCGCTTTCGAACGACGGCATAAAATACTACGCAACGGCGGCGACTTCACTCGCTTCGAACGTCTGGTCTCGACCTGCTTGTCGCAACGGGTGGGATTGGAATCGCTTTCACTCGTTTCCCGGAGCGACGGAGCGGAACACAGCGACGGCAGAATCACTCGTGATGCTCCGGAACCGGCGAGGTTGTCACAACGGGTGGAACAGTACCACAGGATGCCCGGTGTGACGGATCGGAACACTACGCGACGGCGAATCCACTCGGATTCCACGAACGCGATCGCGGAGCCAAGCTAACGCTTATGGTCTCACGTTGTCGAAGCCACGTGAACGCTTTTTAGGGATATCGCGCTCTCCAAGCCACGCGAACGCTTGACTTCACGTTGTCCAAGCCACGTGAACGCTTTAGGAGGAATGTCGCGTTGTCCAAGCCACGCGAACCTAAATAAAATTGGTAGAATTCATTCTACAGAATGTCGTTTTAGCCAATTTGAAACTGAAACTGCAGAACATATACTCTGCAGCTGTGGAGCATTATTCAATCAAAGGATGTCAATATTTGTGAAAGGGGTTACTAGAGCCCCCAGAAATTTAGCAAAGTGATCCTGATAGGGTATTAGACTTTATAAAACAAGTCGAGCCTAACTGGGATCAGGGGCTATGTCAACCAATGTCCATCACACCTTAATTGTGATAGGATATTTGACTTGCACCAAATCAAATATGGGTCATACAACAATAATCCTAATGAATGGATGCAGTTGTGTTTTGGCTCTACAGAAGGATAAAAAACAAAAAAGTGCTCTATGTTCACGGTATATTATCATTATCTTTGTGTGGGTCCCATCTCATAGTTCGATTGCGGGCAATAAGGGAGTGGACTTGTTAACAAAAGGTGAACGCAATGGGGGGAATTTTTATGAATTATTACTTTGTTTTTGGCAAACGTCCACGGGTGGGGGGGGGATTTAAAAAAGAAAAGGGGGGGGGGGGCGGCGGGATAATTTCTCCCTGGGGAGGGGGTGGAAAAGGCTTGGCTTGTTCGGGGTGGTCCCTTGCCCAATCTCCATTCTTGGTTTTTAAATTTATATTTTGTTGGTGTTGGTTCTAAGACCGGTAGCAACGGTAGGAGGGAAGGGGGCCAGGGGGGAAAGAGGGGAAGGGGAAATAGGATTCGTCCAGGGGACGAGGAGGAGGGGGGGGGTCACCGAAGGGGGGGGCCCGGACGCCCGCCCGCCGCGGGGGGGCAGCAATCAATAAAAGACATTTATAATTCGTCAAATGTTATGAGAAATGATCAAAAAAGCAAAAGATTTGTACGGCCTGAATCCAAAGGACACTTCCGACTTCATTTGATGAGTTTGACACAATTTATTTGTATACTTTGTTTTTTTTTTCTTTTATTATTGAAATTTGCAGCCTCGGACTTCTTCATCTCCCATAACAGTCATTTGAACACCTTTTGTGATATTTTTTTGTGATTTGTCCGGGGCTGAGATCGGAACTTGTGACTTTGGCGTCAGAAGTTTGGATGCAACTCATTAGGACAATGGGGTGAGTCCTTCATCAAATTAACTGCTTTGGCGGGGTCGCCCCCACTATTTAGGAATTAGTTACTTTACATTCTATAACAGTCAAAAAGATAACGTTGTACAAAAGTTGAATATCATGAGTGGCATGTGTTAAAATTCTAGAGAAACAGAGCTGAAACCTTAATTGTAAAAAAAAATAATGCAACTTTCTTGATCCTCTTCTTTTTGTGATACGTTATTCAACGCTAGTATACAGCACAGGAGACGGATTGAAATGATTTCAGTGTTCAACATTTCTTCTACAGCATTTCAAGTTTATTGCTTTCACAATTTAGCTTATTGCTTGCTCTCTACTTTCGATGCCAATTACCATTTTTGCATTAGTATGATTGTGTGGCAAGTACAATCATACCTTATGCCAAGGGAGTCGAGAAATTTTCCTTGACGAAAAATTCCTAGACCAGACCGGGAATCGAACCCAGCCACCTCCAGCATGGTGTTACTTTGTAGCTGCGCCTTTACCGACTGAGCTAAGGGAGGACCCTTAGCTTGCCGATAAATGAGGTTGACATTTAATCAACATGAAACATGAGCCGAATTTACAGTTGAGGAGGCCCGGGGGCCATCAACTTGTGGGTTAATGTTTGATCCTTAGTACGACTATGCTGTATGAAAAAATTATAGGTGGTTTATATAAGGAATATAACCACACGGTAAACTTATGACCGCGTTGGTGTGTCCCTTCTTACTGAGCTTACGGTTGTCAGTTCGGGCTTAGTGAAAAATCTCTGTCGCATTTACCACTCTCGACTTAATGTCTCAAACAATACAAAATGTACTATTTTTGATAAGGATTGTTTAGGACCAATCACGAACATTTCACTTAAACACAAACTCTTTTATTGTAAAATTTAATTGGTCGTCTTGAAAAGGACGGTGGTTATGATACGCGTAAGAAATTAATTTATTAATTAATTAATTAATTAATTAATTAATTAATTAATAATTAATTAATTAATATTTTTTGGCTTATTTGTCCAGCAGGACACCATCATGTGCTGTATTCAATGCAGCATAGTAATTTATTGATTTATCGTTGCTGTAAATGGTGGACGGTTGGATACTTGGGATGATTCTAGTAATCTAGTTGTCACAAACATCGTTTTCCGCTGGGAGATGCACGGCTCCGGTAGGGTTTCGGTAGCGGATACAACCCGCGCGGTTTATCGATTTTTACGACCCATTGCCACGGCAATAGGTCGAGTGGAGAAACTTGCAAAACTTTGCAGCGCTCTCTTCTGGCTTGTAGATGAGCAAGCGCAGCCGATAATTTGCAAGCCAGACGCGCAATTGCGAGAAAACGGACGAGATAGAAGAAATCTTCGTAACGAGAGAGCGAAAACCACAACCGTTCATCGATCGGTGGCTCAATCGAACTTGAATATCCCAATCAAATCATTTTGGTTCGAATCGTGTGCCTTATACTGGCGTTGATAACATTGCCTACAAAGAAGAGAGGCACGAGAATGCAGTACGAAGCAAATTTCATAAGACAGGATGGGCTTCAGTTATAAAACACGAAACCGGCAACAAAGCAAAGTAAATTTGCAGCTGAAAGGGGGGGCTATGGCTGCATTAAACATAGAATGAAGCTAATGAAATAAAAAGAAGAAGACAATTTGAAACATTTGTCACCCGTTTTTGAGGACACAGAAAGGGAAAACCATATTTTCAACAGATTTATATGGGAGCAAATGTAGGTCATTTTTTAGTAAAAAGTTGAGGTACTTATACTAATAGCACTTAATTGAAAAAAATTTAATCAAAAACATTTGTAAGTATTCCTGATCAAATGGTGTACAAATGGAGTCATTCTGTTCAGTCAAACGAGAGTTATTAGCGTTCAAAAACCTTTCACTTTTGCGTAACGCTCTTATTTTTCAAAATTTTGAAATGACACCCGGTATAGAAAAAAGAAACGTAGTCCTACGCTAAAATAAGTGAAACTCATTTTATGGCAGGCCTTAAAATGTGGGGGGCCGTAACCGTGCCCTCACCCCAGGTCCAGCCAGTAGTCATCTGTCTATCAGTCATCAGTCAACTGCTTTAAACTGACCAATGTATTCAATGAGAAACATAGAATTCAACAAAGATTTTTCATTAGGACTCAACTGCCAAGCGTAACCAATGATTCGTTCGGTAAATATGTCGTGACATGAAGTGTACTCACGTAAGCCACCAATTCAATCGGATTGGTGAACTCGAGCTCTTTAAAACGATGAGGTGGATCAATGAGGTATGTTCTCAATGTCAAGAAATTTGTGGAAAAAGCCATTGCTTACGTTGTTCAGTTCGGCTTCAATGAAAAATCTCTGTCAAATTTACCACTCTCGACTGAATGCGTCAAACATTGCAAAATGTACTGTTTTTTGATAATATGCAATGGTTGTTTAGGTTAAATCACAAAGTTCCACTTAAACACAAACTCTTCTATTTTAAAATTTAATTGGTCGTCTCGAAAGGGACGGTAGTTATGAAACGGGTAAGAAATTTATTTATATTTCGGGTTTATTTGGCCAGCATTTATTTGTCACAAGCATCGTTTCCTGCCCTTGAGATTTTCAGAGGCCTAATTTCATCATTCAGTGTCACATAGACACCGTCACCTACCCGACTAGTCGGTCTTGCAAGACTCTCCTTCCATGCCACAACCGGGTGGGCAAAGCCCTGTCCGAACCCCCACCTGCGAGCTAGTGTCGAACACTGAAATCATTTCGGTTTGTCTCGCGTGCTATAACTCGCGTTGATAGTAAAGCCCATAAAGAAGAAACGCTCGAAAATGCAATACGAAGCAGAATTCATAAGAAAAGGGCTTCAGCTATAAAATCAGACACCGGCAACAAAGCAAAACGATTTTGCAGCTGAGGGGTGTGGCTATTGCTGTATTAAATATGGAATAATTTTTAAGTGAAATTCTAACGCAAAAAATTGGAAAGTTTTTTGATCAAATGGAGTATGAATGAAGTCACTTTGTTCAGTCAAACGAGAGTTATCAGCGTTCAAAAACCTTTAGCATAACAGTCTCATTTTTCAAAAAATTGAAATGACACCCGGTATAGAGAAGAGAAACGTAGTCCTACGTTAAACCAAAATATGCACATCTGTTTAGTTTGACAAGGTCTTGACATACACGAAGTTTCATTCGATTGAGAGATATTTACCAGCTCTATAGACGAGACATCATTCGATAACGTTCAGATATTTTAAGTCATGCAATCCATCCAGGAGTTTAGGAGTTAAGAACAGAGGATCCACTGCTGTAACGATAAAACTTTTCCGTTACCTAGCGTCACGGTTTGGTTTAAAAAAAATCAATAGAAAAGAACGTTGAAAGATAATCTTGGGATTTCTAGGATACCCAAACTGCCGGAGTATCAAAGATAAGGCACACCCCAAAAGCATGTTTAAAATTTCAGAATATGAGGAAGTGGTTGGTGTTTTGGAAGGGTGGGGGGAGACACAGAGGGGGGAGTATAGGGAATCTAGACGAGAAAACTTTAGCACAATAATTTGAAATTCTGCACTCTGAATCTTACATTAATCCTCAAATATGTCAAATCTGCTTTTTTTCTGTTTTCAAATATTTAATACTCAGGATTGATTTAAACATTTTTTTCCCAGGTAGCTAATATATAGTAAAGGGTGTTCAGATCAAAATTGGGTCAAACAGTAATGTGTGTGAGTCGATCAAAGTTTTTTTTTTTTAATAATTCAAATTCTTTTTCTTTTTCTAGTTCAGCTAATACCGAATACAGGAGAAATATTCAGCTAAGCTTCCTTTTTAACGAATGCAAATTCCCGGGTCTTTCGTTTAACACCTGCCATAAGATTTTGTACAGTCTCCTTGTCCACTTTATTCGCCGCAGAACGCCAGTTTGCCTTGAACTGTTTCTCGCTCACAACAGCTTTTTGAGTCTTCTTAAGGTTCCGCTTGACGATGGCCCAATATTGTTCGATTGGGCGGAGCTCTGGCGTGTTGGAAGGGTTCTTGTCCTTGAGCACCACTTGAACGTTGTTGGCAGCATACCATTCCATGACCTTTTTTCCGTAATGGCATTGTGTCCGTAGTGAACAATTATGTCGCTTCAGGAAAGGCAGTAGACGTTTTTGAAGGCACTCGCTCAGATACATTTCCTGGTTGACGGTTCCGGTCGCAATGTAAACGTTGCTCTTCAAGCCACAGGTACAGATGGCCTGCCACACCAGATATTTCTTCGCGAACTTTGACAGTTTAATGTGCTTAAAAATATCTGCCACCTTTTCCCGTCCGGTTGCCGTATAAAATTCCTGTCCAGGAAGCTGTTTAAAGTCTGCCTTGACGTAAGTTTCATCGTCCTGTACCACGCAATCAAACCTCGTCAGCATCGTCGTGTACAACTTTCGCGATCGTGCTTTGGCCGACGTCTTTTGTTTATCGTCGCGATTTGGAGTCACCACTTCCTTGTAAGTCGACGGTGCAGCTCGTTTTTCGTTCCCAGCTTCTTTGCGACATCTCGGACGGAGAGGTTGGGGTTCCGCTCGAAACAGCGGGCAACTCTTTTTGTCGTCGCTGTGGCCTCCGGCTTTCGATTTCCCCCCGATCCAGCTTTCCTGGCTGTCGACAAACTTTCACCGAATACTTTTAATACGTTGGTAACAATTGATTTAGCCACATTCAACAATTTCCCCAACTTGGCGTGTGAGTAATTTGGATTTTCGCCATGCACGTGCAAAATTTTGATGCGTTGCTTCTCTTCCTTCGACGACATTTTGATAACTGAAGTGCTAATCTCAAAATCAAAATAGAGGCATGATGCTACACGCACACATCTTCAAAATGTGGGGGTGCAAAATTGTTTAATGCACGATGAAAGGAAATGCGCCAAGTTTAAGTCGACCAAATTTTGATCGAAACACCCTTTATTTCTCCAAAATTAAGCATGATATTGTTCACATTATAAAGTTGGAAGTGAATTGATATAGAAAGATAATTACCTTAGCAAAATATGTATTTCTCTATTTAAATTTCACAAGAAAACAGCATTCGATGTCATACACACTAAGATATTATCGCCGATATTAATTTTAACACAATGTGAACAGATTAACTATTCGATAAAATGTTGACATGTTCAACAACGAGATGATTATCGATCAATTCAACAAGCTTGAGCCAGTTCTAAAATAAGTTTTGAGGTAAATGGGCTTTGAAAGTTATGTTGAAGATTTACCGAACACTTTAATTGTTCAAGTTTCAACTACTGAAATTTATGATAATTTTAAAATTGTGATTTAAGACTTTAAAAATTCTGCATCATTCTATTGCGTTGATTGTTTCACAATAAATTGAGCGCGCTTTACAATATCAATCGACGTTTCAAATAACACTCGCTTTGGATTTTCAAAATTAACTGTTACTTGAACCTGAAAGTAATATTCAAACTCCAAAAACTCATCACGATATTGGACTCGAAAGCTCATTACCGCACAATCTCACAAATCATTAGATTCCGATCACGCACTTCTATCGCAAATCACGATTTGGAATCCCTTTGGGTGGCTAAGGGAATGTGTTATCAAACCTTCGCTCAAAACACGCACCCCTTACCGAAGCGAGCACATGCTTACGTCACAATGAGCTCTACCCATACATTGCGGAATGCTGGCTGTGGAAAAACGCACCTCACCACGACAAATCTGCGGAAAAGAAAATACCAACCCACCGATTGCAGCATATCGTTTCGTGTGTGCCCAAGCACTGCTGCTGACAGCCACGCATGGCGGTCTCGTCGAATGCACGCAGCCCCCTTTTATTGGATTAATATGGACATATGTGTGGAAATCTGCTGTCAGCTCATAGCTATGCAACTTTGCAACTGCAACCGTGCAAAGAAATGCACCCCAGAGATTGAAAGAGAGACCTGATTCTTGACCATGTGACCGAAAGGTAAGATCAATCCACCTAGCACTCAAATCTAAACAATTTCCATTTCACCTCTACAACAGACCAACCACATTATTTGCTCTGAAGAAGTGAAACGCATCAACACTGCATAACCGGCATGGAAAAAGCAGTTGAACCGGAGACGAATTCGCACAACCAATGCAATCCCGCTAAAACACCCCTCAGAAAAGCGTTAGATACGAACCCATGCATAGTAGGCCTTTGTGAGGCTCTCCATGAATGAATTCTTGAATGGAAGCTTGAAGCGAAAAAAAAGAGTACGCACGCAAAACTGCAACTGCACGTTAGTGCATAGAGTGCTATGCCTGCATCTAAATCTGCTAGAAGTTTTATGCACCGAGGGAAATGTTCGCTCAAATCGATCATTTCGATGGAAACTTTTCCGGTAGAAATTTTACCACCGTGTCTCGGGTAACTCGAAAAGACCTTGTGCGAAAAAACAAGTCATCTATGCATACAACTTGGCGCAACCCTTCGATTACGCAATTGCACATGCTAACGTGCAAACAGAGCTCAGTGTGTTCGAGTGGAAGATGCTAGTTCCTCACACTACACGTAATAACATTGCATTCTTCCAATACAACTCGGCCCCGATTTTCTACGCCTCAGCAGCATGGAACGGAATTTGAAAGATTTTTCTACGCGCTAACAGTTGTTTTTTTTTTTCGTTATTCGGAATTCATTGCGAGTCCAAGGAAACGAGTTTCGATGGAAAGTTGGAATTTTGTTTTCGACGCGCAGCACCCAACAAAACAACATTAATATTCAAACGGATTTTGGAGGTTCTCGTCGCGTGGTTGAACAAGACCGGAAGGTCTACAAAGTCATCTTGGCCATTTGTGCGGCTGCTGTTGGCTACGTTGTGGGGCATCATGGGGCGTTGCTCAAGGCGAAAGTTTCTGTTTTCGGATTGGGTAGAATGTGCGCGGGCACTCATCCGTCGAATGGCCAGTGTCAAGAGGCAGGGTCGAGTGGGGGGGGGGGGGCTATCATTGCTGCGTGAAGGTGGCGATGGTGGCGATAAAAGGTTTATTTGATGATCTTTGAATCGGTAGAGATGCGCCGGCAGTTATTGAATGCTCAGGGTTAAGGGTAAAGCTTGTAGCAATACCAATGGAATATTGATGGTTGCAAAATAGATTGGACTCATTAGACTGATGCAATTTTCACTATTCTTAAACGGTGTCAAATTAGGTGCTTATAAGCCTCCCAAAATTTGAAATCATTCATTTTGGAACTGACTTGTATGGGAATCACTACGAAAAACTTATTTTTTTGTTTGACTCTAAAAACTAATTTTAGAGTTGTCTTATGCAAGATTTGTCATAAATTCATGGGATATTTCATGTTAATATAAATCACATATCACCTGAATTAGTTATTAGTAATTCTGCTAAAATTCATCATTTCATTCTGTGTAGACAATTGCCTTAGCAACAACTTTGCAGAATATTTCTTTTCGAAGAATTGTAAGGAACAAAATCTGTTAATCACTCGTATCACTAGTGTCTTATTATACCGCTCGATTAAGTGCTCAGCAGGCAACAATGTTCTGGCATGTAAAAATCATGGCTACTATGTCACACTGAACAATATAGTGTTGCTGAAAACGCTGCTGTTTGATCTTCTTAAATATTATAAATGTTTTGCATAATAATAACTATTTCATTTGATATTCGGCTGAAAAACAATCGTCAGCAATCTTGTAGCTGAAATAAATCCTATAAGAATATCTGTAGATCATTTTGTCAGAACCATTTATGGAAAGGCTTGGTATTATATCACGTCTGCAATTACCATATTAATTTGAATGTTAACATCAAATGACGCGCACAGTGTCAGTTTCTAATCAAATGTGTCGAACTTTGAAGAGGCTATGCAGGAAGCGATTTGAAATCGTTTAAGCATAGGGGAGTGGAAACTTCAAAATTTGTATCAGCCAATTGTCTTACAGGGTCCTTCAATTGAAGTGCTACATTAAAAGCAACATGTAAATTCAACAAAACACAACCCTTTTAATTGAAATTTACACCAATTCACTTGAAACAGTTTGAAAAATCATCGACTAAATCGAAGATGACCACCTTAAAAAGAGATGACCTGTTTCAACCTGCTTATTGTTTTATAGCTTCCAACACACACCTTACAGAAAATTCCATTGAATTTAAGTAAGGCGAATTCACTGCCACTCCGTGCTAGAAATGAATGCGGGCCGGTGAGAAGTCCTGTTGAAAAACCCTAGGTGTTGAACCAAAATGAGCTTGTGCCCACGGCTCAACAACATTCTGTGGAACCAATTCCCGATAGGTTTGTTGGTCGATGTTTACCCAAAGGATGTCTCACATGGATTCCATCAACTTGATTTGATGAACTCAGCTTAATTCGCTGCAAACCCAAATAAATAAGCTTGACAGAAAATGCGCAGCAGATGAAACATAAAACTTTGCTTTCCTTAACTCAAATGTCATATCGGTGTAACTAACGTGTTGAGTGTGTGTGTGCAATATTGATCAAAAGAACTTTATCGGAAACCTTTTGCAGTGAATTGAAGTTTGTTGCGCCCGATTCCAGTGAGACACCCCATGTTTTTACCACTTCATGAACCGTTATGGGTAATTCCTTCACTGAAATAGATTTTTGTCGTCGAGTGGCCGTCAAAACGTCGGAACTTTTTTGGAATTCTTCTGTCAACCGAATCCTATCGTTTTGCTTGCTAACGAATAGCTGAATAGTGAAAAGCTTTTCGTCCGTAAATATTGTATTTTCCAACTATACTTCCGTGGCCCATTGCAACAATGACTTAAAGGGTGATACGGTCAAAATTTGGTCAAGGGAAAACGCGTGTAAATCGGTGAAATCATTTATTTAAAAAATCAAATTAAATTTCTTTTTCAAGTTCAATTAGTATAAAATTCAGGAAAAATATTCAATTAGGCTTCCGCTTTTCCAAATCCGAATTGCCGGGCCTTACGCTTGACCCCTGCCATCAGATTTTGTACAGCCACCTTGTCCACCTTCTTCGCCGCAGAAAGCCAGTTTGCCTTGAACTGCTGCTCGTCCTTAGCAGTTTTTTTGGTCTTTTTTAGGTTCCGCTTGACAATAGCCCAGTATTTCTCAATTGGGCGGAGCTCTGGCGTGTTGGGAGGGTTCTTGTCCTTGGGAACCACCTGCATGTTGTTGGCGGCGTACCACTCCATGGCCTTTTTACCGTAATGGCAAGATGCCAAATCCGGCCAAAACAGTACGGAACAACCGTGTTTCTTCAGGAAAGGCAGCAGACGTTTATTCAAACACTCTTTCACGTAAATTTCTTGGTTGACAGTCCCGGAAGCTATGAAAATGCTGCTTTTCAAGCCACAGGTACAGATGGCTTGCCAAACCAGATATTTCTTTGCGAACTTTGACAGTTTCGTGTGCTTGAAAATATCTGCTACCTTTCCCCTTCCTTTTGCCGTATAAAACTCCTGTCCCGGAAGCTGCTTGTAGTCGGCTTTGGGGTAGGTTTCGTCGTCCATTACCACGCAGTCAAACTTCGTCAGCATCGTCGTGTACAGCCTCCGGGATCGCGCTTTGGCCGTCGTATTTTGTTTATCATCGCGATTTGGAGTCACTACCTTCTTGTAAGTCGATAGTCCGGCTCGTTTTTTGGCTCGATGCACGGTTGTAGACGATACACCCAGCTTATTTGCGGCATCTCGGAGAGATAGGTTAGGGTTTCGCTTGAAACTACCGGCAACTCTCTTTGTCGTCTCAGCGGCTTCCGGTTTTCGATTTCCCCCCGATCCAGACTTCCTGGCTGTCGACAAACGTTCCCCAAACACTTTAATTACATTTGTAACGGTTGATTTGGCAACTTTTAGCGATTTTGCCAACTTTGCGCGCGAGTAGCTCGGATTTTCGCGATGCGCGAGCAAAATTTTGATACGCTGCTCTTCTTGCTTGGACGGCATTTTGACAACTGAAGAGTGAATTCCAAAATCAAAATAGGAGCAACATTCTACACACACACACCGTCAAAATGAGGGGTGTTCAGGTTTTTTAAATGCAAAATTGAAAGAAATATGTCAAGTTGATATTGACCAAATTTTGACCGTGTCGCCCTTTACTTCTTCACTCGCTCCTTCTTTTGCTTGATTGTAAGATCCTGTACTTTTTGGATCTTGTATGGCTTGGTCTTAAGCCTCTTTTATAAAGCCTGTCCACGTGAAATTTCAGAATCTAAGATAATGTCAGCAAAAAAATCTAGACATAACTCTTGTTGAATCGATTGTTAATTTCAGTATAATTTAGTTATAAATACAATAAGACAGTTGATTGAGATGTTGATTCTTCTTTCTGTAAAATTTTCAAACTTTCTGTAGCACAACCGCCATCAGATTCCTTACAGTATCCTCAGATACGCTAGCGAAGGCGGTCCTCCGTCTTTTCTTGAAATCGTCGATCCCATTTGTTATCTTCCTAGTTTCAAAATGTCCGCTGCACCAGAGCCCAGTATTTTTCTATCGGACGGAGTTCTGGACAGTTAGACGGGTTGACTATTTTTGGCACGTATTTGACCTCTTGTGCCTTATACCATTCCAGGACGAGTTTTGCATAGTGACAAGAGGCCAAATCAGGTCAGAACAGAGCTGGAAAGTAGTGGCTTCTTATAAACGGTAGCAACCACTTTTGCAGACATTCTTTCTCGTACACATCTTTGTCGATGGTGCCGATAGAGACGAAACTTTTGGATTTTTGACCACAACTACATATGCCTGCGTTGAAGATGATTCACGTCCAAAATGTGCATCAACATCAGAAATCATAACGAAAATACAGGATATGGTTTTGGAAGATCATCGATCGACTATGGATGTGATAGCTGACACTATACGCATCTCACATGCAACAGCATGGCATATTTTAGCTGACTTTCTGAGTAATATTTGCAGCAATTTCGATAGGATAAAAAGGATTTTCTTCGTCGATTCATCACTATGGATGAGACTTGGATCCACCACCATGATCCTGAATCAAAACAAGAGGCTAAGGAGTGGTGTGAACCAGGCACCTCGGCTCCGAAGCGAGTTCGTGTCCAGAAATCGGCCAACAAGGTGTTGTAAGCGTCAGTTTTTTGGGATGCAAAACGAATTTTATTGATAGATTATCTCCAAACTGGTAAAAAAATCAACTCTGATAATTATTGTGACCTTTTGGACCAGTTGGATGAAAAAATTTGTGAAAAAAGACCCGGGTTGCAGAAAAAAAATCATTTTTCATCAAGACAATGTACCTGTTCACACAGCTCAAAAACCATCGCGAAAATCTTTGAATTGGGGTACGAATTGTTTCAGCGGGTGGACGTCAGATTTAGCTCCCTCTGACTTCTGGCTGTTCTCTCACATCAAAAAATATTTTCGTGAAAAGCATTTTTCATCAAACGAAGAGGTTACAGCCGTCGTAGAGGAGTATTTTGCAGCCTTTCCAGGTGATGGACAACAAAGTTGGAAAATCGTTGGGAAAGTATACTGAGCAATAAAAGTGATTTCCAAAAAAAATAATGTATTTTCATTTCTGCTTTCAAAACTTTTTGACTAACCTAGTATTTTGGTCTTCTGCGCTTGTGTCCTCTGTACCATTCGTCGTAGTTCTGCTTCCACCTACCAATCACCTTGCGTTCATCGGTCAGAATGCCACCATACTTATTCCTACACATTTTGACTCGTGTAAATAAACCTTTGACAGTGGTTTGTTTAGACTTCTATAGAGAACAACTGGTTTAAGTTTGATCAAAATAGTCGATCGCATTCAGAAATAACGTCAAATGGAAATCGAAGGAAGAAAAAATATTGTGCACAAATACCTGGAAAATCCGGAGTGGTCCGGTTCCAAGCTGGCTAAAGTGCTGAAAATGCCGACAACAACAGTTTGTCGAATACTCCAAATCTACAAGAAAACTCTGAGTGTGGAAAGGAATCAGCGAACCTACGAAAAAACTGGAACCAGAGATCGTCAGCTGTGCAGCAAGGTGGTGAGGTTTTTCAATCCGAAATGTGGCCAGAAGGTACAACGCCAACTTTCAAACGGTGCGGAACATCCTTGCCAGGGAGGGATACAAGTCATACAAAGTCAGCAAACATCCGAACCGGCACATGAAGCAGAATTCCGTGGCCAAAAAGCGTGCAAGGCTATTGTACGATCGTGTTTTGAAGAAACACAATAAAATGAAACATACGTCAAACTCGATTTTAAACAGCTTCCCGGTCAAAAGATTTACATCGCTAATGGACGAAGGGATGTGCCGGGAAGATTCAAGTTCGTGTTTGCCGACAAGCTCGCGAAGATGGCCATGATTTGGCAAGCGGTTTTCAGCGGTGGCCTGAAAACAGCTCCATTCGTCACATACTCGACGATGACATCCCAAGTTGACATCGAAGAATTCGAAATACTACCTCGCAATGCCCTCCGCTCAATTTTCAAAGCTACTTCTATTCAATCTTCACAGCCTGCCGTGCGCTAACGGAACTATCAATACTTTCTCTTAACAACTTTGTTCTAGCAAAAAAAGTGCCGTCTACTCCTAGAGCCCACGTGTGATGAGAAATTATTTCCTTCTCAAAAACAACATCATCGAAGAATGCCTGAAAAAGCGTGTATTGCCGTTCATCCGCAAGCATACAAGCATAGGGGCAAATTAATTTTTTGACTCGATTTGGCCAGCTGCTACTGCTCCAAGGTGGTTCTGGAGTCGCATGCTGCCATCAAGATCGATTTTGTCCCCAAGCTAATGAATCCTCCGAATTGCCCGGAATTTCGACCAATCGAAAAATACTGGGCAATTTCAAAGCAGCGTCTTCGACGAAGCGGCGGGGCAGTCAAGGACAACCAGCAAAGGCGAGATAAATGGAAGAATTGCGCTGATTCCATTTCCCCCCTAGTAGCACACTTGTTGCCATTCGGTTGATATAACATAAATATGACTTGCTTAGTCATAATCAAGTTACTACAACTAATTATGATCGTACTGTGCTACTTGAGCTTTTGCACTGTGTGGGCGCTTATGGGCTCCTTCAAGACGAAGGTTCGAGATTTCGTTCGAACTGGAGAAATGTAACCATCTAATGGTGTAATTTGAACTTTTAATAAAAGTACTGTAAAGTAATTATTAATGGACTTTTGAAACTTGTTGAATCACGAATTACAGGCGTACCAATTTACTCTCATTCAGCCTTTACAAAATGCGTTTGCATTTTACCACGTTTGCACGTCGACAACATTTTTCTAAATGCAGCAAGAATGTAAACACGTTGAACCACGCAATAAAGTGAAGAGTTTCCGCTGTCATATAATTTAAACGTTTCAGCGACCCGTGAAATAATTCATAAGTCTCTCAAGTTCACGTTTGAATGACGTGTATCTTCGAAGTTCCACGTCAACGGAACGGTAAACCTCGGGTGCATTGCCGATCCCACCAGAAGGAGGTTTCCTACGAAACGACGTTCCTAAACCGGTCGAGTTCGAGCTTGAAGCGCGCTGTCTAAGATCAGGTTGCAGAAGAAGGTAGTTCCTCCAACGGTGGAAGCCATCCTACCGTCGTTTCGGCTTTATTTGTTGCATATGGGATGGTGAGATTCTCTGGATTGGATTGATGAAGTTTCAGAACAGCAAGCCAATGTTATCTAACTCCATCATCATTACATGATGGAATTTTCTAAATATTTTTCATGGCCATGGCCTTCGACGACAACATTAATTTTGGAAGTTGTGCATCGCAAATTTCGTTGAAAACTTTCTGACAATGGATCCAAAATATTGTGCCAAGATATAGCTCAAAATTTCCAAATTGGCATACACGGAAGCGCCCCAATGCACAGTGGGGCAAAGCTGGACAGTAAACAAAAAATGTACTATATATGAATATACATTTTGGCAAATTTTGAGGTGAATCGGTTAAAAAATGAGGCTTCCAAAATTTGTAAAAGTTGTCAAAGTCTATGAAACATGCTGAAATTCTTAATGCAAATAACTTCCTTGCCTTTGTGTTCAAGTCGATAAAGGTGGTATAAAATAATAACAATATGCCTCCGAGTAGAGTTTGAGAACAAATTGAAAACTTAATATGATGTTGTGATGTTGCTGATAATGATTACTCAGGTTACTGTCGCTTTGGTCGTTTTAACGGTTAAAAGATCAAAATTGCTAGCAAAAATTTATTCCTATGACAACAAATTTAAAACTGATCCTGCTATCAGTGAGAGCATATCGAAAAGTCAATTTGCTGTACATTTTTGCCTGTTGATAGCAAAATGAGTATGCTTCTGTCAATTGAATGAAAACAAACCTTTTTTTTTCAAGAAAAGTGAACTAAATTTGGTACAAATTGCCAATTGTGGTGTTTCTAATAGGAAATTTTCTCACAAATCCGGTTTTCAGCATAGTTTTTATGATACACTATTTTTTTTTTTTTTTTGAAGAGTTATAGTCAAAAAAAAGGCATTTAAATTTTTTTCTACACGTTATTTTAACTTTCATGGAGTGAGCTAGTTATCACTGAAAGCAGGTAAATGAACCGCTCTTAGCCTGTTCAACTTAAAATTTTATCTAGTGTTTTTTTAATCATAGCGGCGTTCTGTACCGAGCTGCCCAAATGCCTCATATTTGATAAATTCTGAAAATTGAATTTTACGGCATATGGTTAAGCTGAACTTGCGCTGTCGTATTTTACCCGTGTAAGCACGGTAAAGACATTTTAACTGTGGTTCTCCATTTGTGCATCCGTTCCTTGGACTGACACAACAAGAGGGCGGTTTTAGGGTTCACTCCAACCCCCCCCCCCCCCCCCCCCACCCTCCTTTTAGAGCCTTGAAACTTAATTCAAACCTATGAACTTTTTCTTCCTCAGTCCAGTGCTCGGAAGAGGAGGGGGGTGGGAAAGAAAGAAAGAAAGGGAAATGTTCCCAAACACCAGTCGCCCCAACTCCTAGCTATAAAACTGGTTCAATGGAGAACCTTGCAGCGTATCGAATTTTTTGAATCTAGTAATGAGCATTCGTAAAAGTCTTTAACTCAAAACGCAATGCAAAGTTTATGAATTTCAATAGATTATTTCGCTAAGTGAAAAATATGTTGCTTCTCTCTTTTTTTCACTGTGACATTTTGACAGTATGAATATTGACGTTAATTTGCAGTTCAAAAACGGATACATTTTACAGTCTGTTATAAAATTGGAATTCTCATTACCTGCATAAAGTTAAACATTCATAGCCAAAATGAATTCAGCTTCCAATGGTGAGTTATTACTTCAATGGATGTATTGTTTTGTTAATCATTTATTTTTTTCAATTTCAGACATTTTCTTAAAAAGAAAAGACATTTATTTTGGAACCTACCTACCAAATGTCTGATGCTGATAAACGGAAGGCGATCGAGAAGTTCATTCATGATCGCGTGGATTGTGATGCTTAGGCTTATATAATCATGTTGTGGCATGAAGCGTCGCTGGCAGAAAGTCAACACAAAATGGAGCGATTTCAGCGGAATAATAATGACTGGCTGGAATCGTTCACTATTTTCGAGGGATCATTAACCTCTTCTGGTAGTATCAACAAGGGGGGGCGCCCCTAAAAAATTTTCGAAAATTTTTGCCGCCGAAACATACTCTCCGCACGGGCGCACCACCCTCTTTCGAACGCAAAAAAAATCTTTTTTCTGGTCAGACTGAGCAGTTAAAACATGTTATAAGTCTATCTTGATGACGAATTTCTTGTTGAAAATATTTGACAACCGTTTTAACATATTATAACTCTGTAGTCTGAACAAGGCACAAGGGTAATAACAGTTTGAAAACCTGTGATGACTGTTTTCCCGTTATATCTAGCGAGAAAGCATTGGGTATTTATATAGACGCAAGGTTGACCAGACAAAGTTAGGATTTGATCAGAGCGCCTGTTAATCGGTATATCCTTCATATAAACGTATCCAAACTGAAAAAGATAATTGTTACCCTCCTAAACCTTTGAATTTTTCGAAGTATTTTGCTCTAAGCACTTCTTGACATCTTCAAAATTCAAGATTCAAGATTCCCTTTATGTACGTACATCCAAGTAGATTTAAATTTACGTAATATTTTCTAAGTGTGCGGAATTAAGGAAAATTTGTTCAATTGAATTATCTTTTGAAGTAAAAAAACTTAAGGCCATTCAAAATTAGTCCAAATAAAAAAAAAGTTAAATGGATCCGTCCTGAGGCCTTGAATAGCGCTTATTGCATTGAATAAAAGCTGTCGAAGTGTTACTGAGTAGGGATAAGTTAAAATACGTTCCATACAAATCAAGCTGAACTTTTTTCACAATCACGATATATTTTGTAAGAGAATTTAGGAATGTCCATTTCATCATCGCATGCATCCCATAAATGAAGACATTAACACGCCTTCCACTCATCTGTCACTGCTTTTTTTTTGCGAAACGCCCCGAGCAAAACAAAACACAGCAAATCCTACGCAATCGTACTCGTTACGATGTGAACCTGCCAACCGAAATGCCCTGAATGTTTGAAATTATATCTGTATGAACGCTTGATGAAAAGGTGCACGTATTTAACCTACAAATGACAACGCGCCAAAGTTTAATGTCGAAGTCGAAAACACGCCTCATCAGACCTCAAACTGACGCGACAACCGGCGACGACATCATCAACGCGTGAAGTGTCCATAATTCTTCTTGTCAAAGTTTTTGTTGTCGCTGTTGCTGGTTGCAACGACAACAACAAAAACACCACAGCCTACTCCGTTGCAGTATGGTTGTCTCAATCAGTACCTTTTCTCTTTCATGTGTGTGTGTTTACAACCCAGACCAAGTGGCGTTGCAAGAGCCTGACAATGAATGGGTCACACCGCGGCGGCCTCTTTTAGATTGCACCCACCCCTTGGATGCGAAACACCCATAGCCAGAAGACACGGGCTGGTAGGTACGGCGGTATTTAGCATTTTAGTTTCGCAAATTTACTCACAATCAAGATGGATGGACAATGCTTTGTGCGGCACACACACACACGCACACGGCCGGCCCCAAAACGGAACATGCCGTTGCCGTTGTCACGCGCCAGTCTGTCAGTTACCGTTGCCCTTTGTCTGACGCATTCCAAGCCCTCGCATCACGACAAATGCGGGAATTTAGCTACGGCAATAAACGCTAGCCAAGATTCACAACCTACAGTAACTGTCACGCATTTGAAGTTCAACACGGAACTTCCCTTTTGGGTGCCAGCGAAGCATGGCGGTTTTGTTTGATGATGCTTCAGGGGACAGTGCTATTTTTTTCCAAAATATAATGAATTTCCTTGCTTTGCAATAACTAAAGAATCATTTTTTTGAATGACAATATCAAGTCTATTGTGTATGTCCAGCAGTGAACGGTTTCCGAATTATCGAAAAATCCAAATTCGTGATTCATCCATCATCGGTATCTGATTTTGCACATTGTCACGTTTCGATTGTGTACCATGATGCCTTACTGATTGTGTGTGGCTCGCTCTATCTGTAAAATCGCAACTGGCTCGTGTGTGTTGACGACCTGATAAGTCGTATGATTGCATTGCATGTCAGGCCGGTTGGAGTTGGTGTGAAAGTTTCGCCGATGTAGAGCTCTAAGCGCATTTCTACACACTGGAAT
This sequence comes from Aedes koreicus, assembly GCA_024533555.2. Taxonomy (NCBI): domain Eukaryota; kingdom Metazoa; phylum Arthropoda; class Insecta; order Diptera; family Culicidae; genus Aedes; species Aedes koreicus. The sequence continues at coordinate 379,868 of JAHHFK020005380.1, forward strand.
CTCGGGCGGGGAAAGGGAATTGCACCTCTCGTCTAGGCCGGGGCGAGTGATTGCTTTTGGCGTGGTCGTTTGATATGCATCTTTTTCTAACGTGGAAGTCAGCAATGTGCCAACCGGACGTGAAATGGTGACTAGGTTGACTAATGATGATTGCAGGGTTTTGCACCCAGCCCGATTGGTTGATTGATTCATTCAAAGTATGAGATTATGGGCAGATGAACACAGTAACTCTATATGACTCCATAATGAAATAAAATTGAAAATCAACAATTGCTTTGAGTATGAATTGGAAATACCACTATGCGGACGTTTTAATTTACAAGCAAAAATAAACTCACCACCAAGTCCTCAGTCACGAAGTTGTAATTTTTGAAGCTTTTCTTGGACACGAACATAGCAAAGCGCTTCGGATTGTTCGATGACAACCTCTGGTCCCGGACGCACGAAACATCGACTGCAGTGCACTGTTGACCATCAGCTGCCCTCTGTTCGAGGCTCTGACTGGTTTTGATTTACAAATTTGTGCAAATGAGCCTCTCTCTGACTCAAGAAAACCAAAAAAAACTCTTCACCTGTAGCAACCACAAACAGTAACAACAACAACAACAACTGACCGGGTGTCATAAAAACATGGTGCGTGAAGTCAACCATCATGAGGAGTGAGGCACAGCGCAAATTCAAGCGTTGCTTAGAATTCGAATCCAATTGTGTGATGTTTAAATCATAAGATTTAAAGTTATGTTCTTCAAAGCAGCGTTAGTAGGCCCTGACGATGGGAGAAGCGTGGTTTCTAATGATTTATTAATAAATGCGAAATGGCTTTGAAACACCACAGTAGTGGAGGAAGGCAGTATGATAATCGGTGCCACAAAGCAACTGGAAAGACAAACAGTCGATACGGACGCACGGTAATCGTGGAAGTAGCCTGCCGGAATCTCCGGGCTCTATGCGACGAGATAATTATGCGTGATTTTCCTCCCCACTGACTGTCAGTGGCTCTTGGCGGTGGCAGAAATATGCAATGGAATTAGCCGCTAGTGCGAGGAGCAGATAAAGGGATGCTGGCATTGAATTAGAATGCATAATGTCTTTGTAAATTACGGTTGCGTGGGGAATGAATTCGAACGGAAAATGGCTTCATTAGTGCGGTACTGCACTCTCGTGTGCTTCTCGTTAAGCTCGAAGAGTTTCGTGTGCGTCGTAGAGTAGGGCAAATTGAAATGAATGATATTTTCACGCATACTTCAAGGACGGAACGATTAACTGAGCAGCTCGCGAACAGTGTTTCGCTTTGCACCGCGAAAAAAAAATCTAACTCTGCTCGTAATGAAGGTGAAAAGGAAAGGAGAGTTTACCGAAATTTCAAAAGTACGAAATTTGCAATCGTTGGCATGAGAAAAATTGCGTAATAGCTGTTTTTTTTTAATAGAGGTAATATTTTGAGCAAACGCTCTCAGTGTGCGAGTTGAAGTGTTGTTCAGAAATAGCTCGAATTTTATCCTAAGTAGTTGCGCTGAAAAAATTAGTGAGTTGAATTTAACTTATGATTATTGAATACCACGAAAAGGCTCGCCGTTGTGCAGACAATTTAGATTGACTAACGTTTGTTTCAATAACACACACACAGCTAGAAAAAGTAGTGTGAATTTCTGTTCAATATCATGCACATAAATGGAGCGTCACGAAACATACAAATTAACATTATAAATCGGATAATGTTGTTTACAAAAGCTCATCATTACTACAATTATTTCATGCAAGTTGCTGCTTCGTTTGGAAGGATATACGATTTTACATGCTCTGATATCTACATCATAACAAAAATTCCGATTTTTTTTCTGTGCAGCAATGAACAAAGCACACTCGAAAAACAAAAATATCGACTCAGAGTAGAAGTGCATCAACCATGTCGTGTTTTGTATTTGCAATTTTGTTCGAAAAGCGAATGTAGACAAAATAGACGATAAGGAGTACATCTAACTGAGTTTACCTATCATGTATGTTTGATTTTTGTTTGTTTTGCTATATAACATTCGTATTTGGTGCGCTTTAAGATATCGCGTTCATGATTTCTAAGAACTTTTTGACGTAGGACTACGTTTGTGGTTTCAATGCTGGGTTACACATCGCGAGTGCAAAAAATTAGAGCATCACGAAATATGGTTAGATTTTGAACGTTAATAAGTCAGTCATTTCACGATCGCTTTCCAAAATGTTTGCACCAATCGATTTGAAAAGTATTGATTTTAAACGTTTTAATATTGAAAAATTAATGAATGTGACGCGCCGTCCGATCGCCCAATTGCGTGCATCTGAATGGTTGCTTCCAAACACGGACGACAGAGTCACACACGGGAAATAATCTTTTCTTAAAAATGAGAAAAACAGGTCATGATTTCATGAATGTGTTTTTTTCGTGTTACGAAAATACACCGTGAACAGTATTCATGATATCATAAACTATTTTTCCGCCGCAATGAAATCATAAATAAAGCGGATTAAAATCGTGAGCTGAATTCCTGAAACTAAAAACGGGATTTATTAATCTGGCAAATCTACTTTATCGTCTCTAAGTGTAAACAAAAAAAGACCATCGTCAGGATGCGGTCTTAGCGCTCATATGAAGAGCTGTGATAGCAATTGGTGTGTGAACTCACTCTGCCATTGCGGTTCTCGAATAGAATATTGATTAATGCAGCTGATTCATAAAATAAGTTAATAGTTCGTTTTATGATTTAGTATTCATGAAAACAGAAATGAATTTGTTTCCGTGTAGACTAAGCGACTTGGGTGTGTATGTGTGTATATTGAACGACTATGCATTGTCGTCGTATAGCGCATAAAAGAGCAACACTCTCGTCGCCATCATTCTTCGTCTGACCGTAGTGTGGGATTGGACCGAAGTGCACAAATTCTCCAAGTTGCATTTTATCAGAAGTTCGGCTAGTGTAGGTTCATCCCAAGCGCCGGGAACGGAACGGTGTTGTTCGGGGAAATTAGAGAGAGGAGAAAGGAGAAGAAATTTGCAGAGATAAGGAAAGTTTTTAATCGCGGTGCAGTGATTAAAAACACGGCAACTTATCTCATTTCTGTTTGACATTCGTCAACACCAAGCGTTTACCTTCATTCATATTGCTGATAAGCGGACGCCGTTGCGTGAGTCTACTCCTGAATACATGCTCAGCGAGTCTACGAAGGGAGAGATTTTCCTAGATTGTGCAAACTTCGACTTTCATCAATCTTCTGCGGACGGCCTTTTTTTTGAATCTATCAACGACTGAACCGCATGCATTATGCTTTACTTCAACTGCACGAACTACACCACGACTGACTCCAAACTTCTCAGCTACACAGAAAAAAAATAATGAATTTTAACAAGCGCGTAAAATTTCCAATCGTTTAATTACAAGCCAAAGGAGGTGTAAACAACGAAATTGTTTGCAATCTTTTATGTGCCATACAACAATGTTTGCAATCTTTCACACAACAGGCTAGATTCAGGCGTTATCTGGCTTAAATTTACATGAAATATCTTATTATTTTCTGCCAAATCTAGCATTCCCTTTATGTGCATTAGATAACGCAGAAAATTCAATGTTTCTTTTTATCTGTGTAAGCCATTGCAAATAACAACGCACTGATTTTGAAATGTCAAAACATTATAAACGAGTGGCGATTAAAAGTATTTTTTTTAATTTAAATCTAACTTTTGTAATTGCGCTTTTATTAATGCATACTTGTTTTCAGTATTGCATTCCTTAAAAGGTAAAATACACCGAAAAAAATAACGAATTTCAACAGACGCATAAGATTTCCCCTCGTTTAATTTCAAGCCAAAGCCAGCGTAAACAAAGTTATTGTTTGCAATATTTTGTTCACCATAAAACATTGTTTACAATCTGCCATATAACATACCTGATTCCAGCGACATCTGGCTTAAATTTCCATGAAAAATCCCATTAATTTATACCAAATCTAGCATTCCCGTTATGTGCATTAGATAACGCAGAATACTAAATGTTTCTTTTCAAACTAGGTAAACAAATGTAGTAATTAATTTATTTAATGATTTCTGCAACGTAAATTGTTATGCCCTGCCAGTATATTAAAAAGACTATAAATGAAGTTATTTTTCAGAAATGTTTATTCGCTGAGAAAATTGTTTTGATGCGTGATGGGCTTTTATTTATGCCGGTTAATATAAATGAAGACAAACAAAAACGTCAGGTGAGTGCACGATGCTAAGAAAACACTCATAAAAGGGTGGACTCTACTTAGCTAGACGAGAATAAGTAAATTCCCTAGTCAGATGAGAAAGTGAAAAATAAAAAAGTGAGGTAATGGCTCTCAACACATCAATTGGACTGCTCTAGTTGGTCTGTGCATCCTTAAAACAATACAACAATGTTGCAATTCAAACATAACCATCCTTCGATCAGGAAAACGGAAAACAAAATCCATTCAAACCTGTACAAAGATGTTAAATAGCATTCAAATAAGGTGTATATTGTTGATGTCTGAATCTAGAAAATTGAATCTCAATGTGAAGCAAAAATATCGTTATAATTGTAATCCCACCAAAAATAACTCGGTGAAAACGAGCAATCTTAGATTACGATCGCCAACCTTAAAAAGTGCAATCAACTAGAAAATTTACTCTGTGGCAATACAATTTCCGTCTAGTCCATCTAGTTTCTGTTTAGTTCGTTGAACGACTAAAATTATATAATATGTAATAGAGATTTGAAACAGAGCAAAACTACCTAACCACAGAATTCCAAAATATTCGGTAAATTTAACCTAGCAAGATTGAACACTCCTCGAATGTTTTGCAGGCACTTTGATATAAAATGATCAAGTTATAACATGGACCAAAGCAAGTGGCGAAATAAATAAATTAAGTACCGGAAGAAGACATAACTGCGCAAACAAAGCAAAATAATACAAAAGCGTGTTTCTGCCGGGAATCTCAGTTCCATTTTCGTGCGTGTCCCACCGTTCACCATGACGTTCCATCGCAGACGACAGTCGGACCTTTTCAGGGCCACCACAATTTCACTAAAAGAGTCAACCTTCCAGCACAAAGTAATTAAAGAGCTTGTATCAGGAAAGCGGCGACATCTCATCCATTGGAATGGCTTTTTGCAAGCCTTTGACAGACAACCGCTTTAAAATAAAAATAATAAAATTCACTATGCACTGCTACGTAGTCCTACGTCACCATTGCGTACAACCCCATTAAGTTGTCTCTTTTAGTTTTTTTTACTGTGCGGATAGTTTGCTTACAAAATTTGTTTTTGTAAATTCGCTTGCGCTTGTTTTGTAAACATTGTTTTCGTACATAAAACACATTCTTCATAAGTAGATTTTTCGAACTGGTGAATTTCTAATACAAAAAGTATTGATAATGATAGTTCCAGAGTGTCGTATTGGTGAAGTTCTTTGAGGAAATGATTCAGACTGATGCTGATTCTTTGATCAAAAAGGTTTTTCTTTCCTGAGTTTTGTGTGAGGTGGCTTTCTAGTGATTTTCTTCTGATTTTGTTTATTGTTTATGAAAATGACCTAAAAAAATTTTTTTTTACTCCACATAAAAGAAATAGCGTCACACACTTCGAGTCAAAAACTCTTTATCTTCATTAACCATGCTACTTGGCAGGTACCATTTTTGTATTGGTATAATTGTGTGACAAGTAAAATCATTCCTTATTTTCTTTTACGAAAAAGTACTAGACAAGACCGGGAATCGAACCCAGCCACCTCCAACATGGCGTTGCTTTGTTGTGCCTTTACCGACTAAGCTAAGGGAGAACCCTAAGAAAGCTGAGGGAAGAATTAATTACAATCAGCATTCTTGAAATTCGTTTCTGTGCCGATATTTTCACAACTGATCCCCTATCCTTCCAAACGGCAAATAAATTATTATAATGGAAAGAGCTCACCGGAATGATCATCAAGCAACAAGCCAGCCTTACTTCTCCTGAACATACAAATGATTTTTTGCTAATTTAAATACATTTTCACGACTCACGATGAATAACCGATCACAGCCTTCTCCAACACATGCGACGGTTTTTATTGGTATTCTCCTATTGATAAGACTTACGTTCCATCACTAAAATACTTAAAGTTAAAAATCACAACCGTGGAATAATTAAACGCCCATTTATACCATCTAGGCCTGAGCAACAACAATCTCTGTGAGTGTGGACAAAGTAACCTGGTTATTTGATCATGTTCTGAGCATCGTGGAGTCAGATCTGAGCTTTATGCTTCCCTTCGGGCTCTAGGTACATAACCTCTGATGTACCAGTTCGAGATATTTCGGCTCGACGTGATCTGAAGTTTATGAAACTATGTTTTTTGATTATCCTGACTAGCCTGCTCTAGTACTTTGTTTAACCTATATGTTACCTGTGTGTTAAGATGTAAGATTCTAGTATTTGTGTTTCTGCTCCTACTTTTTTGAAAATGTTCAATTAAAAAAATTAGAAAATGTTCAATTATTATGCCTCGAAACAACCACGAGTAATCGGTTCTTTTTTTTCTGATCTTAATTTTTCAGATCATTAATGTATACTGAAAAGGAAAACTTGACTAGAGACTGTACAGATACATAAACTAAAACAAATTGCGAAATTAAAGGTAAAGCATGACGGCTCACAAATGTGCTTCAAAAGGCCTGAAGCGGTCGTTTAAATAGCCTAAGGGGCTCCTTCGTTTTGCATCAATTATTCTACAATTCATTAACTAGTACGGAGATTGAAAAATTATAATTTTTGTTTGTCGAGATACCGAAATGATGTCCTCGGCAATGTTTTGAGTAGTGCTAAGATAGACATTTTATTAGACAGATATTGTTTTTTTCATAAAGTATGTATGAAAATCAAACTTATGTATTCGTGTGTGGATCTTTTGGCAATACAATTTTTAAATAAGTTTTCGATTGAACAGACATATGACTTTAATTTTTAAGGTTAAATTGTTCACCTTGCCGATGGTAAGGCTTATCTCATGCTGCACCTAAACGTGAGCCAGGAATTAGATCAGTAGTGAAAGAAACACATATTCCATTCATTTTTTGCTGCCACGTCGTAGGACGTTTATTTAAAGGCACTAACATCGGGTGTAATACTAGCGGTATATGCCGCAATTCACTTTTAGACTTTTTCCTTTCAACGGAAACGACTAAAAGTACACTTTTCATTTTAGTGGCAACTTGTGTTGTCCATTTATTTAATGGAATGAATAGCTAAAATACCTGGTTTGTTCATGGTATAGTAACTGCACGTAATAGCACACATTGATTAAAATGGTGAATCATGATAATAATCTGAGTGTTCAAAATGAAGTACATAGTCGAATAAAAGTGTTACTTAAGACTGACGATGATAAGTATGAATTTTAGAAATAGGACGCGGATGGCCCGCTTAGAAAACACCCTTGAAAGCAGAAAAACGAACCTTCTCATATGGTTTATAGAAGTAACAGGACCTTGTCATTGTACCGTTTTATTTCGTTTTAAACACGGACAATTAACCCGGCTTGTTCGTTGTTTGTGAGTGGTTTGAGTGCGAGGCGATGAGATTGAGTTGGAACAAGTATCCTACAAACCACACAGTAAATAAATAGAAAAGAAACACAAACTAAGTACAAACTCGCCAGGTAGGAAATTAAACATTTCTTTTCTAGGCTGGTTTGGATTTAAGATATTGTTCAAATTAAGAGTAGGATGGTTACCATATCCCAAGCTGGAGAGTGGACTAGAATTTAGAATTTCAATTCAAAAATTCAAACGAGGAGTCGTTGTGAGAATATTACCACATGATTTTCCCGTCAAATACTAATATCTTCTTTTTCATCTCCTTTTTCTATATTATTAACCTTTATGGTCGAGAGCGGCTGTGAGGTTGTGAATCGGACCGAGTGAGAAAGTTCAGCCCTGTCCTGCAAGTGATTTTGTTGGACAAAATACCAAAAATGTAAGGTTGACAGGTAAATAGGCGGAACAGTGGAGGTAAGATACAATAATAAAAAAAATACTATATAAACATATATTATGCAGTGATAATATATTTAATGCATTAAAGCGATTTGGACGGAGAGAGTGGCTTTTCTCCCCACTCATTGAGAAGTCCCCACGTATGATGGCTTGTGCCACGTTTGGTTGTAGGATTTGATCACTGGAAGAAGATTCCCCTGATTCCGCGGATTACGCGTAAGTGTCTCTGCTTACGGGTCCACCCCTCCGTACAGTGTTGAATTAAATACAGGCAGATGTAGAGGGCGGTCCACTGTGCCTTGCAACAATGAGTGATGATCTTCTACATGCATGCATACATACATAGGTATGATTCTATCTTCAATAGCTCAAGAGTTATTCATGCTTTTTAACCAGAATCAGTGTTACTTTCAGGACCGATAACATGAACTCGGGCAAGTTCTATTAGAAAGAAGATCATAGATATTCCCTTATTCATATCCCACCATTAGAGTGCAACAGCATTCTCAGTAATAATTTTAGCAGTAATTGCAACTAGCCTACAGGAAAACATCGTCTAGTTCAAAATAAGTTTGTTATAATCGAGAATAGTAATGAATACTAATGTTTCCATCAGAATTGTATAGTGATCCAAATCATCTTTCGATAAAATTAGTTTGATTTGCCCGTTTTTGTCCGATGTGATGTTATTGATACTGAAAGAAGAGCTGATTTTGGATACAAAGCATAAAGTACTTTTGAGATATAGAAGATAGAATCATACTTCCACAAACAGAATGGCGCATTTCTGATGAATAAACAAATCTGTTGAATTTGTATTTGCCAAAAAATCAGTACAAGAACAATTATTCTCATAATACCCTCCATATGCCATCCACAAAAAATATATAAATGACTATTCCTAACATTACACAAGATTTTGCTGAAAATATCATTTCGACAAACAACTACGATAAACTGTTAAAACGCAATTCAACAAACCAAAAACGCGCGTTTTAGGCCTATTAAACCACTGTAAATTCGTAGGCAAAGCCTGAGGCGATCTCCAAAACGCTTAAAACCCTGAACATGATGCGTCAAAAAATATTTGCGTAACTCAATCAAAATTCCAAATAAGATGTGTTCTGAATTATAGGAAAATTCATCAGTTTCACGATTTCAAAATCACTCATCCACAATGGTTTGGGTAAAAATATCCTTGGGGAGCAATATGTTGAAATCCAAACCATTTATGTTTTGAAAAGACATTTTCAACAATTTTTGGAAGCCACAAATGGGTTTTCCAAACATGATTCTGCTATTTCAAATTCAAATGTTACGCAGGGCTGGTGCAAGATAAATTTGCTGGATATAATCCCTAAAGAATTATGGCCGGCCTCTTTGCCAGACTTGGACTTTTCCATTTGGGACATTATGAAACAGAAGTCCAAGAAACCCAAACCCATGGGTATTGATAAATTCAAAGCAACTTTGCAAAAAATATGAACAAGAGATGTGTGCCACTTGTAATGCTTTCCTGATACGGCTCAAGGTAAGCATGGTCGCAAAGGGGGACCCAATACGAACTCTAAGTCTATCCTGTTATACATTAATATGTTAGTAAAAGAACCCAAAAAGAACCAATTTATAATTTCATTTCAATTCAATCAATGACGTTTTCTTTTTGCTTCACTTATTGAGCCAACCCTGTAAACAGAATCTGCAACAAAATTACTGTAATGTAAATGAAAACCAATTTCAAATGCTTCCTTTCCATTCGAATTCCTATTTATTGTCTATGGTCAGGAATTACATCAAAACGTAAAACATGGCATTTTTCCAAATTACACAAATAGACTCATTAAAGCTTCACGCAACTGTTAATGTACCCAAAAATATCTCAGTGTGATTGAACCCTCCTTCCAATAAAAGCAAGCTTGTTTTGCTTCGATCGAAGCAGTAATAATTAAATCCACTTTCAATTCATTATCGAGTTCCCATCCTCAATCAATGCAGCCAATTCTAGTCATCTCACCCCTGCCCACCCAATCACATTTCTAATGTTGTTGCTTTCGGCAACACCACTTCCAATTAATTAACGATAATAGAAACAAACCAGAAATAGTAATTACATTGCCATTGCTCCTCGGCAGGTCCTCTGCTGCTCGTCGTCACTCCAAAGCTGGTTATTTGTTGCATGCGAAAATCGCCAACACCGCCACGTTTATTCGCACGAAATCCAATTCGGGCTCTTACATTCCACAGTGATTGCATTCCAACGCAGACTTTACGGTACGCACTGATTTACGAATTGAACGTAAAACGATCGCATGGGTTCATCGCTTGTTCGGGCACCCAAATCACTGTAAATCACCCCTTCTTCTTCTTCTTCTTTTTTTTCTCGTATCGCACTGTATCGGCTTTTATTTATATTACTAACCCTTCTAATTCGATTCGATTCGAACCAGCAATACAAGGGCACAACGCAACACCCTGCTTCAAAAAAAAAACACCTTGTTACTTGTACGAACGAACAATCAAACAAACTATTACTAATAGGCTAGGGGTTCCAGCGCAAATGGGGTGCTGATCGAATTTTAATTAAATTCCACTTTTTCGCTTCGATACGTCGGAACAATTTTTTTTTTTCTGTTTTCGATTTCACTTGCCGGGCAAAAGCTTTTTCGAGATGCCCTCTCTTTTGTTATCGTGTGTTGAGGGGGGTTTGTTTTCGATCGATCGTTCGATTCGATCCTTCACGCACTCACTAATCTTTCGATTTCAACTGCACACAACGAACTCTTTGACAAAGTTTCACTGCTCTTTACCACACTGAATGGACGGCTTCAAAGATTCCAAACACGTGTTATCACATTCGATCTGGTACTCTTCTTGTTGTTGTTGTTGTTGTTTGCAACTTTTCCTCAACATGCATTGCAATTTCGCTTGGTCAAGATCCTCACGCAGGAGGCAAACAATCACATCTTTGTTGTTGCGAAAAAAAAAATAACATAAAACTCGCGCAGTTGGAAAAACAGTTGTAAAATCCCCCAATAACAACGGGAGGGTGAAAGAAGCCAACCATTCATTAATTTATTTTCACCAGTGTGTGTATTTTTTCTTTCTTGTTGCTATTTTGCACAACCGACAAGCAGCGCCAGTGGAGATGAGTGGTGTATGGTCGTTGGCAGTAATCAAATTTCACCCCGCGCTCGGCGTCGTCTGACTACAACGACTGAGTTTGATGTGCACCGGAGCTTGTTGATAGGTCTGAAAGAAAATAATAAAAAAAAAACAGACAAGAAATAGTAAAATAAGACATTGTTGGGAGAAAATTGTGAAAATAAAAACACAAGAAGCGATGCAATGGAGAGACTGTTTTTATGAGGCTTATTAGGCGAACGGTGGCAGAGCATTGATTGCGACGAGGAGTGCTATTTTTTCGGGAAGTTGATTTTGCTTCCACAATTGTGTTTGTACAAGCAAATGCGACTTCGAGCGATTGGTGGGTTTCACTTTCGAAAAAGTTACAGTTTTTAAGAATTTTGTTTTGGAGAAAATAAGCAATGTTTAGAGAAGAACTGTAGTTTGTGTATAGGGACCAATGGATCCAATAGTGAATGTGCACTAGACTAATGCAAATTTTCGAAAAGCCGCAGTGCTTGAGCAGAAGGGCACAGCTTACTTTGCAAATGTCCTTGAAGCCTAATGTTCATGTGTGTGTGTGTGTGTTTTTTTTTTTTCTGAATTCATAATGACTTAAACAGAGTTTGTACGGAGATCATGCTTAATACTTTTAGATATTTAGAGGTTCCCCTACTTTGTACAAAACATATGAGCTTGAAAATCAAATTCACAAAACGCGAGAACTCTAACTCTACTCTAATTTCAGCAAATTATTCAATCATGTTTTAGGTGGATTAGAATAGATTACTTTTAAAAACGTTCAACTTGCATCATGCAGATAATAAGTTCCATTTGGGGGCCGCGATAATCAAGGAACTAAAAAAAAAATATATATTACTTCCAGTAGTAAAATATATCATAGAATGTACATTTCCCAATGACAAACCACTACCACACTTTGTAAGTGACCTCAAAACCACCCTTACTGTTGGTTTAAATCGGTGCTTATATTTAAATATCTCTATTGTATATCTCCGTTCAATCTTATTTATTAAAAAATGAGAAGAAAGATTAGTAATTTCCATTTAATTCCAACTACCTTTATTGCTTATCTTGACAGATACGCGTATTTCGTCTACAATGTGCAGACTTCTTCAGTGTCGTGTACTAATACTCGACTGAAAGAAAACCTTCGCCACCTGCCGTATATAAACTATTTTCCAAATACAAACACTTGTACCTACAGCTAACATGTTTTGCCTAACCTATCCTGAGTCAAAAACAAATATACTTAACATCTACCTCGCCTTTTCCTTATACCTAACCTAATTATTCTGTAGCAGCGGGTGCTCCGCTGCGTCGGCTTTGTTGTCGTTTAGGTACTAAGTTAAAGAGCCATGTGTACCCGTTACCTTGGTCTTTGTTTAGTAGATTTGTGTTCTGTTGTTTGTTGATTTCTAAGCTTTCTGCGACGTCTAATTTCCAGGGTGTAGAGGTAGTCCGTAAGATTGTGATGTCATTCGTCGTTATGTCGTGATTTTCCTTGAAGATGTGTTCTGCAACTGTCGATTTGAAGTTATGTGAAATTCCTTTGTCATTCTGTTTGACGGCCTTAGTCACCTCCGCTAGATGCTCTTTGAACCTTGTTGCCAAGGTTCTCTTTGTTTGACCTACATATATTTTGCTGCAGTGTTTACACTTGATTTTGTATACCCCTGCTCTGCCTAATACATCTACTGAATCTTTGGTGGAGCCTAACAACGATTGTAGATGTTTTTCCTTTTTGTTGATGATAACTTGAATTGTCCTCTTTTCGTTATCATTGAGCCTGGCAGTTTCGAAGATATATGCTAATTCTTGAAATGCTGCTTTCCAGTTTTGTTGAGAGGAAGGGAAACCGGTGGAATGGGGAAGGGCTTTGGGGAAAGAGGGTTGGAGGGGGGGCCTTGGGGGTTGGTGGGTTTTCGTTCAAACTCTAAGACGATAATGACACTGGTTCTCTCACAACTAGAAGGTCGAGTAATGCAAGCTTCCCATCCTTATCTATTCCATGAGTGATAGGTTGGGGGGGTGTTGTTTGGGGTGGGGGGGTTGTTCGCACCGGGGGGATTACGAGTTGGGATCCTTTTCTTTTAGGATTGTTTCTAGATTCGCCATAAATATTTATTGTAGAAAGTCTGTTGATATTAACGTTAATATTAACTTTCGCCAAGATGTTCGGAGCATCAATTTCTCCACGAAACAGTTTTTCGCTAAAACACAGCCCGCAAATCTCTCCTCCTTTTCACCAAAGTGGCCATGACCAGAAGCTTACAACGGCCTTCGTACGGGGGAAGTTCAACTGGATTGGTCCAGGGAAGAAACCTTGAGGCATACCTTATATACTTTCGCTGTACAGCCTCAATCCTAGTGGAGCGGATTTCCATGTAGGGGCTTCATACTACAGCAGCAGTTTCAAGAGTTGAGCGAACCAGCGCATAGTATAGAGCTCTCAGGCAATAGGGATCACGGAACTCTTTAGAAATTCGCATAATGAAGCCAAGGTTTTGGTTAGCTTTCGCTATTATATGACCGTAGTGAGCCTGAAATGTGAGTCCAGCATCTGCAATAAAACTCCGAGGTCCTTTAAAATGTATTCCCGTTAGATTTGTTGGCTGTTTATCGTATAACAATGCTCTGAACGAATTTTTATCTTGGTAAAACTTACAACCGAGCACTTCGATACGCTGACACTTAATCTGTTGATAATATTTATCAATTTTTGCAATTCCTCACAATCAGCAGTTGAGCGTACAACCAGGTGTATTTTGAGATCATCAGCATACACAATTTTACATCCCTGAAGAGGTGGTAAACAAACATCGCTAAAATACGACAAAAACATGAGTGATCTTAGAAAACAAAACGCAGAAAAATAAATGTTTCTTTCAAACTTTGTGAGTGCAACATCAGTTCGATCAATCACTGAGTGGCAGATCACGGATGGTCAATACGCTCATGCTGAGAGCACCATCCTTACTGTTAATTTAAATCAGTCGAAATCAGTTCTCATGCGTTATTGCAAATTCACTATCCCAATGAAAAACCATTATCCCACTTCCTGAGTGGCTCCAAAAGCGGCTATTTGTGTTTACTGTTGCGGGGCGGCCACACTATCTTAATTTAAAAATTCCCGCATTTTTCCCGGAATATTCCTGCATTATTCTCGCACTTTTGCCTAATTTTCCCGATTTAGAAATGAGTGAATATAAGTTGGCTCAATAGATATTTTCGAAGTTTTTGAGTTTTTTTTAGTTTCTTTATTATCGAGATTTTCAGCCCTGGGTTGGTCCATCTTCCGTGGTAGTCGCTCAATTACCTTTTGGGTATTTTCGTAACTTGTCCGGGGGTGAGATTCCGAAGTCGTGACTGTGTGGTTCAACGAAGGTAGATAGCCAACACTGCCTGTAACACCCGTTACGTCCCTTAAATATAATCTACCTTTTACCAATACACTTGGCACAGCACTATCGCAGTAGTCGTTGATTCATGAGCAAGCATTTTCCCTTTTCGTGTCTGGCAGTGAACGAGGTAAGATCGTCTTAAAACATAGTGCAGCGCGTTGGGTGATTCGTCAGTTCCGAGATATTCACAGTGACATTGGCGTGAGGTATGGATGTTAACTTCTAGGCCGGGGTCACCCCCTTGAGAAAATTGTTCAATCTGGAATGCATCTGACTTGTTTCAATTAGGCAAAATGACGGATAGCAGCTTCAAATCGGCGTATTGCGCAACCTGTTTTACATTTTGCAATTTTTTTTTTTGTGTATTCATTGGCTGTACGCTGTGGAAGAGCACAACCCGAGCCGGAGAATCTTGATAACTGGCCTTGGAATTTAAGAGCGTAGCATAAGAGGTAAATACGTAAGCAAAATACCTAAGAATTGCAAGTAAAATATCTTTCGAATAACAACACTTGTTATTTGGTATACTTGAGAATACCTGAGAGGTACTATTTTGGTATTGGCTTACCTTAATTTGGTATTCGCGTAAAATTGTGGGAACATTTTTATGGTATTATCCTCAGGCATTTTACCTGAGCAGAAGCGAATAACTTGATAACTGGCCTTGGTATTTATGAGCTCAGATTAAAAGGTAAAATACCCACAATGTCATGCGAATACCGAATTGAGGTAAGACAATACCAAAATAATACCTCTAAGGTGACCAGATACTTACCCAGGTATCCGGAATATCAAGTTTAGTGATTCTAGAGACATTTTGCTTGCAATTCTTAGGTATTTTACCTCTTAATCTGAGCTCATAAATACCAAGGCCAGTTATCAAGTTATTCGCTTCTGCTCGGGTACCTCTTATGCAGGGCTCTTAAATACCAAGGTCAGTTATCAATATATTCGTTCCTGCTTGGGAAGAATTCCTCAACGGGTAGGAGAATTAGAGGAACATCGCTAACAACAAACAAAAATGGAGCTGCAATATACACCAGCAATGGTTTTGACGCCGAATGCCACCTACGTACCTCTTTGATCAATTTTTAAACAAAATCTTCAATCAGTCAAGCTCAATCACAAATACTTATATTTTAAAACCCGTATCTACGCCCAATTCTGAAGCAGTTTTATTTGTTCGTCAATGCACGCTGCATCCCTCTGGGATCGGCAAAAAACTTCAATTTCTATGCTTCTCTGCTATTTTTTCTGCTCCTCTCTTCTTATCGCTTCTTTTTCTTGCAAATCTTTTTCACTTTATTGTTCTCTCAGCGACTCGTCGTATTTGGCACGAGCGTTGCGTCTTCAAAGACGGCATTGAGCACAGCTGCCCAAATTCTTCTTTCAGCGCTCAGGTGGTCTTTATCTACGAACGATTCCAGACACAACTCCAGACGCTTTTTAGCTAGTGAGTTACAACATCAGGTGTTGAGGAATAGCATCTTCCCTCTCAGACTACAACCCTGTCGTTCCTCACAAAAATGAGTCCTTGCCTCAGTATTGTTGTTTGCTATCGAACGGGTTCACTTACAAGCAAAAGATCTATATTATGCAATAGCCGAATCAATAGGAGTGAGAGATCGAATCAGAGTTTGGGAGATTGTCGGAGTCATCGATGACAACACGTGAGAAACATGAGTGATAAGCAGTGATAAGAGAGTGGGATCCCTCTATCTCTACCATGGACACCCTAAATCATCGATCACCGGTCTGACGATGACCTGCAGTATTAGGATCGTTTAGTTCAACCTCAACTCGTATTTCGATCGCCAGCACACTGGTTAAGGCCTCCGCATGGCTAGCGTATGGTTTTATTTTTAAGTCGAAATTCTGTTAGTTTAAGCTGTAATAAATGTAGTGCATGTAGTTTTGTTTTAGTGCAAATACATTTGTTTTTAATCTGTGGTGACCGCGAGTGTGATTAAATGACCAGAAAGGAAAATAAATAGGATAGTCAAATGAAGAATTTCCCGTGGCATAACCCCAAACCAGTCGAGTGTTGAGGATCCACCCATCGAAGGAGGTAATTCGGTTTATCCCCAACATCAGGGTTAATGCAGGTAACGTAACGCGTTAAAGGTTATGTTAATGGAGATTTGTTGAGTAGCTTCTTCAAGCAAACACAGTAAAAGATCGACAGTCGTTGCGGGATGCCAAAACGGAAATTTTTGCAAATTTTCTCGCTTTTTTATTGCCGATTTAGAGGCAAAACCGATTTCCACATTCATTGCAATTTTTTCCATAGCGGCTCTTATTTTAAGTCCCACCAAATCGTCGAAAAGAAGCGGTGCCATAGGAGATTCGGTCTGGTATTCCCTGTGAATCGACTCGACCCTGGCTGCCGAACGTGATGACAAAAATTCAATTAGAATTAGAAATTTAATTAGATCGTTGGATTGCATAGATAACAAAATTGCTACTCAAATCATAAATTTGAAAAAGGTGTGAGCACGGTTCCTGCCATATGAAAAAATTCTCGTTGGGTTTGGAAATTTCCGACATTTTCCCGCACGCTATTTCGGTGATTTTGGATTCCCGCCTTTTTTCCGCATTTCTCGATTTTTCAGGAAGTCTGTGGGCCACCCTGAAATTATCGGCCGTTGGATTCTCGGCGAAAAAAATTACACAATATGAAAGAAAGGAAAGCTAGATTGGCAGAACATAATGGGATATTTTATGTAAATTTAAGCCATATATCGCTGGAATCAGGTCAGTTGTATGGAAGATTGCAAACATTGTTGTATGGCGTATGAAAGATTGGAAACAATTTCGTTATTGACGCTAGTTGGCTTGGAATCAAACGAGGGGAAATTTTACCCGTCTGTTAACATTCATTATTTTTTCTGTGTAAGCGTGCAATAAATACATTAGGTTGGGAACACAGGAGAAAACGTGTTCCTAAAATTGGGTCTCCGGTTTTCATGTGAAATCATTGTTCATGTTTATTTTTTTAGTTCCTTGATTATCGAGATTTTCAGCCCTGGGCTCATCTCCCGTCGTAGTCACTCAAATCTTTTGGGTATTTTCGTAACTTGTCCTGGGGTGAGAGGTATGGGTGTTAACCTCTACGCCGGGGTCACACCCTTCATGTTTCTTTGTAAATAATTAATTTATAACGTGTGACTATTTTCTGTATATCTAGGATGCATAGCTGAGCCGAACCGAAGATCACGATTTGTTCAGCTCAACCAGTATGGTGGCTAAAAAGTTAAGGAAATCGAAAATTTCATTGAAATATATAACTATAAATTGATGATTAATGTCTCAACTAGTTCAAAATAAATCGATCAACATGAATATTCCAATTATTTGCTGGATGACATATATTATACATAGGCCGAATGAAGCAGCTAGGCTAACATTACGTCCCGTTACCCTATGTTAAAATATTAAATATTTTGTAACATTTCTCATGTATTTTTTCAAACAGACCTATCTGATTTTGTAAACAAAGAGGGGAAGTAAGATTCAAACGTTAAATTCTTGAAACACTTGCAACACAACACTACAGCTTGGTTTTGGCCTGATTTCTTATTTCTTGTTTCTTGTCACTATGCAAAATCCATTTGGAATTATATTAGGCACAATAGATTAAATACGTGCCAAACACGTGCCGAAATCAGACAATTTGTATAGAATTTGTGTTCTTTTTGCTATAGATGTAAATTTAATTTGCTGAAATTATCAATCAGTTTTGTAGTAATTTTTTGTATAATTTTTAAGTGACCGAAATTTCAAGTGAACAAGCTTTACAACCAGTGCGAAGTATTGTTCAGGCCATGATATTAACGGAAGCAAAATTCAACAAACTGACCACTGACCACTGCAATTACCTATGATAGTACGAGATTCCAATGTCTCCATCAGTGGTATGCAGGGCTGCCAGAGTGAAAAGGGCAAAAATCAACAAGAAAGAGCTTGCTTCATCTTCGTTGTCAATTTTTTTTTACGGTCCAGCTCAGTCCAACAGTCCAAACCGGTTGAACTTGTAGTGACGACAACAAAACTGACTAAAGGTAACCTCAAGTCAGATCCCACTTTGTTACTATTGGTGAATAGTTTGTGGTTAAGAATTTCACGCGTTTTAAAGGTAAAAGTCGCTAGAATATAAAAACGAGCGCCGAATTGCACCACAACTTCGAATATTTGTAGGCACAAATCTAAAAGAAGCTACAAAGATTTCACATGCCAAATATTAAGGACTTGTTTGCTGCAGTGCAACAAGAAATGTTAATGTTTGGCATGTGAAAACTTTGTAGCGACCTTCACCTTAAAGATCCACGAATAAAATAGTAAACTTTATGTTTTTTTATTAAATGATTCGCAAAAGGCAGCTATGTCCATCTTGATCCACAGAGTGCTTTAAGAAATAAATGAAGCCACAAGGTTTTTGTTTTATATGAGCAACCATCGGATTCCAATCTCACACTCATCAACTAATACACTACACCACCTGTCGTACATATCGAATTTTTCGGAGCAAATAATATATGTGTTGCATTTTTGCCTTCAGCCAATGTTGCATTTGTTCTTCAAGTCTCATAGCGAACCCATAGCGAAAAATTAAACCAAAATCATGCGAAATCGCAATACAATCTCTCGTTTTAATTTTGGGTGTAGTGGGGATAAAAAGGCGCAAAATGACAAATGGCAAGGAGTCGGGCCTGGAATTGAACTCCCGACCTTCTGCTCAGCTGGCAATCAAAAAGTAATCCAACCGCGTCTCATTATAGATAACTAAAACCATTTTAATAGGGTGTATGCGGGTGGTTTTGGCTATAGCTCCCTATTCTGGCCCTACCTCAGAAAAACGATTAAATAATAGCATGCGTTCTTTGTGAACTTTGCGAATAACATGTTTGCTTACACCAATACTTAGGATTTTTATCAAAAAGCCTAACTTTAGCTTTATAATAGGATTTACGACCTGCAAAAAATGGGAAGTATTGTCAGTACATGTCAATACTCAAAGCAAATTTAATTCTAAAATATCTAGCATGAATGTTTAAGTGAAAGCGCAGGTGATAACATTCTGAAAAAACTGGAAGAAAATTCGGTTGAACCGAAGAAGAAATAGATGAATAATATTTGCAATGGAAAATGTAAAAAAGCCGAATTCAGATAGCTTTCATACATAAAAAACATCAAGGAATAACCGGTCAAATTAAGTCTAGTTTTCTAATAAATTCAAAAAGTAAAAATAATTTTCAAGATATCTTATGATTATCCTAGAGATTCTAAATCAATTTGTATACAGGTTTCAATGGAACTTAAGTTGTGACTTCTTTTTATTGCAACCTACTTTTCCAAGTTTCGTGATCAACATATTTTTCAATCAATATGATGAATCGTAAAGAAGGTATATTATGAAAAATAATCAAAACTTAAATCTAAATAATTAAGTTCCTTGTCACAAAATGCTACTGGTTTCCATTTTAAGAATTGTTATTCTCGACTTACTGATATGTTATTTTGCATGGATTACATTACATTTCGACAACAAAATATAATATCATCATATATATAGATCTGCACCAAAATCCAACTTTCATTGAAAATTCAATGACTTCATTAATGAATTAATTATTCACTACAACCAGAAAACACACTCTTAAAATTTCACCTTTGCCAAATCAAACCGTTCATTCATCTTCAATTCATTCGAAATATTACTGTCAATGTTGCTGTGCACTCAACATACAGATTTGACAATAATGACACTACTCTTTCTTCATCATTCTCCAAGAAATCTCTTTGTTTTGTTATTATGCACCCCAGTCAAAATTCTTCAAATTATCAATTCTTCCTGCCAACAATTGCAAACCACTTGTGAAACTCATGAAATCGATCATTACTTCTTTAATCGTTTGACACAATAACTTTCACACATTTGCTCCACAGTTCTTAGAACACAGCGAACGTTCCTGTTTTCAACGTCCAACAACCATGCCAAAACAAAGCGTTAAACGCTCGAAATACGGAACTTACATCAACCAAACTCTTCGTTTTCCTTCCGAATTTTCCTAATCTTTTCGCCAAAAAAAAAAACTACATCAACACAAACTACACCCCATACTTTCACGTGCCTTCGAAACCCGCGCGCGCTCACGTTTCTGGCAGCTTTCCTTCGGTGTTTTTGCTCTTCGCGCTTGCACTTACGCCACAGTTTATTGCTGCTGCTATATTGCTGTTATTGTTATTGTTCGTTATTTCACCTTCTTTGTTTTTGTTTGCGAGAGAAAATTTCAGTTCCGCGACGACGGGAACCGCGCGAACGGGCGACAGCGAATCTGCCTCACTTCTCGACACACACGCATTCGGTTGTTCCTCTCGTGAACAGACTTCGACGGCAACTGACTGACTGCTGGTGCTCGCCAACGATGTTCGATGGCACGACGGACTTGCGATGCGATCAACACCCCCCAGTGGCCAGTGGTGCCAGATCAACCGGAACTATTCAAACAAAATGCGTCCAAAACATTTACGATTCCATCACAGCAACCGGCGCATGATATCAGCCATTTTTTCTGTAGGTCTGTCATCATTCTGTCGCGTCTTCAATTGTTGCAGTTTTCTTCGCTCGATTCGTTCAAATCGTTTCCATTTCAAGTTCCCTAAAATATGAAACCGGAATTTGTGGCACCGCAGATGTCGTCGTCAAGCCTCAACCGTCTGAATGGCAATAATCGTTGTATGAAAAACTTCCACCGGCGATATTTGACGTTATGTCGGGCGAAAAACTACCAACCCCTGTCCGAAATCGTTGGCAGCGGTGGAGGGGGCGCCACAGCCCGTAAAGTGAGAGCGGACAGTTGCTGGAAAACGGTCGATTTTTTCGGTGATCGCTTCAAGGAAATTGACTGGCAATTCATTTCCGATGCTCTGCGTGAAGATTCCTCGCTGGAATTGCTTGCCATTCGACTGAGGAAGGTCCTAAACGATGGTGAGTGAGAATGAGTAAAATTCGCGTCTAGAATGCTGCTTAACTTCCATTTGATTTCAAGTTCTCGAAAATGGATGCCAGCGAATGGAGACGGCGGTGGATCGCCCGGTTATATTGATCAAACGCTTGTTTACGAAGCTGATGGAAGGATTGGAGGGTTTTCTGGTCAACAATCAGACCGTGAAAACTCTCATACTGGAAGCCTTACCCATTCAGGGTATTCACATGACAACATTCATAAATGTAAAATTCTTTTTAGTTTTTGTCTTCTGATTGTATTACTTACGTATAACTTCATGTTTAAAGGGCCTCCAACAAAATTGCTCCATTACCGAGCTGAGTTTGGCGCGCAGTGCTATCCGGGACGAAGGATGTGAAGCAATTTGCAGCGCCGTAATGCATTTGCCAAAAATTGATTCGTTGAACCTGTCTGGTTGTCAACTGACTGCTCGTGGGTGCCGAGCAGTGGCTGAGCTAGTGAGATATCAAAAAATCAAGAGATTTGCTCAAAGTTGGCAATATTCGCTGCGCTACAGTGACGTCAACACGGACGAAATGCAAGGTTTACGAGTTCTTTCACTAAGCTCAAACCCGAACATTGGCGACGAAGGTATGGCAGAGCTAACAGAAGTGCTCAAAGACGACGAATGGATACGCCAAATTCACTTCAGAAATTGTGGATTGACTGACAATGGGGCTAGAATGTTGGTGGACTGTTTAAGTTTTAACAGAACTATCAAGAACTTTGATATTCGCAGCAATTCGGGCATTTCGGGTGAAGCCCTCCAAGGCATAATAGTTAAACTGGGCGATGAAAACGGGTCATTGGACGAAAGACTATCCGTACAAGAAGTTGGAATAGTCGCGCAGCGGAAGGTGAGAGCTTCCGAACAAAATATATACCTACAGCAACAGTTAGCAGCTGAGCGACATAAGAGCTCCGAATTGCAAGCTCTTGTCAAACAGTTACACCACCAACAGGAAGAAACCAAAATGCAAATAAAGAAAATGAAGCAGGACTATGGTTTGCTATTGAATCAGTAAGTATTACTAAAATTTCTTTTCTCGGAGTATTTGAATTTAATGAACAATATTTCCACATAGACGCGATGAACTACTCAATCAAGTGCAACGTTTGCAGAAGAAGCGACCACAGAGTAGGAAAATCAACATACGTAAAAGCAAAAGCGTTGCACTACCATCGGACTTCTTCAGTCGGCCTGCAAAGGTTGTTGATCAAAGCAGTGGCCGGAGTAATGCTGGCACCAAATCGGAGATGACACTTCGCTGGTTAGATGGCAGTGGAGCCACAGGAAATACCAAACGATCCCATGTGATGGAGCGAATGATTGGCGATAGTGAACTGAATACACAGCGGAATGAATTTGGCTTAGAACCAGTGATGGAAGTGGAGCAAGATGATATTTGCGAGGAAGGCTTTGGCGATATTGGACTTGGATGTTCGAAAGTCACTACTGTCAGGAAAACTGAGCTCGAAAAACAAAACAAGGCTCGTCCCCAGTCAAAGGCATTCAGCATATTTAGCGAAGAAGAATACTTTGACGACGTTGAAGAAGCTGCCGATCAGCATTTTGTGAATGGTTTAACGAATCGAAACAACCCAACAACGTACGATGAGATGGAGGAGGATGATGACGAAGACGACGAGATCGGCAATGGTATTTCAGGGGTTGATTTGCTGAAAATAGTGGCCAGGAAAATGGCCATGGAGGCCACAAACGATGCACAGTCGGTTTTTATGAGCGTATACAGTGGCGATCAGAACTAGAGACCTTATTTTGAGGATTTATTTTTGAAAATTAATTTATTTATGTAAGATCGTACAGCTTTTGATGTCATCTGTGGAATAAAATTCAACGTCAAATCTATGTTAACTTTACATAAATCTGAGGGCACTGCTTCCTGCACCCTACCGAAGCGGAATTGCCGACAGCCGACGAGACAGCTTTCGTTGCGATCGGAGCTTTCGACACGAAGTGAATCAGATCGGCAGGCATGTGGCTGATCGGGTTGTTTTTTTTCGGTTTGTTTACATTTGCGTTCGGACCCACGAGTCCGGTATGGGGAAGCTTTTACACCGAAGTTGTACAGCTCGAACGCTTCTTATGTTGCGGCGATCGACGACAAGCAGGGATCCCCCGAAGAGCACTGTGGGTGGCTCAGTCCAATCATAATCATAATCAATCGGCCGTTGCTTAGTCGGCGGATCATAGTTTATGTAAATCTTTTCAGGCTTTTTTGAAGGATAAATTGAGTTATTATAACTCACGAACGATCACATCATGTGACAGGTAAACGACCGCAACTACGGAAATTCTTTTCTCGACTGCCTTGAACTTGAAAACAAGATCGGATCCATTCACCCCCAACGTGCGCGATCGACCGTCGATCAGCTCACGTTCGATCGACATACACAACCCACATTTTTTTTTTTCTTCTTAATTTACTTTTCCCTTTTTCTCTTATCGTACGGTGGTACGTAGCGGTATGTGTTGTTATGAAGGTTGATACCTTTCGAAGATCATGTTCAAGCGCAAGTTCCAAAAACAAAGCAAAACAAGCTAAGTTATTGAATTGAAATTCTCGTAATCCACTTTCGCTTTCAGTTCCTTCGAGAGTTTGTGACAAACCTTCGGCGTTTTTTTTTTTGCATCAAAGCGGAACAAAAATTTGCTTTCATTCCATTATCGCCGTTGTAGTCGTTGGGGCGGTAGAGTTGGTGTTTTTTTTTTTTTTTTTTGTTACTGTTGAAAGCACCGAGAGCATGGGTTTTATTGAGGTGTATGATTAAACGGAACTTTGTGAAAGGTAAAAGTCGGTTGCACCCACTTTGCTTATTGACGAACTTGAGGATTGTGAACAGTTGAGTAAATTTCATTTAGCACGACTGCTTTTGGCGTCGAATTTCGTTGGAGGGGCATTTCCGAACGATAATTATGAAAGTTAAATGAGTTAGCAGGGGAGGTGTTGTCGCAAATGGCAGGCTTAATTTCGTTTGATGATCAGCCACTATTTGTTTCAACTGCTGTGTTGCCAATGTTTGTTCAGATCTTGCGATTGAAGTTGAGAGGTTTTGAATTATCAATTATATGGAAATTACAGAGTTAGGGGAGAATATTGTTCATCAATTTATTCAACGTTCATCTTCGATCTTCAATTGAGCGCTAATATCCAACAATCCTCGCAATGTAACGTTAACAATGGCAGAAAGGAGACATGGCCAGAAATGGCTTAGGTAGCCTTTATTTCCATATTACTCATTGTTTGCACAGATGGTTGCTTCGAACGCACCATGGAAAATGTCAATATAAGAATGAGACCAAAAATATGTTTCGTGTTAGAATGTGTCTATATTTATCATTGAACATCTTTTCAAAAACCTCAAGTCTGCTACGTTCGTCAAATGTCTTCTATTCTATTCTATTCTATTCTATTCTATTCTAACGCTTACACAGCCAGTAATGAAAATCATCCTGGAAAATACTTAGCCAGTATTTTTCTTAGCAACATTAAGGGCCTTATTAGGGGTGTCACTTTACGGTGAAAACGAATCACGGTGAAAAAACCCACAAGCAAATCAAATCACTGTCTTTATTACGGGTGTCACGGGTGAAGTGAGATCCGTAATAAATTTTTGTGATATGACAAAAATATTAAAATGGCCAGGTATAGCGTTGGGGGTAAAAGAAGATTCAAAAATAAACGGCAATTAAATTATCCATTTGATGAAGAAGTTAATCAACGAAAATTTTCGAATCGTAAAATAGAGGAAACGGGGACAACCGTCCTTCCGTCTCGTTTTTGTAGGTTTAGGTGAATCGTTGGGAGTAACGTAGCTAAGAAGGTGAATGTCACTCCATTTGTACTGACTTCTTTGAGAAAGACAAAGGTATTTCCGCCTTGTGTCCTGGCTTACGAGCCTAGGTTTAAGCGCCATTGTTCGATCTCTGAAATGAGTAAAAAGTAAAAAAAAAAACTGGGATGGGTGTTGTGTCCTGGAGAAATCCTGGGTTTTAATCCTCTGAAACAATAAAAGTTATAACTTGACCCACACTGTGCCATAAGGTATAAAATCAATTTTCTGTGTGATTAAATTTTTTTTATCACATTGGTAGGTGTCTTTCGGAGGGATAGCACTGTGTTGCAAAAAAAATGTCCGCTTAAAAATTCCAACACGGGCTTTTTTCAAGCGATTTCAAAATTTTCGGCGTTTTTAAATAGTTTTTTAGTGTAGTTTTCGGGTGAAAAAATATATCTCCGTTTGTTTTGAACGAGAAAAAAAATTTACGTAAAAATCTGAAATTTTGGCCTTCTTTTCGTAACTAGAAAATGAGAAGAATGATTAGTAATTTCCATTTAATTCCAACTACCTTTATTGCTTTTCTTGACAGATACGCGTATTTCGTTTACAATGTGCAGACTTCTTCAGTGACTAAACAGCTCACACTCTCCAAGATTCTTCTTTTTGTGTTTTTTTTTCTATTTTGACGCCAATTTTTGGGTACAACTCATTAAAATTGCTTGATGTAGGACACATATCGTTGAATAAAACTAGATACATTTCATCTGAAAATAATGAAAATTGTTACGACGCTTTTCCCAAAAAAAGAAATTCAACGTTGAGAGCGCTCGGGAGTAACAGTGTACAAAGGAAAGGTATAAGCCCAAATGGAAGGGAAATTCAGAGTTTAAACGAAAAATTAACATTCTGGATTACACTTTTATTGATTATATAGCTCTTTGCATACTATTTCTCTTACTTTTTTAGTCTTGTCTCTTCAAATTTGCTCTCAAAGCAGAAAGACAGTGAATGATCGGATATCAGCGGCAAAAAATTGTACATGTTCAAAATAGATTTCAATTAAAAATGTTTGGCTGAACTTCTGCGTTTATAAGACGAGTCATCGGGTTCACGTTTCAGTGACCAGCAGTAGTTAGCTATCACCCTAACTTGGTTCTTTCCTGTAAACCGTTTTTCAATAGTTCTTGGTGGAATCGTTCACCTTGTTCGTCGCTGAATTGACCGAGATTTTCTAAGAAAAATTCCAAATGAGAATGCAAAAAATGAATTTTTATAGACATGTTGCATCCCATCTCTCCATAGGCTTCCAAAAATTCATGGACCACCTCAACGTAATTTGAACTTCTTTCGTTTCCAAGAAAGATTTGGCACAAAGAAATAAAACTAAGTCATGCTCTTTTCTCTACTTGGTTCAATTTCTTTACAAAGTCCTTATCAGTCATAAGCTTACGATTCTGCGGTCCAACGAAAACGCCTGTAATTCATAATAATCAGAATATTAAAATACACTGGGATGATTTTTTGTTTCGAAGAATGTATTGTGTTGTTGGGAAATTTTTAAAAGTACATTCTTTAATCTTAGCGTCACTTAATTTGGAGAATACAAGTTTCAGGTGTAGAAAAGCATTGCTGTTCTTGTCAAGTCGTTTAACAAACTGTATCATGTACCCCAATTTCAAGTGTAATGGCGGCAAAATGATATCATCAGTCTTCACTAATGGAATATTAAGAACATTCTTTTTGCCTATTTGAAACCACTTTGATTGATGATGATTTAATGATTTTTTGCCCGACTGTCCCATTCACAAAAATAACATGGATATTTAGTGTAGCCTCCCTGCATTCCAAGTAGAATTGTCACAACTTTGAGGTCCTAAACAATCTGCCAGCGAAATTTATTGTAATTAATCAATAATAATAATTAATATAAGCACGATCGTCTGCGCATTTTTATGCCAGTTGAGGAGGGGGAGAATTGATCCCCTTCACCTACCACGCAGTGGGATCGCTCATTTCCGACTATACTTCTATTAAATTTCACAGCCTACTGTTAAACTTTACAGACCTATACCACTTTCTTTCTTCACATCTTGGGTTCTAGTAAAATTCACTGTTCCACTACCAGGGTGTCATGAGTGATGAGAAAATATCCCTTCAAAACATTATAGTTCGCACTCCACGCTTGGAGAAAAATACTCAATTATAAATGAATACCTAATTGAAAAGCCATTAATCATAATTATATATATATATATATATAATTAATGGCTTTTCATTAATAATAATTATTCATTAGATTCATTTATAATATAAAATATAATATAAAAAAAAATTCAACAGTTATTTTTTATCGAAAATTTGAGATTATTACGTAAAAGTTTTGTCTTTCTCGTTCAAAACAAACATAGTTATATTTTTTTCCGAAAGCTACAGTACAAAACTATCCAAAAACGCCGGGAATTTTGAAATCGGTTGAAAAAAGCCCGTGTACGAATTTTTATCGCAAAAAAAAGTACAAAAAAACGGGTTTTTAACAATAAATAAACATTTTTAGGGTGTTACAAACATTTCGAGCACGGTTTTGTGTTATGTTCGACCCAAGGGGCATGACAGCTCCTTGTCGCGAGCAATCGCAGAGTTGCTTTTGAGGTACCTCGAGTTACTCATGCTGCTCAGTAAGCGGGCACTGTCATTCGTTTTCTCTCTGTTTTTGCACAGCAGCTCTCTGTCAAACAAACCGCTCGATAGTATATGAGCTCTCGTGTGTGCACAATAGGACACCTGCAATTTTCAATGTTTTTAATTTTCTTCATTTTTCTCTGATTTTGAAAATAACGTATATTTGCTCAAACTACATATCTTTATATGTAATTTGATATTATATTTACTACTACAAGTATTCGCTTGTATTTTTCGGGAATAAATTAATTGCAATTATTCAATTGAGTCAAACTGTAATAAACCCACCAGTTTCGGATTGACCTGCTATTTGTTATTGCAGCATCATTCCGCCAGACTGGTGCTGTGGAACAAGGGCAGGAGAAGAGACAAATGAGCTCAGCCCGCTGCACTCCGGCCCAAGCTTCAAGCTTCTTAGAATCGATGTTTAGCCAATTACCAATCTATACACACTGTTATCAAACCTGAAAGCTGAACTTCAGTAAAGCCATCTGTATCACGTATATCATATTAAATAATCCAAGAACCCTCATATTCGTGGAATAAGGCTCGCCGTTGTTCCATCTTCCATTGCCATTAGCGGAATATTCACTATTTTTTTCAAACTAATTAGAACCCTGTCAACCGATAAGAACCGATGAAGATTGATAGAATTTTAAGCTATATTGAGTTACTCGCGAGTTACTCGGTTCATCAAAGCAACTCAGAGTAGAGCTGTCTCACCCCTAGGTTCGACCAGATAAACAATCTCTACTAAGTCACTTCAAAAGTTCTGAATCACTGTTACACTGTGTAGTTCGCAATCCAAGTTTTTTCTTACTTGATATAGTTTGTAAACCTCCTGTTTAAGTTGAGCTTTGTCGGTTAATATCTGTAAAAAGTTGTCTTGCTTTAATGCCATTGAAATTTCAAATAGTAGCATTTTTAAAATCAAACATCTTGTTGGAAAAAAAATATTCAAAATACTGCCGAAATGTTAACTTTTTTAATGGTATAATTTTAAGACAAATCAAGCAAAAATACATGTAGGAAATGGTAATTTCAATACGGCTAAATACGGATGAATTTGAAATTAATGATAACCAACGTTCGTTTTCCAAATAACAGTCGGTGGATTATGGAATAAACTACAAATTCGCGACTGTCCCACATTTCTAGCAAAGTTGAAGTCCTGAAGCGCAACTCCAATGCAAATTTCATGCTGATTGAGCCTTCAATGCCCGTCATCATGTTGGTCCATGCTCTAAAGATAAATGGTTCTGAAATGCAAAGACAATCCCATAGCCCGCTGCAACCATCAATCACTTCAAAATGACAAATCGACAAAGATTTTTCATTAGGGCCTAACTGACAAACGTAACTAATGGCTTCTTCCGTAAATTTCTCGTGGCACAAAGGCTACCCATGTAAGCATCCAATTCTATTTTATTTTATTTTATTTTATTTTATTTTCGTCAACAGATAAAAATGTTCATCCCAATGACCCTTTAAAAAATTAAATTACATACGAAAATTAACAAAACTTAACAAAGACATATACGGAAACAACGCTTATTAACATCACGGGATACATTAAAATCAAACACATTATAGCAGCTGTTGAAAACGCGGCACATGCTTTGCACAGGTTCGTGTTTTCCGTAGTTGGTCCTTGAGTGCCGGAACACGAAGAACTGTTGTAAACGGAGATTTCGTCGTCGAGTGTTGATGGTCAAGAGATCCAGTAGAACGGAACAATCAACATTTCCTTGAAGCAGATCACCAATGAAACACACTTTGGCTACCATACGCCTACCTTCCAACAGTTCCAGGTTGATGAGCTTGCACCGACTTTCATAACTTG
Organism: Aedes koreicus; assembly: GCA_024533555.2. Lineage (NCBI taxonomy): Eukaryota > Metazoa > Arthropoda > Insecta > Diptera > Culicidae > Aedes > Aedes koreicus. The sequence goes on from JAHHFK020005380.1 coordinate 409,751, forward strand.
GCAATCTGCGAGGGTCTTGCCAGCGAAGATGTCGCAAAGCAAAGCGTATAAACCTTCGCTGAACAGATTCGATCCTCTGGACTGCGTTTTGGTAGAAAGGGGACCAAACGATGGCACAGTATTCCAAGAAAGGGCGAACCAAAGAGCAGTATAATGCCTTCAGACAGTAAACGTCCTTGAAGTTTTTTGCGAAGCGGAGCATAAATCCTAGCTGCGAAGAGGCCTTGGAAACAATATACGAAATGTGAACCTTGAACGACAGTTTGGAGTCCAGCATTACTCCCAGATCCTTGACCGTTGTTTCTCGTTTCAAGCGCGTACCTCGAAGGATGTAGTCGTGAAGATACATCGCACGTTTTCGGCCGAAGGAGATAGTTGAGCATTTGGATACATTTAAGGACATTCTGTTGATTCGGCACCAGTTATCAAACACTTGCAGTTCCTGCTGAAGAAAGTGGGCGTCTTCCGGACATTTTATAACGTAGTACAGCTTCAGGTCATCCGCGTAGGATAATTTCAGGCATTTGAGGACCAAGTTTACGTCGTTCATATATAGCAGGAAAAGGAATGGGCCAAGGTGGCTACCTTGAGGAACGCCGGATGTTACCGGAAAGCTAGATGAGGCGTAATCGGCAATCTTCACGGACATAGTTCTACCAGTCAGGTATGAACGGAGCCAGTTCAACAACTGATCGTGAACCCCCATATTGCCGTATTTAGAAATGGCAATCTGATGGTTCATTTTATCGAAGGCCGCAGAGAGATCTGTGTAAATGGCGTCTGCTTGATGACCGCGTTGCATTTCGCGCATGATGAACGATGTAAATACGGTTAGATTGGTCGCCGTCGAGCGCTTGGGCACAAAACCGTGTTGGTCTGGAGAAATAGTCTGTGAATAGTCATTGACCAGCCTTTGGAGAACAATTAGTTCAAATAGCTTGGATACAGAGCTTAGTGCAGCAATCCCACGATAGTTGGCGACGGACCGTTTGCATCCCTTCTTGTGTATTGGGAATACAAATGACTCTTTCCAGCATTCAGGAAACTCGCCGGAAGTTACAGACAAATTGAACACCGTAGCTAGGGGCGCAGCAAGCGTGTTTAGGCAACGCTTCAGGACAATTGAAGGAATACCGTCAGGACCGCATCCAGTTGAAGTTTTCATCTGCTTCCCGGCTGAAATCACCATATCACTATGAATAGTGAAAGCAGAGCCAAATACAGACATGCGGGGAACATTGCTAGTAGCCGATTCGAGGCTCTCGGCGTCCAGAATTTCGTCGCAGAAGACACTGCTGAACTGCGTACGGAACAAGCTGGCGATATCCACGATAGTGTCAGCTTCAAGAGTGCCATCAGTCATAGTAGAGGGTAAGCCGGTTTCTTTCTGTTGTTCGTTCACAAACCGCCAGAAGCTTTTCGGGTTCGTTTTGAGACGACTCTGCAATTGAAACTGATGGGCGTTGTACAAGCTGTTATTGAGGTATTTGTAATCGTCGTTGGCGCGAGCGTAGTTTGCCCTCGTGCAATCGGTGCGATATCTGCTGTGTTTCCTCAAAGCAGCCCTTTTAACTCGTTTCAAGTGTTTGAGGTCAGAATTTGACCAGGCAGGTTTGGGAGGCTTACGGTTGATTTTCTTAGGCACGAATTGATCGACGGCGTAAAGCAAAATACAGCACATAGTCGAAGCAGCAAAATTTGCATCCCCGTTTGCAAGAGTCGTGTTCCAGTCCACGTCGGCGAGAAAGTTGTTCATTCCCTCGTAGTCAGCATGGTTGAAGTCATAATAAACATTTTAGAAGTTGTCATGGAAGCTGTACTCAGGATTTAATTCCAGCGTCAGTAGCAGAGGGGAATGGTTTCTGCAGCTTTTGACAAGCGGTGCCGGAGCTTGAATGACAGAACATCTTTGACCCAGTTCAGTAATGAAGCATAGATCCAGCAAACGATTGTTTTTATTCGGAATGCCGTTAACTTGCCGAAGTCTTGCGGTAGAATAAGCATCAAGCAAGGAGAGAGATGCTGGTCTGAATGACGAACATGAAGTATCTGGATAGTGGAAGCCGTTGGTATCGACATTCTATCGGATAGGTGAACTCTTCCTCTTCGAAATGACTGTGGTGGATTGATTAGACGAGTTTTCAATGACGAGAAATTCGCGGATAAAGCCATTGTTTACGTTTGTCAGTTAGTCCCTAATGAAAAATCTTTGTCGAAATGTACAATTTCCAGGTACACGATCCGCCGTTACACCGCCTTACACTGAAGCTGTCAAATTGGCAACCTTGCCCATGCTACGCCAACCAGAGCCTTCATGGTTCAGCCGGCAATCCCCTGACTCGGAAAGGCGTGAGACCAGAACTTGTGACGACCGAAAGTCGCACCCTCCTTCCAGACCGTCAACTCACCATTTGAAGCCCACCAAAAATATAAACTTCGTACACAAAAACTATTCTCAAAAAAATGGGAATGGGGCACAGAAGGATAAAATGGAAAGAACTCACCCGGATTTTCAGAACATTCCGTTGATGTGGTTTCTTAGTTTGCATGAAAGTGCTGAGGGTTTCAAGAATTTAACGTTTGATTCTGATTTCCCTTCTTTGTTTACAAAATCGGATACGCCTGTTTGAAATAGTACTCGAGAATAGGTACATCCAACTTAAACTCTACCTAGAATTAAAAAAATAGTGGTGGGTTATATCAGGGATATAACCGCAAGGTTCACGTAGGACCGCATTGGTTTATAGTAGTAATGGCATCATCTAATTTATACGTATCATTACACATATGGTCGGTTAAAATGTTAAAATAGTTCTATAATTATGCTTTGGACCCTTCCCTTCTTTCGTGATCCTCATAGAATGTATTCAACGCTAGTAGTGCTATATAGCACGCGAGACGAACCGAAATGATTTCATAAGGGACGAAATTTTACAATTGCATTGGGTAGGCATGGCAATCGGTTACTGTCCGTTTAGCCGGTCTTGCATGACGCTGCATCCCATACCACAACCGGGCGAACTGTGGCGAGTGGACAAAGTCCTGTTCGAACCACCAACTGAGAGCTCGTGTCGAAAAATGGAATCATTTCGGTTAATCTCGCGTGCTATATACTAGCGTTGATAGCATAGCCCTGAATGAAGAGAGGTACGAAAATACAGTACGAAGCAAAATTCTAAAGAGGGGACGAGCCTCAGTTATAAAATCAGACACCGGCAACAAAGCAAAATAATTTTGCAGCTGAGAGGTGTGGCTATTTCTGTATTCATCATGGAATGAAACTCAATGAAATAAAAAGAAGAAGACAATTTGGACCATTTGTAACCAGTTTTTGAGGACCCGGATAGGGAAAAACGTATTTTTAACCTGTTCATAGGGAGATTTGTATGGGAGCAAAAGAATGTCATTTTTAAGTAAAAAAAATGAACTACTTATACTAATAGCACTTAGTTGTAATTTCAATGCAAATATTTTGTAAGTTTTTCTGATCAAATGGTGTATGAAGGGTCAGTGTGTCCAGTTGATCGAGAGTTATTAGCGTTCAAAAACCTTTCACTTTAACATAACGCTCTCATTTTTCAAAATTTTGAAATGACATCCGGTATAGAAAAGAGAAACGTAGTCCTACGTTAAAAAGTGAACCTAAGTTAGCTAAACAGTATATAGTGGATTAAAAATATTGTTGAACAAGGTAAATTTGTTGATATTTACGTGCTATGCTATACGTAACCCCTTAATTTTATTATAGATGCCTATTCCTTGTATGTACCAGTACAGCTGGATTTATCTGAATTGCTTAAAACTAGTAAGCTTAAATTATGGATTGAACCTGGATTAACAAGCTGTTTGGCGTCCAAGCGACCATTCATTAGCAAGTGGAACAAGAAGAAGCTGCTGTAGTTTGCCAAAAAAAAAATACAAGGATCGATACATCAAGAAGACAATGAATATTGGAGGTGGGAATGTCATGGCCTGGGGAGCGCTCGCATGGTCTGGAGTAGGATGTTTGGTACATATCAAGGGGATCATGACTGCGCATATACACATCGACTTTCTCTGCGAAAATGTGGATGTGTCTCTTTTGAAAACTCGCCTGGAAACCAACTGCATCTTTCATCAGGACAACAATCCACAGCACATCGCGAAGAAATCAACTGCGATCTTCAAATCATACCGAAACGAAATGCTCGAAATGGAACTCCGTAATCCCCTGGTTTTAAGCCGATTGAAAATCTGTAACGTTATCTGGACGATAACTAATAAAAATAACAATTTTGAAGCTGGAAACATATTGATCCGGAATGCCTCAAAAACTTTTCGAAAGTATGTCGCGCCTACTGGAAGCAGTGATGAAGGCTAAGAGGGGTCACACTCACGGATACAAATTTCGTCCATTTAAATTAAAAATATCGATGTTCAACTTGAAACAAAAGAATTGTTCAAAGTAAATAAAAAGCCTGTTTCGAAGGAAAATAACAATTTTTGAATCAACTTCAAGGCATTGTTATTTCACCAATACATTCATCGGGTAGGAGAATTTGAGCGTGTACTTCCCTCTCCAGAACTTGAGGCTGAGGCAAAGTTTCGACGCTTGCAACATGAGCCAATCGTCACATTTATTGGTAGGTTATTTGCTCGATTCCAGTAGTGGAGAGGAGCAAACTCCTTGAACCTGGAATTTTAAATTTGTACGTTTATTTTTATAATTAATATGTTTAAAATAAACATAACATGATTTTTATTTCAAACATCGATGTCACTTGATTTTAAACATAGAATATGTTTGAACTAAAGCAAGTTTATTTTTGCGGCCAGAATAAACTAAGTTTATGTTTGGATTTACCTGGCATATGTTTGTTATGGCGGTATTTTTTTCTGCGTGCTTAGTATTGAAAGTCGAAGAATAAATTCAAAGGCATAGCCGTTTAATAAAGTAAATCAGGTGTATGATTCATTTCGTCCGTTTTGAAATACGGCCTTAGCAATGAATTGTTAATTATTGAGCAAGTCATGCGCGTTCCTACATTTTTCATGCCGGCACTGTTTTGTCGTATAAAAAAACTTTCTACGTCCAGAAGAAACTTACCGTCTACCATTCAAACCAGCTGAGATATCGAAGGAAATAACAAAATTTAAGGGATGTATGATTTGTTTTGTCCAGCACTGTACTGCCGTTATAAGCATAACTGTCCCATGTATGTATGGAACTCCATAGAACATGGGACTAGTATGCGTTTGTGCTTAAATTTACCTTCAATATGTTTGTTTAGACGATACTATTTTTTCAGTGTGTACAATTCAATGGAGTGTGGCGGCAGTGGAGTGATTATGTCTTCAGCCATGAAATGATTTTATCTCTTCAGTTTGTTCATGCGGGACAGCGTAAATACATCAAATCGTGTATCGCATCAAATGGAGTTCGAGAAAATTAATATGGGAATATACAATTTAGCTTGACGTTTGTCCACGGCAATGTCGTTTCAAATCCCGGCTCTAATGCTCACAAAAGCAAACGTTTTCCCTACTGAGTAAAAAATAATCAAAAATAAATTACACGAAATTTGACGTTTGCCGGTATTTGCGTAGTTTTGGAATGGCGTATGATCGATTTTTCAGAATCTCGATTAGACATCGCTCACTTCTAGTGTCAAGAAAACTGAATTTGACGGATGGAACAGTCATCATGACAGCTCAAAGGTTAACCAACTACGCTAGAACCAAATGGGCCTTTCATAAAAAGAATATTATAAGCCAATTATAAATCGCTAGTTTCCTATTGGTTGTTGGTATAACTCACGCTGCACAAAAAACACAAACACACGACATTCGGAGTGTATGGAAAATATTTACGCCGATACCATTTAGTTACATTTCACAAAGCACTTTTTTTGTCATTCTCTTTCACGGCAAATAATCCACACATATTGATTGGCAAAAATCCATGTAAAAATCCGCACAATACTCATTTATTCCCACATAAACAGAACCTTTTGGTAAACACAAATGAAGTTTATGCAGCAAATGAAAAGTATGTGTGGCTTCACATAGCGGTTATTTATACACATAGGAAGTATGTGTGGTTACAAATAGATATCATGTGTTGATAATATTGCTAAGATTCATAGATGGGACACATGTATATTATCATTGCTTTTTTATCAGTGTACTATCATAAGATTTTTTTTTCATACCAATCATAATTGAATTCTCAAATTTATATCATTATTGTGTGGGGTTTCGAGGAATAATTTTTTTCTTTCATCGTTTTTTTGCCCGATGTGATCTAATTCTGGAGCAGCAATAGAATAGGTCCTAAGAGCATTTCTAAACAAACCGTTGTAAGCTTCTTTATCGCATTACGTTGAATTTCCCACGCAAATCAATGACACTGGCATGAAGAAAAAAGTTTTCCTTACCCGACTAAGCTGTTTATTAGCATGCACGGGTAAAAATTCACACATAGTTATTGGCAAAAATCCATGTTAAATTCCACATAATATTCATTTGTACACACATAAACAGAACCCTCTGAGAAACACATATGAAGTTTATGTGGCAAATGAAAAGTATGTGTTGCCACACATAGTGATTATTCGTACGCATAGGAAGTATGTGTGGTTACAAATAGACATCATTTGTTGATCAAATTGCAAAAATGCATGTGTGGACACATAGATATTATCATTGCTTTGTTATCAGTGTGTGTATCCCAACATCTTACAAGAAACTGACTTACCTGGCTTTGTTTATAAACGCTGTTTAGCCCTATTCTTGTTTGGCTTTTTCCAGCACAAAATTTGATTTAATAACGAGCTTAGTATTTACTTGCTGCCATCAGTGACATCGAATATGTTGCCTCCCACTACTTCCCATCCGGTAACGTACGCTCCCATGAGCCAAACTCAGCCAGAATATCAGCCAAAATAATCATCCATCTCAACAGCAATCGCCAACCTCAAGTATCGGCACAGGCACCGCAAATAGTTTAACAATAGCCGCAATAGCATGTACCGCCGCGGCCCCACAGCCAACTCCACTGGTCGAAACCAAAAAATGAAGCTTCTGTGCGAACCTCATTGGTTCCACCTCAAAGGAAAGGATACTCCACGCTTATCAGTCAACATTTCCGCCATCGGTAGACAAGCGAGCTTCCCCGGTTGGCACCAAATTAATGAGCGTATGAATCAATAGAATCAATGCTATGATAGACCACCAATCGGAGGGACAGCCCAACTCGTCTTGTCTCTATTTGCGGTATATCCACAGAAAAGGGGCCATACCGCCGCTCGAAAAAAAAACGTACTCTAGTGAAACTATTACCTACACAGAAAAAGCGATCACACGATATTTACGGATTTACGGTGATAAGGTCATGCCAGACTATTTGATGCGCGGCGTTCGATGTTCTGTTGCATGTTGGAGCGGTCCCATGCTTTTGGCGGATAGTGCTAGTTACATACTTTCAGCGTATCGTTAACCAAAACGACCTCTGCTGATAACCTTTTCCCAACTATCCAACATCCCAGTGATTTCTCGTGGAAGTGCAGAGAATTTCTCGGCTTCCTTCAAAGTGAGTATCGCGTCAACACTTTCCTTCCCATTCCCTACTTGACCAGCATTCGGGCACGGCCGGCGCCGGTATTGCTTCATTGAGGATGTATGTTAGTCCCAAACATCATCTGTTGTGCTTTGTGTAAATACAGCCGATCTGGCAATCCGTGGACGATCAATCATGCTCATGCTCATCATCGTTATTTGCCCGATGAAATTTTCAGACGTATCGATATAAATCGTAATTTTTCAAAGAACCTCATTTCGGGGCCTCGGAATACGCACTTGGACTCGTTTTCTTATATTTGGGGTCAACCTTATGGGGTCTCGGAGATGAACCAGCCTGATGCAATAAAAAAGCAATAAATGTACTTACTCGTAACTTTACCCTTTCAAATCCACCATAAAACGAATCCGATTTATCACTCTTTTATTTTTCTATTTTTCACGCAAGCACTTCAGAATATTAGGGCCTAACCGCATTCAAGGTTCAAACATCACTGCAAGTACTTCCTATACTATCAAATTTATGGACACTTTAATTTCCCGGAACTGAACCAGATGAGTAGTCTAAAAAAAGTAGTACTGTTCCAGGTGTTTTAGTCCAGTCAAGAAAACAAAAAGCCATGAATAGATAATATTAACTAGCATGTTTTGAGAAGGTATGGAAAACAACCAAAACCAAACTAACGAAACTGCAACAAGTCACGTAACACGTAACAGGACAGACAGACGAGGGTGCAAGGCTGCAAATGTAATTTAGGGATATGGCTTCCATTAGGAAGGAGATATACTGCCGTTATAAGTAAAATTGTCCCATGTATAAAGGGAATCCCAAAAAACATGGGATAGTTATTCCTAGTAACTAGGAAAGAACATTCAACATTAGTTAAAGAAATTTAAAACTGTGTTTTCTCGTTCGATATTGAGGTTCTGTGAATGAAAATTTATCACTTTATTCCGGTTGGTGGCACTTTATTCATTGATTCGATTATTGTGGTGATTAATTGCCTCTAAAACTTTCTCCAATCTCTTGCTGCAGTGCAGGACGAGGACGGTGTAGGATGAATATAAGAGCAATGGGATTAATTTGTGACCAGTTACACTCCTAAAAATATGCACGTCCAATCTACGTGAAAAATCATGTACCTGGTGCAACTGCTTCTGTTTCCAATGTTACATGATGGTAGTGAAACTGATGTACATTCCTTGTCATGTTTACTCAAGCTGGTGGAGAAAATGACAAATTTTTCACGTAAACATTATGTTTATGGTTGTATGAGTGTGTTTCCGTTCACATCAAATGGGTTACGGGATTTTCATGTATGAAAAAAGATCAATATGGCGTCGTCAAGCCTGGCGGTTTGCTGCAAATATTTGAAGGTATTGTTAAATAACACCAACATTGAACAGTAATATCACTGATTTTAATTTCAGAGGGTGGAATTACTCATTTTGATCTCCTGACGATTTCGGAAGAACAGTTCATGTCACACCAAAGTACTATTGTCGTTCTACTAGAAACAGGGAATCACATCAAATCTTGCTGCACAAGTCTACCATATTTAGAAAAATAAACGACTTCTAGTAAAGATTAAATAATCGCGTAAACATTGCATGAACATTTGCTCAAAACAAAATGGAATTCACGTTATGTTTATTTATTTTTTTAGTAATTTTTATTTAAAAGCCAAGTAAACATTACGTAAGCATCCCGTGTAATCAAAGTGAAATTCACGTTACTCTTATTCAGTTTTTCTAGTAAATTTCACTGCAAAATCACGTAAAAATTACGTGGAAATCAGATCTTACTTAACTCAAAATCACGTAACATTTACCTTAAAGCTCATGTTGACAAAAAAAAAAAAATTTTAAGCTACGTGATTTTCACGTCACTGCTACCTGATAAGAGATATGGACGAAAGCTACCAACATTTTCACGTAGATTGGACGTGTATATTTTTAGGAGATAAATAAATATACCCAAGTAACCACAAGCATTATATTATTACTCTTATTCAACCCAAAATTAACATCATGAATGCGGGATCGCATCAATTTAACAGTTGTCAAGTAATGAAGCGTAAGATTAGCTTTAAAGAATGTAATAATGCATTACGAATGCAATAATGCTACTTTAGCAATGTCTTATGGCATTACAAAAGATATAGCATTAGTTCGATCATGGTGGGGCCCTTTTCAGCTGTAACCCAACTTCAATGATGCACTAGACGTAATGCATATGCCCTATATATGCAAGCTATTATAGCCTCGTGGTTACTTAGGTAGCGTTCAGATATCTAAGGGCCTATTTGAAATGATAGATTCTCTTCACGGATTTTCCCTTTGCATGAAGCTTAATCACAGAATCTCTGTGGCTTAACCGTTATAACGTATATGTACCGACAATTAAATCATGGTCAGGGATGGCTATGTGCATATAATGGTTACAATAACCATGAAAATGGTCGAACTCACCACGTTCATGGCATTTTTGCCTATGATCATGGTAACAAGGACTATTCCGACATTATAGCAAATATTGGATCAACTATTTTAATGGTCGTTTTGGCCGTAGTCATAGTCGGTTCAAAATCACTATACTGCAATAGTCACCCCTAACCCCCAATAATGGTAAAATTGACTATCAAATTTGTCTCTGTTGGAAGCGGTTGGTTTCGTTGATTGAAAAAATCGAATTTCTAGAATGGAGTTGTTTTTGGATAATTATTAGAAAATAGAACAAAAATTTTAATAGCTTTCAATTTGCAGTACGTTTCCGTATCTAATCCGCTGCAATTCACTGCAATCTGCTCCATTAACTGAGTGATCGTTTTTAAATAAGAAATTTTTTTAAATCCTTCTCTTCACATTGGCAAAATGGCGACTGACGCTGCCAAGTTTTTACTATAGTCTAACAGATTAATTAAGAATTGTACCAGATTTATGAAGAACCGAGTAAGATTTACCCACTTTCATAAATTGCCTTACCCATGGCTTGACGTTTCAGCCTGTTTTATGAAAATGGGTACAAGTTACTAAATTTTGGGTTAATCCGAATGAGTGTGAATGTAACTGGAATTGATAAGTCGACAAATGAAACACATCGAATCAAATCAGATTTGTTTTTGATTTGTCGACTTGTCAATCCCATAGTTACATTTATTCAAATTTGAGTGGCTCCATTTTTGACGAATGTGAGTCAAAAACGACTCAAAACTGAGTTAAAATGGCTGACCGTGCATATTGGACGCTTAACCAGACTAGATGTACCGTGTCGCATCACAGCACTCGTTTAAAAGTGTTTTCCAAAAAAGTATTTCCAGATATGGTCAAATTAGGTCCAATCTTGGACTTGGCAACGAAATATTCCCGTCCGGATGGATAGCGGAAGCAACAATCATATGCCTGCGTTGAATTGGTTCACTGTTGAGACCTGGGTGAGCGGGCGCTATTGGGCGTGTTGTGTGGTGGGTGTTTTGGAGATTGGGGTGTGGGTTGGGGGGGTTGGGGGGGGGGGGGTGGGGGGGAAGTGTTGTGGGGGGTGGGGTTGGGGGAAGTCTGCCTTTACGTCGACCATCATGTCCATCACGATGCAATGCGGATTTATGGGCAACTGCGTGTAGAGCTTCCTGGCACAAATTTTAGCAGCGATATGCAAAATTCAAAACCGTTCCCGAGCTCGTTCCCAGTCCTAACCATTTCATGATTTTCTGAACGAAACAGATCAACACCTTCGATATTTTAGAGATATCCCGGATCGACATAATTGGCTTGAATTCTGCTATGACCTTCTTGGCCATTTTGGAATACAACCGGGCCACTTCTGTCTCCACTTCGTTCTTCCATATGACTGCCAAACGCTCCATAGAGGTTTTTGATCACACGAGACAAGGTAGTGTTCCCAACAAACAATTCAAGTTGATTAAAAGCTGAATAAGCTATTTTATAGCTTGAAAAGCTTAATTTCTATTGAAGAAGCTGTTATACAACATGCAATGTTTGTTGGGTTAAGGTCGGTATCGTGTTCGAAAGAAATTTCTTTTTCAACCCATTTCGTTTACTAAAACGGAAAAGTGAAGAATCGAATAGAAATTTCTGCAACAGTATCCACCTGAAAAAGGTCGGTATCGAGTTCGAAAGAAACTTCTTTTTCTATCTCAAACTCATGTTTAATTCCGTTTTCTGAAACGGAAAAGTAAAGAATCGAAAAGCAATTACTGCGGCAGTATCCACCTGAAAAGAACGAAAAATAAAATTGGAATTTGTAAGGTTTCCACGCAAACTAATGGGAGCTGTCACTTGTACTTTCAAAAAAATATTCCGCTCGATTATTTCGTAAGTGAAGGTGACATTTCATGATAACGTTATTAAAGAAATGGTGGGAGGATTTGTGATATCGTTCGCTTAATGTAATTTTTTTTTAGGGTTAATTTTTTATCAGGGACTGTAAGTCGCTGTGCCTCCCGGATTCCGATAGGACGAGCTTCAACCACGAAACTTCGAAGTCAAAGTACTACAGAAATTTCGCTGGACAAAACAAAAGATACGGAATAGTTAGCAACGGTTGGCTTAGGACCGGCTTTACAGTCCTGGGTCAAATCTGCAAGCTAATGATCAAGAGCTGTTGCTTTAACTTTAGAAACATCAACGTGCGCTCCAACATATAGAATAACGAATCGATCATGTGACGGTAAATTCTTCTTCAGTGGAGGTTAATCCTTGCCGGATTCACCACCAACATTTCGCTTCAGAAATGTGAAAAATTTGTCAGGCTAGTTGATGAGACAGGTCAAAGGATGATGGTAATAAAACCGCTTTTCTTGAACAATTACAAAACAAAGTATATGACAGTAACAGTTTTGTGTGACCTGGGATCACGTGGTCATGAACAAAATCACAAACACCAGGTATCGCGAATTCACGATTTTATTTTACATTCTTTCGAAGGTTACGACAATGCAGGTCACGTTCAAGAGGTGTGAACTTAGCTCATGGATATGAGAATTATTTTATTTATTCGACCACGTTAATGGGATCTTTGCTCCCGGATGTGAAAACGGATTATTTTCCGTGTGTATAAAACAGTGAGTGTTATTTTGAGAGTCGAAGTAACTTTTGTCACTTGGTAAAGTGATCAAAATCACTCGCAGTGACGTGACTCTACTGGGCGAATCAATCTCGAAATAACCCTCAAAATCTTCACAAAAAAATAGAACACACAAAAACAAGCAACTTTGTTTGTGACGTTTGACCGATTGACCTCATTGGAATCTATCTCAGGGCAGTGGAGGAGTCCTTCGTGCCTCTGAAGAGATAGACGGCGAAGATTGACTTGACCATCAATTCTACCAAAACTAAGCACATGTTTGCTGGTAGCGATAGAGCGGGGCCTAGTGGTGTTGGTTCTGAGGTAGTGTTTGATGGGGATGTGTTTGAAGTTGTTGGGGCTTATTACGGTTGTAATCTTCAGTTAGTACCTTACTTTTCTATGCTATTTCTGGTATGACCGTTACAGTTTTATATCACAAAGAAGTAGATCTCTCGGGCCGTGACTTACGTCGTGGCGATTTTGAAACGATTAACGCTCTACTTTCGCAGAGTGATTGGTCCACAGTTTACGAGAGCGTGAATGTGGATGCTGCAATTAGTTCATTCAACAGCATTCTTCATAACTGTATCATCCAAACAGTCTCGTTGAACAGACCGCCAAGGAAACCGGCATGGTCCAGCCCACATCTCGGTAATCTACGTCGTCGAGGTTTCAGGTTGCTGCAGCAGTACTTTCGCCGAAGGTGCCCGTTCTCAAAACGACAATTTGATGAGGCAAGTCGTATCTACCGTGGATACAATCGTTTTCTGTACAAATGCTACGTGAGAAGAAAGCAAGAGGATCTTCGTCGTAACCCAAAGCGATTCTGGAGTTTCGATTAGTCGATTTCAAGCGAAAGGAGACTGGACTTCCCTCATCGATGCACCTTGGTGACGTCAACGCAAGCAGTGCCAGTGAAAAATGTGATCTTTTTGCCCAGCAGTTTACCAATGTGTGAGCCATGTTCCAACCGCCGAGGAAACTGACGCTGCCAATCATATTGTACTACGAGATGTGGTTGATCTAGATGTCTTCCAAGTTGATGAGCAAATGGTGGAGTTTCGTAAAATTAATCAGAAAAAATGCCTGAATTAGTGTGATACTCGAAATTGGGAAACAATTATCGCGTTTTCGAACTCCTCAAATATCAACGCTAATTGACTCAAAAATATTCAGTAATAACGTATTCCTCCAATCAATTCGTATACTTAAGTAACGTACAAGACTTACTTAATACCTACATGCAAAAATCAAGCAAAAAACATGCGTTTGGGTGACTACATTGAATCGAAACTGCTTAAATTTCATGCATTTTTGAAGACATTTCATAACTATTTTTTGCTTTTGTCTTTTTCGTACCACTACAGACACATTGCAGCGAATATAATACCTTGTACTTTATATACGTTGGAAACAGACATCACACTGACGTTTATCTTTATCAATCTTGACAAATCAAGATATGTCAAAAATTACGATACATGAAATGAAAGGGACCGAGGGTCGATCACAAATTACGTTTGCGATTTCTGAAAAGCACACGAGTATGTAATCGTTTATCGTTGATAACACCGAGTTCATTCGAATCCTCACCTCGGATGAACTATTTCCTATCGTTTCACTTGGGTGACATTCGTAATAAGTGTTTTTTTGTTTTCACTTCGTTTTCACCGTAAAGTGAAACCCGTAATAAGCCCCGTTGAAGAATTTGTTTACCTTGGAACATTTGTGAGATGTGACAACGACGTTTCCCGTGAAGTGAGAAGACATGGGACCTTTTACGGACTACGTAACCAGCTTGGGTCTTGGATCCGGCAACTTGCGAGCGGAAACCAAATTCGCGTTGTAGAAAACTCTGATTCGTCCGGTGGCTATCTACCGGCACAAAGCGCGGACGTTAAAAGAGGCAGACTGGAAAACCTTCGGTGATTTAGATCAAAAAGTGCTGTGGACAATACTCAGCGGGAAATTAGACATTAGAAATGGTGTGTGGTGCAGACGCATGAATCACGAGTTGTGTCAAGTGTATAAAGAAGCAAATATTATTAGGCGTATAAAATACGGCAGACTTCAGTGGGCTGGTCACTTAGTGCAAAAGAAAGAATTACGAAAATAATATTCAGCAGGGAACCAGGTAGAGGTTGACGACTTCGTGCAAGGCTACGAATACACTGGCTACATGCAGTGGCGGAGGACATGGGAAATGACTTTTTACCACAATGACGAAGAGTCATCTTATTCTAGAATAAACCGAGCCAATTTCAAGCGAATCCATACTTGCTTGTTTCGAAACGTTCACATAATAGAGGACTATTATAGTTCATACGTAGTTACGTTTTCCGAAGCTTAGTCAAATTTTAACGAAGAATATCATCGACAGACTTTTCCTTTCTCAGAGTTGAAGCAAACTCAATATTACTTCTTTTCAAGGCGTTCACGTAAGCGTGTGACGAACAAAGCTACAAAACAGGTTTAATTCTAAGAGAAAATAGACAAGTGGGATTTATTCCGAAACAATCGCCCCCAATCTAAGGCTTTCTGACCACAATTCACAACACGTTGTTCATTTGTTTTTTTTTTGTCTAAATACAAAACTTTTAAATATATTATTTTGTTATAATAATGTTTCATACACAATTAAATGGTGAGGTTTCTACCGTGTGAAATTTAATATAAATTTTCCCTCGTCTCTTCTAGTCCTGCAAGTAGTAGTGTAGAGTTTTGCATTTTGCGTTCTTTTCGTTTCTCTTGAATCAAAATTCCTCTTGGCCGTCCTTGTTTCTTTTTATGTTTCTTCACCTTTTTCATCTGCTTTTATGTACAACTTGCACTAGTCTTGTATTCCCGCAATATTGGTATTAGCGAAAAAATAACGTAGAACCAGAAAAAATTTAAAAAAAAAACGAACAATGATATTTGTCTTAGTTCTGTATAAAGTTACTTCACTCAATGTTAATATTTTCTCTTTTTCATCAGACTGCTTGATAAAGGGTCTTCCTCACAAAAAAGCGTATGAGAGAGCGAGAGATCAAAATAACGAGTCCCATAATAGATGCATTAGGTTGAGAAGTTTTTCATTCTTTTTTTTAGACAGACACGAAACCGGTCGCTGCTATTACATTGTTTATTATTTTTGTTATTGAAGGAGGAAAATTGACTTCTCTCTTGTTGTCTCTCTCTCTCTCTCCATTATAGATTGCTGTGTGTGTTTATGTGAGTCTGCTGACGCTTTTCTGCTTAGTGGCGCGCGTTCCAGGCCGAGGCGATCGGAGCCTGAGGAGCCTGTTCGGCTGGGGCCGGTCCAAGGCCGAAATCAGGGAAGTCCTCCTGCGATTGAGTGTTTGGAGTCTTGCGCTCCCATGGGGCACCCTGAACCACGAATCCCTGTCGGGTGGTCTCCCGATTGTTACTCATCGAGTCCTCCAGGAATTGGGTGAAAGTGGTTTGCTGTGGCGGTGCAGCGGTAACTACATCCTGAAGGAATTCTTCTTCCAAGTTGAGCAGATGGTCGCGGCAAGCTTCAACATCATCTTGTTTATTACCGGCGATGGTGATGAGCGATTGGTCCCGGTCCTCCGGGCGAGGGAAACTGATTTCCACATTGAACATTTCCTTGATCTCACGGACTCGACGTCCCTTGAAACCAATGAAGCGACGATGGACGCGCTCGTCAATTGATACCTCCTCGCGGTACATCGAGTTCAGTTCATTGACGATTCCTAAGATCTCATCCTTGGCGGCATTAGCGTTTGTCTCGTATCCTTGGATGGAGATAATATTGTTCTGAGGATCATCTTGCTTCGGGAACGAAATTTGCACTCCATGCGTAGCTCGGATCTTGTTCACAACGGCGCCGCGACGTCCAATAATTTTCGGGTGATATTCAGGATCGATTTCAACCTTAATCTCAAATGAACGCAGTTCGCGGTCCTTGCGATCTGCTTCCAACTCTTCGATTCGCTTGGCAATGGCAATCTTGGCTTCTTCAATATTAGCTCTGGCACCAGTCACCTTGATGGTGTCCAGTCTCATGTCCTGTGGCGACAACTCAATATGCACATCGTACGTATTCATCAGTTCCTTCACGTCACGGCCCTTCTGACCGATCAAGGACCTATGCAAATCGAACGCGACGGTTATCTCCTCGGTAATCGGAACCAACGCAAGTAAGGCCTCCTTGGCCTTCTCGCACTTCTCATTGCGACCGCTGATCTTAATGATATCCGTCGTCTTGATAGGCTCGCCTCCGTTCACATCACCATTCTGCTGTCCCTCGACGAACGCTTCCTGCGCGTCTCGTTCCGGGAACTTGATGTTCACGTCGAACTCCGACGTAATTCCTTGAACCTTAGATCCACCCTTACCCATAACAATGCGATGGTGACGGGCCGGGATTATACACTCGATCGTAACCATCTGCTCCAGATCCTCAACAATTTCCAAGATTCGTACCTTGGCCGCTTCGATGCACTCCTTGGCTCCCTTCAGCGTAACTCGATCGCTGTCGATGCCCGAGCGGGGGAAGGAAATCATCACACCTCCGTACTCCTCCGAGATACGGTTCAGCACCTCACCACGGCGGGCCACAAAGTGCTTGTGGTGCCGGGGATCCACGTTGATCTCGTCCTCGACGATGTTGTCGATGTTCTTGATGATCGACTCCAGCTGGGTCTTGGCCTCCTCGACGCCTTCCTTCTTGCCGATGATGATGATTGCCTCTTTGTCCTCATCGTTGATACCTGGAATGTGTGAAAAAAGAAGAAGAAAAGAAAGAGGGCGCTTCGTTAGTAAACTTGATAGAGGGGTGCAATGCTCGCTAGACGCTCCTTTTTTGACATTTTGCCTCGGAAACCGCAAAGAATGAGTCACTTTTATTCAGTTTATTGTACCTTAACTTGTGACTCAATTTCGTAATGAAACGAAGGCACCCACAGCTCAACTTTTGGCAATACAAAGTTAACGAGCAAAGAACGTAAACTGAGAAGAAACGAATTACTCTTTGCATCCGCATAAATGATGTTTGCTGGTCCTACAATACTCCAATTTCTTTCATATCAGAAAGAGCGTATGCATGCAGCTGATCACAATACAAGACAATACAAATTAACAAGTCAATAAGCATTCCAAAATTGCTTAAGAATTCGCATAACATATAGCAGAACTTGCTTAGAATAGACGTCTTCCTGAACTCTACAGAAAATTTACAACAAATTTGCTGCTATCCCTTTCCTACTAAAATTTTGTGGCAAACATAACACGTGATCCGTTAATTCTTGAAAGCAAATCGATGAGGAGAATCGTCCTGAGCATATTTAGAACCTTTTGATATACCACACAAATCAACCACTCACCCGGGAAGATAATCCTAGCACCGGTTTGGTCCCGGATCTTCTTGATGGAAGCCCCGTTCTTGCCGATCAGGAACTTGTGATGCTGCGGCTTGGCACGAACTTCGGCAGTGAAGGACGACAGCTCCTTCTCGTTCGTCAACTCCACCAGCTGTTGCTTGGCACGCTCGACGTCCTCCTTCGGACCGCGAATGGCCACCATGTCGCTCTTCGATTCCGGACTTGGGAACTTAATCGAAACCCCGCCGCATTCCTCCATGATCGAAGAAATCAACTTGCCGCCGGATCCGATCAGCGAATTGTAGTACTTGGGAGGAATCTGAATCTCCTCGGTGATGATGTTGGCCAACTCTTCTTGGATCTTTTGGATGCGATCACGTGCTTCCTTTACATTTTCCTTCTTGCCAGTAATGACAATTACTTCGTTTTTGTCACCCTCTGCCGGAAGATCGATCTTGGTCTGGGTCTCATCACGAATCTTCTTGATGTTGGCTCCACCCTTTCCGATGATGTATTTGTGGAACTGCTTGAAGATCGGGACCTCCATCACGAAGGAGTTCTTCTGCAGCTCCTTCACATACTTGGTCAGATATTTGTGGCACTTGTCCACATCCTCGCGCGGTCCACGGATCTTTACAATATCCGACTTGTCGGTCGGTCCCGGGAAGATAATCTGCACCTGATTGTGCTTGTCGCGTATCTCTCGAATCGTTTCGCCTTTCGCTCCGATGATCGTCTTGAACAGACGATGATCAATAACGATCGACTCTTCCTTTTCGTTTTCCAGTTTCGCTATCTTTTCAAGCAGCTCCTGCTTGGCCTTCTCAACGCCGACGGCCGGTCCTTCAATGCGGATCGGTTTCAAGTCCTTCTCGTCGATGTTGATCAGCACCTCGTACTCCTCCTTCATACGGTTGATGTTTGCTCCGTTCTTACCGATGATGTGCTTACAGTAGATCGGATCAACCACCATCTCGGTGAAGGTAAGACGCCCAGTGTAGTCCTTGACCATTTTCTCCAGCGCTTCCGAGGAAGCATCCACCTGCTCTGGCGGGCCTTCGATCTTGATCTTGTCTTCATTGAACTCCACATGTACATTTGGATATTGGGCGGTGAACTCCTTGATATGGCCGCCTTCACGTCCGATGATGTATTTGTGGATCCACTGTGGACACTCGAGCGTAGTCGTGCGAACAGAGTTCGCCTTCTGGTACACGACGCTCAAAGCGTTTCCGAGCTTGTCTTGCGGGCCACGCAGTGTGATGGTATCGTTGGGAGAGTCACTGGACGGCATCTCAACTGAAACACCGGTCATAGCCAAGATTTCCTGAATGGTGGAACCCTTCGGACCAACGATGTACTTGTGCTGAGCACGGGGAACTTCAACGCCAACGCTGGTGCACTTTTTCTCCATCTCCTTACTGATGGCTTCAATGCGTGCCTTAGCTTGGAGTACACCTTCCTTCTCGCCGGTGATGATGATTTCATCTTTCTGCACCGACGGTGGCGGAATATTGATCTTCGCTCCGGTTTCCTCCATCATTTTGCTGACGTTTTCGTTATGCGGTCCCACGATGAACGGATGGTAGATTTTAGGGATGTTAACCCGCTCGAAGGCCTTGCGCGATTGCTCATCGGACGTAGTACGGATCTCATGTTCGGCCTTCTCGATACCTTCCTTGGTACCGGAAATCGTGATGACATCCGATTCGTCGTTGATACGCGGCACGGCGATTTTCGTGGCGGTAATCTTTTCCAGCTCGCGCAGTCTATCGCCCTTCTTGCCGAGGATCCAGCGGTGGTGTTCCCGCGGGATGCTGATCGACTTGCTCGCTTGCGTTTGGAAGTGCACCAAAATCTTTCGGCGAGCTTCGATCACCTCGTTCGGCTTGCCAGTCACCAGGAAGGTCAACGATTGGTCCTTTCCACTCGAGATCTCGATATGGGCGTTAGTTTCCTTCATGATGTTCTGACAGGTGCGCAACGATTCGCCCTCGCCAAACTTGTCCGAGTCATACTTCCGCTCACCCGATGGCACAATGAAGACCTGCGTTACGACCGAGCTTCCGACGCGCATGTTCTGCGTAGCCGCCGACAGGGTCGCATTGTTGAAGCGCGGTGGGGCGCTCTCCGGCAGAGCCGGAAACAGATCATCGTAGCACGGGGTCGGGGCCGCCGAAGCAACGTTGTTCTCGTATGCGGAGTTGCTGGGCTGCTGGTCAACTACTGCAATGGTGGAAGAGGAAATAAGACAGATGTTAGCCATTTTTAGAAACAAATTTAAATGCAAACAACCTACCTGTTGAATCCTCCATCACTGCTGCTTGTTTTACTGCTTGAAGAGAAGTCCTTTTTCGTAGCAAGTCTTTACAGTAACACTGTGTGGAAAGAGAAAGAAGAGAAAACACGCCAAGTTAAAATAGATCGCTCCAATACGGCAAGGTCAATGAACGTGTTCTGCGCTAGCTGGTTCTAGCGCATAGGTAATCGTCATCATGTCCTTCGCACCCATACCGCGATCATCCGGCGCAAACACGTGGCACTCACCAACAACTACTACCACTACCACAGCGGCAACAGTAGGAAAGTGGAGAATCGCTGCTGCAATTCAATCGTACACATGTGTGAGCCGCCTGCGCAAACGGCCGAGAGTATAGCGGATCGCAGGTACACTTACTAGAATAACTCGTTCGAGAGCGAGCGGGGGCGAGGCATGGTGGGTAAAAGTTATCGCATTTATCGAAGAAGATGTAAGTTGAGTCCAAGAAATTTACCCTCAGTTTCAGTGGAATATGCTCAATAATTGATGCAAATAATCTGTGTCTAGTGGTCGGGTTCTGTACTGATTTGGTTAGAGTGCTTTATTTCATAGGACAAAAATGGCCGCTTCTGTTTCGTCTTAGAATGAACCGAGTTTGAAAACTCTGGTAGGAACATGTAAGAGCAGAAAGCCAGGTACTGGTTTACGTTGCCAGCTTGGGCAAGATCCAGCTAGATATGTGGGTAGCTGGAATTTTTCGATACTCCACATTGAAGACGACAGACAATCAAAGTAAGGGGGGAAAACGGTTCAGTGGCGAAGAACACGAGTCCAGAATGAGACGGAAAGATGATGGATAGGTGTTGTTGATATTTGGATACGCTCTATGAGGCGATTCACTTACAAGAGAGATATGGTACGGCCTAAACGGCCATCGTTACTCTATGTGTGGCTCTGCGTGCCCAAGAGAGCATGGTGCGTAGCTTATAATAACTACTACGCATGCTCCAAACTCATAAAAATGGATCGTGCGAGATTAGAAAAGGCATTTCTATGATAGTAGCGACTTAAATTGATAAGCAATTTGAACATCGTTGACTTACACTGCGGTTGTCTACAATTATCTGTTTCATTGAGCATCTAACAGGTAGAGTTCTGATTTCCGTAAAGTACCCATACTTCACGCACCCAAGCCGCTAACTTCGAGCGTTTTTGAAAAATTCTAATTCAGTTTTTAATAAAGATTGGAATTTTTGATTTGGGATATTAATTTAGATAGACGTTTTGGAATAGTATGATGAACTTTTTGAAATCATAATGAACTACACATTGTTGGCAAAATGCGCGAAGTTATATGCCGCACGATGTTAGGGCGCCTCACAGGAATTTTGATCTAACTTTCCAGGGAGGAAACGGAAGTTGATGAAAGAAATTGAACTGTGTATTCGTTAGTAAAATTGACTGTACAGGGCGCGTCCCCTGAATATCGAAGGACAACCTGATAGAAATTGTCCTCAATTATTGAACGGGTTTCGTCTGATTTTTGTCTGAAAGATTAGGAGTAATCTTTCAATTTAATAGGCATTGGTTCTTCTGATCAGAAGTTTATTCGGCTTTCTTTTGAAGCTTTCAAGTAGCTTTTCCAGAGACGGCTTGTGATCAAAAGTTCAACATGTTCAACAAGCTCAATCTTCAAATAGACTACGGTTAGTGAAATGATTATAATTACTTTACATTAAAATGGTAGGGTAGAAGTAAGGAATGGACAAACAAAGTCACTGAGAACTCAAAAATGTTATTTAAAGCGCTTGCCGTAAAGGCATTTTTTCAGAAAACATTGATTGATAGGTCCACAGCTTAAAGGAGTCCCATATGTTTTTAGCTAAAAGACAATAAAACAGTTAAATTTCATAGAATTTGGTTAGTCTTTTCCAGGTATTAAAAAAATTTAATTCGACCTACATTTACTATATTGACGTGGACAATTTCCATTTTTCTCGCTCTGCTTTACTATATTAATAAAAGGCAGACAAATATTAACTTCCTACACTCAAAAAAATCGAAACGTTGTTTCCACGTGAAATTTCACGTAACTTTCACCTGAATACGTAACCAAATCTTCTTCAGTAAAATCAGGTAAACATTACGGGTCAGTGAAATGTACGTGAAAAATCACGTAACATTTATGTTATTTTCACGTAGAATGTGGATTTACGAGAAAATCACGTAGCTCTTACGTGAATTCCACGTGCTTATTACTGGTTTTGGCAGTGAAACAAAAATTACGTGCGTTTCACGTGGATACAACGTGTCGATTTTTTTGAGTGTATGCCACTTAATCTTTTAGCTTCGAAAATATGTGAAATCACGAGAGTGTATCGTGTAAGTTAAAGACGCTTTTTTTTTATTAAAACAGCAGAAGATCTGTTTAGTCGTAGTTTTGACAGCAGAATCTTTCGGTGATGAATACAAGTCAAGGATAAACAACAAAGCTTTACTAATTTCGACCGGTCGGCTCATACCTATAGCATACATTTAGGCGATTTTAAATTTTGAAAATAAGGGTAAAACACAAATGAGCGATTAGGAGCAGTAAAATTATCGGAGTTGCGAAAAATCAAACCCCTCTTCAACACCGTAGTGAAATGGCGTTACTTTGGTCGAAAACCCACAGATGCTGTCCAATGTCACCGTTGCCAGCGATTTGAACATGGAGTGCGAAACTGCAATCTGCTCCCACTATGCGTCAAATGCGGCGACAAGCATCTTTCGAGTACCCAGCAAGTACCTACCGTCCCCCAACCCCCACCCTCCCTTCGCGTCCCGCTCAGAGTCGAATCAACATTTCCACTACCCCCTCGGCGGTGGGTTCATACGCACATGTGCTGCAAGGTCATGTTAACAACAACAAAGACTTATTCTCCATGTCGGAATTTCTTGCCCTGGCGAGAGAAATGGTTGACCGTCTGGCTGAATGTCAAACAAAACAGCAACAACTTCTAGCTCTCTTCGCGCTAACGACCAAGTATGTCTATAATGTGTAGTTTAGAATACTTGCGTCTCGCTAATTGGAACGGTCGGGTCCGTTCACAGCAAGAAACTAGAATTTTTCGATTTTTTTGAACGCCACAAGATAGACGTAGGAATCGTCACTGAAACCTGGCTTCAACAAAAGCATGAATTTTTCCACCCAAATTTTTCATGTGTTCGTCTGGATCGTGTTTCTACTGATGCTGAAAGAGGAGGAGGTGTCCTGATTGCGGTTCGGAAGGGAATCAAGTTTTCCCAGCTCAGTATATCAACCAAGGTCATCGAAAATGTTGGCATCTCAATCCCCACGACGAACGGGGATCTGCACATCATCGGAGCCTATTTTTCCGCGTCGAGAAGGCGAACGATTTGGACACACTTTCGTCGCAATATCTGCACGCTCACTGGACGAGCGGAACCGTAGTTGGGTACCTTAACGCCCGTCACCGCAATTGGAACTGCTCAAAATCTAACAAGGCTGGAATATTACTGTGTCAGGAAGCAGCTACTCGAAACTTTTTCATCCACTTCCCTGATTCCTTCACTTTCAAGCCTGCCGGTCGTGGACGTTCATCTACGTTGGATCTGACCCTCTCTAACAACACGCTGAACATGACAAAGCCAATTAGTTTGAACGAACTGTCATCGGACCATCTCCCGGTTACGTTTAACGTTAGCCTCTCAGCCCCAACCGTTCGAATGACACCAAAAGTCCGATGCTACGCCCGTGCCAACTGGCCTCGCTTTCAACGTGAAATCCACTCCAAGTTGAACTTGATTGACCCAGTAGTGGTTGGTCTGAATAACGAAGCAGAGATTGACGCTGCAATAGAGCTTCTGACTACAACTATAACGAATGCTGAGTCTGTTTCGGTTCCTGAAGTCCAAAAACGCACCTACCAAACCGCAACTATTCCTGAAAGCACCCGGAGACTGATCGCATTGCGTAATAAACGTCGCCAGCAGTGGTTCAAAACTAGAGATCCCTTATATCAGGACGTAGTAACGTCACTGTATCGGAGGATACGAGAGGAGTGCGACCAAGCCAAATTTAGCAAATTTAAGGAAACACTGCGTACGCTGAACGACGATCGAGACACACTCTGGAGAATCACCAAGGCACTTCGAAAATCCACGAAATATAGCCCACCTTTGCGACAAGGAGACAACATTATCGCTTCCCCGGTTGAAAAAGCGCAGCTATTGGCCACAAGTTTCGCACGAGCACACTCAAATCAGATGGCAGACGATCCAGATACTGTTGCTGCGGTAAACGAGTCTAACGCACACATCGACCACACTCAACTATCTGGTACTCACCCATGGCTGGTTCACCCAAAGGAAGTGGCCCAGGTCATTCGAAGACTTAAATCCAGGTCAAGACAACATCCGGAAGTGTGTCCTCAAGAAATTGCCTCGAAAAGCTCATATATTCATCGCCAAAATCTTCTCCGCCTGTATTTGACTTGGGTACGTGTCAAGCATCCTAACGCCTCCTTATAGGGAACCGTGCTCCTCTTCCGTTCCTGCAGACATTCTGCAGTCTTAATTTATCTACAGGATCACCTGGCGCTTGTCCAAAATAAATCGTTTCAGTGCTTCTTCGATCGAGCCGTAGTATTCCTTCTTTCCGATCACGAGTGACTCTCAATCCCAGTCATAATTGCGCTGCGTCGAGGTCCTTCGTCTAAAAGCAATCATTCAAAAACGCCTTCAGCTTCATCTCTAAGTCCGAGTTGTTCGAAAATGATAAATAGGTCATCCAGGTAATTTTTACTCTGAAACGAGTAAGTCAAAACTGCCCCTGTCTGTTTCACACCCTGGTCGATTGTTTCAATCCATTCAAGGCCGTCTTTAACTTGCAGACCTTTGTACTATCCTTATTGTATACTTCTGGCTGCTCCATAGAGATGGTTTCTGGAGAAACACCGTCACGGCATTCAGCTGCTCCGCGTCTAGATCTTACTGCACGGAGAGAGTCATCAGGTAACGTACAGTCGAATATCTCCACCAAGCCACCTTTCACCACGAGCCTGGCTTTGTACCGAAAATTTTACCACCTGCATTTCGTCGTTATCTTGAATATCCATTTGCAGGGTGGCCACACAATCTTAGTTTAAACATTCCCGCATTTTTACTGCTTTTTTGCCTTATGTTCCCGACAGGAGAAATGAGTGAATATAAGTTGGTATTTCCATTTATTAAGCATTTCCGTGCGACAGGATCTGCTTTTTAACAAATTTTGTCAAATTAGGCAGCTCCTTCTTGACATCAGGCAAGCAACGTCTTTGAAGACGACAACGAACACAGCTGCCCAAATTCTTCTTTCACTTTGTCAGTGACTGCAGCCCTCAGATGTTCTTTATCTACGAACATTTCCAGACATAGATCCAGACGAAGTGAGTTATAACATCAGGGTTAATGCAGGTGCTGTAACACGTTAAAGGGTATGTTAATGGAGAATTGTTGAATAGCTTCTTCACAGTAAACCGTTGCGGAATGTCAAAACGTCTTTGTCGGATATATTTCCAATTTCTCTCGCTTCCTTGATTGCCGATTTAGAGGCAAAACCAATTTCCACATTAAGAACTGGCAGAAGATTGCTCTCCGTCAATTCTATTTCAATAAACGATTTTGCAATGACTGTCGGACGCTCGGGCTTAGCAAATGGAGTTTTTCCGTTCCGTACACGACGACAACTCACCTCCGCTGGCGCAGCATTACTTGGAAGGGCTTCCGTTGTATAATCTTCTTTCAATAATGACGATATTCGCGATGCTCTCAGCGCAGTCGATGCATCGAAAGGCCCCGGCCCTGATCACATTCCACCTGTCTTCGTCAAACAGTGTGCTCAGTCACTGCCTTGTCCCATCGCTACGATCTTCAATCGATCCTTGACCGAAGGAGTGTTTCCTGCCGCTTGGAAGCTAGCATCAATCACTCCTATCCACAAGGCTGGAAAAACACACAGCGTTGAGAACTACCGACCGATATCAATCCTCAACTGCCTTGCGAAAGTTTTCGAGAAGCTGTTACATGACGCGATGTACCCTGTTGTGCAGTCAGTGATCTCTGAGCATCAACATGGCTTCGTCAAAAAGCGGTCAACGACATCGAACCTCATGACTTACACCGGTACTGTGATCAACGAGCTCGAGAAGCGATGCCAGGTCGACGCCATTCCCAGTAAACACAAGATCGCATATAATAACGGATATGAGTATAACGTGGAGGCGATATGCGTACATTTAGCATGGAGTTAAATGAACGAATGAACGTATATCGCCTCAACGTGGTACTCTTATGCGCTATCATATGCGATTCTGTGTTGACTGGGTCTACATTGACTTTTCAAAAGCGTTCGCAAGGTACCTCATCAACTGGCCATTGAAAAACTGAACCGCCTTGGATTGCCCACTTGGATTATTCAGTGGCTTCAAACGTATTTGTCTTCACGTAAAGCTTTTGTCAAGGTGCACGACGCTAGATCGGACTTATTTGATATTCCCTCCGGTGTACCACAGGGCAGCCACCTTGGCCCTCTTATATTCATCCTCTTCATCAACGATCTGTGCGAAGGTCTCAACTCCGGTAAATTGCTCTATGCGAATGACTTGAAGCTGTTCCGTGTAATTAAATCGCTTGTAGATTGCTGTGCTTTACAAGCCGATTTAGAACATGTGTCTAGATGGTGTGATTTAAACGGAATGCAGATTCGACTACGGCTTAAACGACATATCACTGGAGAGGGTCACGTCGATCAACGACCTTGGAGTCAAACTTGATCGGAAGCTTCGTTTCAACGAGCACATCTCCGCAACAACCGCGAAAGCAAACGCAATGCTCGGTTTCTTAAAGCGTAACACCGCCCACTTCGATGATGTGCATGCACTTAAGTCGCTGTATTGTGCTTTAGTTCGTAGCGTGCTGGAATACGGAGTGCAAATCTGGGCTCCGTACCACGCCGTTCATATTGCACGCATTGAAAAAGTCCAGAAGCGGTTCATTCGATACGCTCTACGCCGCCTTCCCTGGAACGATCCTATCAATTTGCCGCCATATGAAGATCGATGTGCGCTGCTAATTATTCAGCCGTTATCGAGTCGCCGAGTGATGCTTCAACGGCTGTTTGTCTTCGATGTGGTCATGTGCAACATCGATTGTAGCAGCATTCTTGAGAATGTTCGGTTACATGCACCAGTTCGTCAGCTCCGGAATCGTCAACTGTTGTGGATTTCTGGCCACCGTACTCTTTATGGACGAAATAACCCGTTAGATTCATGTTGTAGGTTGTTCAATCAAGTGTGTGACTCTTTTGACTAACATAAGTAAATTAGTATATAAGAATAGAATTAAAACATTTTTGTGATCAGTCTGTGCGATGTCCTTGTCGAAGATGTTGTGTTGTAAATAAATAAATAAACAAATAAATTTTCTTGATAGCGGCGCTGACTAGTCCCGTTAAACCGTCGAAAATAAACGGAGCCATAGGAGATTCGGTCTGGTATGCCCTGAGGTTAGTAAGCTTCGAATCATTCAACATGTATTTTCTACGAGCGTTCGATTCATACACTCGGTCAGAGTAATTAAATATCGGATCGTCGCGTACCGCACGACCGGGTAATACACTTCGTTGCAGTCTAGGCCTGGTCGTTGAGAGTAGCCCTTCACCACGAGGCGGGACACCCACTTGTTCCGAACTGCTTTCCGACCTTCGGGGAGATCTGCGAGCACCCAAGCTTTGTTCTCGCTAAGACAAACGATTTCCTCTCGCATCGCCGCCATCCAACGATCTCGATCGGGTCGCTGTAGAACCTCCTCATAATTTATCGGATCAACCATAGTACCATCAGCGCAATCGACTACTTCACTGAACGAACTGTCGATGTTTTAAAAGTATCACCAGGATTGTCAGGCACGCCATTTTCAATTTAAAAAACCAAACTACAGAATGCACAACAGCACCAGGCACACTGCTGCTATCGCGTAAAGATGGTGAAGATGTACCAGGCTTGATTTCACCGAACACAACATGATCAAGAAATTCGTCCCAGCAAAGCTCCGTGAATTACACCAGCTCCACTCGTTCAATCGCACGGATAACGAGATCTTCTTTTATGAAGATCTCGGCTGATATGGAAACGGTCGTTCACTGAATCACAAACCCGATGACCTTTCGTGTCTTCACAATAACCAACAAAAATGCCTTTTCGGATTTAGGATTGAACTTCTTCGCTTTCGTTTGCAGTACTAGGTCGTCACACTCGAGCTGAAAATCTTGAGATTCCCTAGATACGACTTCTCCCCGAACCACGCCTCTTCTGGCGTTTTGTCTTTCAGGGATCGTGAAGGACATCGATTCAACACGTGGGCAACGGTCGAAATAGCTTCTGCCCAAAACTCCTTATCCAGCTTCGCATCGTTGAGCTTGCACTACGCCTGTTCAACCAGCGTGCAGTTCATCCTCTCTGCCACTCCGTTTTGCTGAGGCATGTAGGTGCACGTTATTTGATGCCGGATTTCATTCGACTCCGACAGCTTCCAGAATTCTGCATCCACGTACTCCTTTCCGTTGTCATAATGCATGACTTTTTAGCTCCGTTTGTCTCTCCGCTTTGGCCTTGAATGATTCGAATGTGTCGAGAGCTCGATTTTCGTTCTTCAAAAAATAAACTACCACTCGCCCGCTCGCGTCGTCCAAAACCGTCATAAAATGACGGCTTTCACCGATTGGTGGAACTTCTACTGGACCGCAAGAGGGTGGAGTGTACACACTTAGAAAATTTTACAGTATTCGGTAATTTTGTACCGAACTTTCAACAGCTGAACGTTCGGTAATCCGATTTACCGGATTTCGGTGAAATTTTACAGTATTCCGGTTAAAAATTACTGAAGCTTGTCAAATTTTACCGAAACCCATTTAATCGGATTACCGAACGTTCAGCTGTTGAAAGTTCGGTAAAAAATTACCGAATACTGTAAAATTTTCTAAGTGTGTACCAACTCTAACAGTACTGCAGCTCTTGACTCGCTGCTTGGAAACGAACGCCTCGCATGTTTGCCTTCCAGACAGGCAATTCACTAAAGGGTCCATCTTGAAAATCGGTTCCGTTTGCGATTCGTTTCAGCTTCTTCAGACTATATTCATGAAGATGCTCCAGACGTCAATTCCAACGCTCTATGCCGTTTACCAAAAACGACTTCTCCGGCCTTCCTCGACGCCGGTGACAACAAGATCGCTACCCTTATCCCAAACTTCGCATTTGTCTTTGTTGAGAATAACGGGCTTTCCCTTCTTGCAGATTGTACTCAAGGGTAATAAGTAGGTAACTAGATCCGGGATCTTCAGTACTGCGCTGACGGATCCCTTCGCCACTGCCTGCATGCTGGTATTGTTTGCCGTTACAACGTTGTGATCCATCTTCACTGCATCGACAAATTTCCATGTGGCAAGTGGCACCCGAATCAAAATACCATTCGAACAGAGATCCTTGTGTTTGCTTGGCTTCGACTACTGTTGCTTCTCCAGGCACTTGACAGCAAAACTCAGCTTCGGTTACACCGTCGTTGACTTGTACCTTCTAGGAACATGCCTTACATGCTATACAAAGCCGCTTTGTCGTTGCAACTGGTTGCGCTCGATCTTCACGTCTTGCTGAATTTTGGATTTTACTGCATCCGCCGTTAGCGCAATGATAAATAATGTTCCGGCAAACCCATTAGCAGCATTACAGCGAAGCTAACTTATGGCTTGTGCTTATCAGCTCATCACCGTAGGCTTCGACACTTGGACTGTTGACTAGACTTATCGATATGAATTTTTAACAACCTATTTTTCCGATTCAAACCGCAGTCTTCAAATGCCGATTCAAGTTTCCTCCAGGCAACTCGCGCATGGGTCGCATCTAGCATCAAACTATAGTGGTAACTCTCTAGACTTAAACAGATAGTAGCCAACGCACGTTGCTCCCAATCTTCCGAGACTGCTGCTTGGGCTTCTTCGGATTCGGCACTTACGGCTCCACAAAATCCTTCGCGGATCAAAATCATCCGCATCGCAAACGCCCATGTCGTATAGTTCTCCTTTCCGCGTGACTTCTCACCACCACCAACTCGAACGTTCCCTGCTGGAGCTGATAACAGAGCCGCATATTCAATGGTTTAGCCAGAGAAAGTCGATGAATCATGACGATGAAGGCATGACTTTCTTAAATGTTCAGTTCTAATTCCTACTTTCGGCGTATTAGTAAAACATCAGCGTGAATTTCGAAGTTTCTTAAAACAGTCAATCTTCATATTTGTTCTATCACATTTCTTCCATTACAAAATATGTACCTTCTTTTTTAGCTTAGAAACGTTGATTTTTCTTTTTAGCATTTTCAAGCAAGTTTTGTCATAGTTGCCTTACTCAGTGATTAATACATTCAATATGCCAATATGCAAAATATTCAAAACCTGATGAAACAATGTCAGCTAAGTTTCTGTAAATCCCCAATTTGGGCAATGTTTTTACTGCGGCTAAGTCAATTCTAATATAGATGAACTTTCACAGGTAATAGGATCTTGATCGACCAACAAACAATAGCAGAGCACCTGAACCAACGACGTCGGCAAACTTTCCCCGAACATTCACCGGTAGCCCCAGATGGCTTAATCAATATTAATTCCGATGATTCTCTACCACATCGCCTCGTTGTGCGGAATTTCACAGCTACAGCACATGTTCCCGGTCCGCCATCCATCGCTATCGGTTCAACTCATAGCCCGTGCCAATGCCAAGCTTTTATTTGTCAACCAATAATTTCCAATAACAGTGAATGATCGTCGTGTGTAGCCCAAATACGCCATCATCATGTAGCAGCACCGCAAGCAGATAATGAGCAGCAGTCGACTTACATTGTATAATAAAGCACCAGCAATGACCAGCAATAGTACATGCCGCTGTGTGTTGTTGCTACCATACCAAACTGATACCGCACCGATAATATGCGTTTCGTGGCTGATAAGCTTACACTGTTAACCGCAAACGTCCATCATTTAAAACTCGTCCGACACGTCGAAGGAGAAGACAGAATGTTGCCTGCCAAAGTTCCAGGTCCTGAGTCGCGGTTGGTGAACACATAACGGTTCCTGGGGGTTTTCTGTTTTGATTTACCATTCCATGTCGCTAACCTGATTCCTTCGCCCGATTGCGGTTTCAGAACGCACACATTCTTTGTAGGTAAGTCATAGGGAATGTATTTGAGTGAGTGAGTGAGTGAGTGAGTGTGTACAACGGCAATCGATACAAGTGTAGCGCGCGCTGCTAGGCGCAGGAAAAGGAAAAAACAACAAAAACATCACGTAATCACTTTCGACGTGTCACTATCGGTTCGTTTTCTTTTGCTGAATGGCAAGAGGTTAATGAGGACCTTGCTTAATGAAAACTGTCTCTGGTTAATGGAGGTTCAATTACACTGCCATTCCTAGGTTCAAAGCCGAACCTTTAGGGAGACTTGGACGGTGGAATTAATGCCTGTACCTACATTTTATTGCGCGACTAGTTAATGTGAGTGTATGCGTTACAGGGGAGGTCTTTTACCTCGACTGGATCTAGAATGAAGTAAGCGCAAGGCGACGAATGTGATCTTCTCTTTCAACCTTGTTATGACTTTTCTGGATACTAAACAGACCAACTTTCAAATGAAGTTTTGACTGAGACATATTCGAGCGTGTAATTGATAACCACCTATGCACAAGTCTATGTCACTACATTTGAAACAGACGGAGGAAACCGGTCATTTGCGGTTATAAATATATACGGCTCGCAAGTCCGGTAGTTGTAAAGCACGCACGGCGGTAGAAGCCACAAGATCCCACGTCGACAATTTTAGCTATATTTTTTTTCGATGCGATACGACTTTTGATTTGCAGCTACGCTTTCCAGTGTTGCCTTCTTGAACCAGTGAATTACTCATTGATAATGGTACTCTTGTTTGTACGTCAACAACATCGCTCCCCGGAGATAATGATTAAATCACTCCATTCACTTTCTACTGTGTCGTCGAGATGTCAAGGATAACCCGACACGTCACTGGCAGTTTGTTAGAACAGGAACGATAGCGCGTTTGTCAACAATGATTTCTAGATATTCAAGACTCGCCCACGCAAACCAATATAAGTATCGGATGGTTTTGTCCAGCACCACGAATTCATACAAAAAAAAATTAAAAAAATGTATACTTACTGTACTGTATATGCCAAAGATCCGGTTCTAGAGATTTGTCCTCGTTTGAGACTCCAGCTTGAATGCACTTGGCTTGCCGTTTTCTGTCGGTAGAAATATAAATTACGCGTCAGCACAGGTCCAGTAGAGCCGAAAATAAATTCCAATCAGAGTGCAGTGACCGGAAAGGAAAGGAAACAACGAAATAAAAAACAAAATAGGTAATATTCTTCTTTTGCTTGATCTCTTTTTAAGCTTTCTCTCGCTTAAACGGTGAAAAGCGCTTCAATCAAGGTGGTCACAAAAATGTCATCAGAAGGATCACGTCACAACCCATCACTTTCCCGATGACAAATTCCGATTTTTCTCCATTTACCCAGAAATCGTACGCAGTACAAAGAAAAGCACGTTTTTCTTCACGATTACCCGACCGACTATTAAAATACTAATCACAGTAACTGCAGAGAATTGCAGTGTGTTATTTTTCTGTTTCTTCGTGACAATCCGAATCGCGAACCGCGTGTGTGGCACCAACACCGACCTCAATGAAGGAGGATACTAATGAACCGACACACTCACACAGCTGGGTCGTGTAGTTAGTAGGAGACGGACACGGCCAGCAACGAACGGAATCGCTATGTGGCGAATACTTTTCTTCTCCGCTCGGTCATTCCTTCGACGGAATGGTTAACGCATTCCCCAGCTCCAGAAGTGCTGCCATACAATTGCTTGTTATTTAAGCCAGAACAACGTTCTGTGAATTTCTTATCTCCTTTACAAGAATTACCACAAATTTCTTGAAATTATTCCCAAGCTTAAGCTGGGATTTCCCCTATAAATTGCTATCATGGAAGAAAAGCATCATTTTAAAATAAAGAGAACTACTCAACCAATTATATACAGATTAAAATAAGGGAAAATTCGACAAACTAGAATGAAAATCAAATGACCTTTCAAATGCTCGAATAACATTTGCAATTTAACATGACAAGGCAGTTCTTTAACCTGCGTAATTTCGTTAATGTTAATGTAACCGACAGTATTTAATTGCATCAGACGGATTCTTCGGTGATTTTCAAGTATCGAACAAAATATTAGTACTTCTTTCAAATGATTTCTTGCCTGTTACAAATCATAACCAATTAAATCGACGTTAAAAGGCAACAGAGCTCAACCCACCAACTACCTGGCAACACTTCCTACTGGTTCCACCAGCAAAAAAAAAAATGACCAACACCGAACGAAAAGAGCCGCCCTGATGCTGACGACGACCATCGAATGAGCAAGAGAACACTTTCTTCTTCTTCTTCTTCCGCCCATCCCTGCGCCAGCCGTGCCAATCTACGTTCGAGTCCACCCGTACCTGCCTGCCTGCCTGGCAAACGGGATCGACGGCGACGAGAACCGCCACCTCACTACCACACCGAGCCTCTTGTTCTCGTCTTGACGACCATTTATCACTGCAATATGGTTTTCCGGATTTATCCTACTTTCCCGGTACCAAAAAGCACTTTTCCGACACGAACCCGGAACTGACGCATCCGATATGAACACCAGCGGATACGCGCCGCGACACCGATCATCCTTCTGTCGGAACCAGCCACCGGCAACGGAGAAAAATCGGAATTTTTAAGCAATTTTCAGAAAAGCACACCACACTCTTGATTGGAAAAAGTGCCACCTCGGCGGAGTAGAGAAGCAGAGAAAAATGCACTAAACACAACAGAACGTACCGACTCCCAAGTAGTGAATGAGCCGACCGTCACCGCGAAAAAGGCAGAAACCGCACGGCTCTTTTTGCCATCGTGGAAGTATGCGCGAACGAGAAAGAGCGATTATAGTATGAGGTGCGCTCTTACCAACATTGTGCCGAACTGTCACTTCGCAGGGGTGCAGGTGAATATTGTGGACGG